>OX578283.1:71940144-72540144 GCA_951217055.1 Gerris lacustris | reverse complement strand
AAGTACATCTGACAGATCGGGGTTGTGACTAACGCCGGTACCTTAACAGACATGTTCCCAGCACCAACTTCTCTCATCAACTTTATACTGTTTCATTGTAAAACTAGTTGTGCAAATAATTCATCTAGATGCCGAAACAGAAGATTGAAGTGTCCAGAATGCCGAGGTTCCTGCCTCAACAATGAACCAGTTGACAGAGCACTGCATTACTTGAGGCATTGTCAACATCAGTATACTTGAATTACTTCTGTGCCTCCATAGAAAAATAAATATCAATTAACTTTAAATCAAATTATCAATATCATTAACTACGGGAGACATACAGAGAAAAATATCTATGTCTCCCGTCGTTAATGATAATGATAATTTGATTTAAAGTAAAATTTAATCTTCCCGTAGTATGAATACTACCTAAAACTTACAAATTTGAATTTATAAATTCATCTATAAATAATCTAACCGACTAAATGAATATCGATAAATTAATCTAAAAATAACATAATAATTTGGTGCTAAATAAATTTGATTGAATATAGCTTTATTATTTTATTCAAACACATCCTGTGTATTTATTCTTTTTTTTACCAATAAAACTAAAAGTCTTATGAAAAAGCAAAAACTAACAACCCTTTGGCTTTTTTTAATGTATACACATAAAACTTTTCATGTCTCTTGGTTATGTCTCTTGGAATATTAAAGGCGTAAGGTTATAGTGTGTGTGACGCGGGGGTCGAAATCTCAGTCTCCGTGGAGCTTTAATATTGCCTTTACGATTGCTTAGCACCCCCCCCCCCCCCCTTGCATTAGTCACATCTCGTCATTTAAAACCATTTAAGAGCAACAATAATGATAAAGAGTATAATTTCACCAACTGCGAAAGGAAAGTCAAAATGTCAATTGTTAACCGTAAAAGCGTCGAATTCAAAAGTATACCAAAATATAAGTGGTGGAAATACGCCATTTTTTCAAAATGGGGTATTTCCACCACTTATATTTTGGTATACTTTTGATATGTTGTTTAGGATACTTTTCTAAAACGAATGCAGTTGATTTCATCTTTGTTCTAATTACTTGAAGGCTCAACGTTATATTGAGGCGCCTATAGCATGGTGGTGATTGTCTGGTGCACAAGGAGTTGGTGGCTACTGGACTCACAGTGGTAAACAGTAACTTGTAACAATAACAATAAGTTTATTTGCATTAAGTTAATTTATAACATTAGGACAAGTCACAGGTATTACATCTAATACATTTAAGAAAAACACAATTAACATTAAAAGAACAAAACGCACAACATTAAAACATTTCTTGGTAATATTCCTCCAATCTATAATATACATTGTTTAATAACAAATGTCTAGTCCTTTTTTTAAAATCAATAAAGTCTAAATCTTTTATGTCCTTGCTAAGTAGGTTATACAATCTTATTCCTATTATAAAGTGACCAACTTGAGATTTGGATAATCTATGGTAAGGAATCATGAGATTGTCTTTGGTTTTGGTGTTATATGAGTGGTAACTACTATTGTCTCTAAACAAATTACTATTTACTTTTATATGTAGTAGTGAGTTATATATGAATAGATTCACCACCGTCATTATTTTATATTTTACAAACAACTTCCTGCTTGATTCTTGCCTTTTAGCTCCTGCTATAATCTTTAATGCTTTCTTTTGAAGAATTAGGAGTGTTTGCAGATTCGTGTGACCCCACAGAATGATGCCATAACTTAGTACACTCTGTATCATTGCCTTATATACATCAACTAACATTTTTTCTGACACTTGATTTTTTAGTTTTCTTATAAGATAGATGTACTTGGATACTTTATACAGAGATGTGGAAAGTTTTGAGGCTTGGGGTCGACTCTGTGCCGAGGAGACCTGGGTGCTCGGTCAGTCCCATGTCCCAGACTGAGAGGCACTGCCCTAACTCAACCACCCTACATTTCTGATTTGACTCTCGCCCACTCTTCTTTCTTCCCTCAGGTCAAAATGAGCCTAAAAGGATATGGTTTTGAGACGAGTGTGTCAGTCAAGAATAGCGTTGCGGTTCCCGACTTGCAGGGGGCGTATCAACTATTGAATAAGAGCTGGCAGCTGTGTATCCACGTAGCAGGGTTTTATTTTGAAGAATATTATCTCGTAATAAATATATGTTTATTAGGGTTTTGCAGGTAAAGCCCGGTGATGTGTCTGTCTGTGCATCTCTTGGACGTATCATCAAGGATCCAAGTGCAGACAGACTACGGACAGACCGCAGACAGACTACAGACAGAGTGCAGACAGAGTGCAGACAGACTGCAGACAGAGTGCAGACAAACTGCAGACAGAGTGCAGACAGACCGCAGACAGAGTGCAGACAGATTAGCACTTTTAATTAATACACGTGCTCAAAATAGTATTTGTATTATTGTAAACTCTATCAAGTTTTATTAGCAGGTCGGGGTATGTTTCTTGTATTGACTTCTTTGACAACTTTTTGAGCAACAAAAAGAAAATGTTAACTTTACCGATCAAATTGGAATATACATAAAGAGGCCTGAAGATTAACTACAGCTGTATTATTTCATTTATAACTTCTCTACATGTTTCCTATGTGGGGGTCAACAACTTGTGACAGTGTTTTAAATTTCAACTTTTTACTTTGATCCTTGATGATACCTCCAAGAGATGCACAGACAGACACATCACCGGGCTTTACGCACTCTGTCTGCAGTCTGTCTACACTCTGTCTGCGGTCTGTCCGCAGTCTATCCGTGGTCTGTCTGCACTCTGTCTGCAGTCTGTCTGCGGTCTGTCCGTGGTCTGTCTGCACTCTGTCTGCGGTCTGTCCGCAGTCTGTCTGCAGTCTGTCTGCGGCCTGTCCGCAGTCTGTCCGCAGTCTGTCCGTGGTCTGTCTGCAGTCTGTCTGTGGTCTGTCCGCAGTCTGTCTGCGGTCTGTCCGCAGTCTGTCTGCGGTCTGTCCGCAGTCTGTCTGCGGCCTGTCTGCAGTCTGTCTGCGGTCTGTCCGCAGTCTGTCTGCGGTCTGTCCGCAGTCTGTCTGCAGTCTGTCTGCGGCCTGTCCGCAGTCTGTCCGCAGTCTGTCCGTGGTCTGTCTGCAGTCTGTCTGTGGTCTGTCCGCAGTCTGTCTGCGGTCTGTCCGCAGTCTGTCTGCGGTCTGTCCGCAGTCTGTCTGCGGTCTGTCCGCAGTCTGTCTGCGGCCTGTCTGCAGTCTGTCCGTGGTCTGTCCGCAGTCTGTCTGCGGTCTGTCCGCAGTCTGTCTGCGGTCTGTCCGCAGTCTGTCTGCAGTCTGTCTGCGGTCTGTCCGCAGTCTGTCCGTGGTCTGTCTGCACTCTGTCTGCAGTCTGTCTGCGGTCTGTCTGCAATTTGTTTAACCTATATGTGATAGTGGTATATGTCCTGTATTAAATTATTTGACAACTTTTTTTATAACACAAAAGCAAATGTTTAGTTTATCAATGTGATTAGAAACAAGTTGGTGAACAGGCGTTAAGATCCCTCGTGGGACTAAATCCAGCCGTCTTAATGAAATAGTCTTTAACACTATATACTTATACATAAAGCACCGCAGCTAGATGAGAGGCCACAACTTAGTAAGCACCAAGATATCATCTGCAGCTGCTAGGTCCACAGGGTACTCAAGGTACAACTCAAGGCAGTGCCGGATTTACCACTAGGCCGACTAGGCCTTAGGGCTTAGGGGGGACCGCAGTATGGGCCATATATTGATATGGCTTGTCGCACAGCACCTTTGACACAGTATATTCTAAGGAGTATTTATTGAATTCGAGTAAGAACAAAATATTGCAATACAACAGCGGTTTGTTTAAAATTATTGTATACGTAATAATTTGCGCAGGAGAGCTTTTAGTTTACACGTGGTGTGTGACTAGGCAATTTAGTTCCATCTGGGCCTGGATTATTTAAACTACGTCTACTAGTTAGTAGACCAAATATCAAGTTGTTTTTAGCTTGTCAATTGATAGGTTAGTTCAATTATTACTCCAAACAAGAGTGGTTACCTATCAAGTGACAAGCTAACATCAACTTGATGTTTGGTCTACTAACTAATTCTGTACTCAGGGTCATGAAAATCACATTGTCCACCAATGTGTCACCATGTCAACAATGTGCTTTTCATGATCCTAAGTACAAAATTAGTTAGTAAAACTGAAATAGAGCGGCCCATCAGTTTTTTTTTTTTAAATGCCTATTGCCAAGCTGACGAGCTTATGTCCTGCAGACGAACTTAGCCGACCACATATTTTTTACAGGCACCAAAAGATAACTTGATGTTAGTTCCAAAATTCTTTTGCAGCTCGCTCCTGAACTATACATTTTATATTTTTTTTAAATGTATTTTTGTTGCTCATATTTGTTTATATAAGGTATGTGTGGGGGGGGGGGGCGCTAGTAAAATTTGGCCTAGGTATATAAGGTGGTTTATATGTAAGGTGATGTGTGGGCAAGAAAGAGGATATTCCTCTTTCTTGCCCACACATCACCTTATACATTTTATATTTATAAGTTTATAAAAAAGGTTCAACAAATAAATAAAATTCAATAAAAAGTGTGAGTTTTATCGGCCTATTTATCAAAACCTAACCTAATATTATGTAGTACGTAAAACCAAATTAAGAAGTAGGTTGAACTGAGATACACGGTGCGGCCGAGAATCACTTGGCGGCACAATTTTGCTTTTTTTGCTTTTTTTGAGAGATTGTATTCCTTAGTCAAACAGTATATTTGTATGATTTATGCCTTTCAGAGATTATATATGTGTGATTTGTACATAGGAGAGTTGATATCCCTTTGTCAAAATAATACATTCCAGTTAGGCCCTCGCATTTTTCTAACCTTTTCCCCAAATAGCACCGTATATTACCAAGAAGTATTTCGAAAGTTAAAAAAATCTTCCAATTTATTATGTATTATTATACTTTTTTGACATTAGTTAAGTTAGGCCTACGAATATTGACTTACCATAACGGTTTTGTAAAAATATTCAAAGAAAACCCAATTATAAAACTTCTATAGTTCATAAAAACTTGGATGAAAAAACAATGTGGGGGGGGGGGCGCCGCTAGTAAAATTTGGCCTAGGGCCTCAAAAGTTGTAAATGCGGCACTGACTCAAGGTACAAGTTTCCAAACTAAACAGAATATTTTTGATTGAATAATTAATGAGATGATGTGATGAAGCCCTGTCAACTCAACAATCTTCCTTTTCCTCATTATAAAAAAAATAATTTAAAAAAATTAATCATTAAAATTTTAGAGTAAGAATAGAATAAAATTGACAAATCAACATACATAATATTTATGTGACAACTTGGATAGTTGGATAGTTGTCTGGTAGCATATTCTCTTGCGTCCCTTTTAGACGATAATATGATTTGCCTGTTGATTATACTGCACAATAATTTATTTGTTGATTATTTTGTAGAGAGAGAGGATTTTTCCTAATTTAAAAATGTCGATTGCCTGTTTCTCTTACTGTACATTGTAGTAGTTGATATGTGGGACAGGTAGCGCTAGTGGTGTTACCCCTGAGTTATTAGTCGACTAGTTGGACCGCTAGAATGCAGCAGTGTGTCCGAATCCTTGGAGATGTTTTCATTCGTCCACTGCCGACCCCCACTCCGTTCCTTCTCCTTCCGAATTCAATTTCCTCGGAGTGCGCATGCCCGCGTCGCAGGACCTTTCGTTTTAACGCATTTCTTGTTTTGTTGTGATCCCGGTGCAGTTGAACCCGAGGGGTCGATCTCTCCGTGTTCTACGGGCTTTGTTTTTATCAGTGTCCGGTGCTCGATTCCGACCGTCTGTCTGTCCTGAGTGAGCGGTCGTCGTGCTTTCCATCGTTTTTAATATTTTAACAGTTGTCTATTAATAATTTTAAAGTTGAAGATCTTGTTTTGGCAAAACATCGAGTGATTTCGACTGTCCAAGATACGTCGAAACTCGGGTTTCTTTTTTAAATTTAATTAATGGTCAGAATGAAATAATTGGTATGGGTATTGGGTTTGACTGGAGCGTGTATCCGATGCGACTGCCGTCCAGTATTTTGCAAGCGGGTGTGTGAAGAGAAGACAGAATGCCGTCATCCGAAGCCACTATCATGGCAAACGAAACTACCAACGACAAGGCACCAGTGGTGAACGGCACGGAAACACTGCCTAAACCCGGCAAACCGGTCAGTTTACCCTTCATATCTGTTTTATAGCCACATCTTGTAAACACCTCATAGTAACAAGGGCTCGCTTCCCTTGTCCCAGTTTTTCTAAACGCCCTTTCTCCGGTGATGCCTGTAGACCCTTTATAGTCCTACCTCACCCACTGCCCTAAATCTCTAGATTCGTACCTTTTACCTCGACCCGTCCGTAATCCCTCACCTCAACATGTTACATTTAAATTAAGTTACGTTTTAAATAATTTCCCTTTTATTCTTACTGTCAATCCTAATTGTTCCGCATGCAAACTTCTAAAAGATGAAAACTGTATCTGCATGACTTTTATTCCATTCTCAATAATATTTAATCCGTTAGAATCGTTATCATTTTAAATTTTTAGCGTTAACAGGTTTTCCTTGGATTACTATAAAATTAGGCCTACCTTAAATAATTGTTAAGTTTCTACACAAGTTTTATTTATGCGTTCTGTTTTACTTGAAATATAGCCGATTGTTGATGACGATAGTATAAAAGGAAAATTATTCACTTTCCTTCAACGACCCACAAAAATTCTACCAAGGAAGTTTTATTTAGTTTAATTATGACTGTTACAGAGTTTTTATTTAGGGAATTTTCGGTCCTTTATAATAATTAGCAGTAGACTTTCCCATGTAATATGTAAAGAAAATTTAAAAAAAATAAAATGAAGAAAACGTGAATTTAAAACGTTCTTCAAATTGCACCGTACAAATATATAGTATGCTTGATGTCACTTGCCTATTTGATTGGCCAAATTTGCTCAAAATTGGAGGGTGTGATGACCTCTTGGAGCCAGTTCTCTCGAAGTTGTAGTAAATTGGGGCCAGGGCCAGGTGGTGACCGATAATAATAATTTGCCAACAATTCTGTGCAGGATTTTTCTACGACTGGGTTGTCTTTTTATTTATAACATTATGTTAAAGTGGGTGACGACTTTAAATCTGGGTGACGATCTTTCGCATCAAATAGTTTTTTCAGTGTGGAAGAACTTACGGTCTAGTGGTGACACTTGCTTTAAAAATTGATTTAAAGGGAAGTGATGACCTCGGTCTCTGAAAGTTACAGTAGGGTAGCTATAAGGCCTAGTGACCAGCTTTAAGCGAAAACTCGTAGTGATAAGGTCTTGTGGTGACCCTTTGTTATATTGTTTATGTATGGATCTGTAATAACTGGGTTACCTTTGGAAGGGTGGGGACGAGCTGTACACGTCCTCTAAGGCAGGCATTATGGCCTTTCAACTTTCAACGGAATGTAACGATTAACGATCTTTTACCTGTGTTTTGTTTCTCTGAGGGGAATTCTTTAAACAGTTACTGACGACCTGTTGTTTAAATCAGATTATGGTTCTCTCGCTGGCACTTATAAACTGCCGGTCGGTGACGCCTTCAAGTTCTCTCGGAGAATTGATTTACCAGAGAGTGACGGTCTTCGTACCTGAGTTTTCTCATAGGGTTACTGTAAGGCCTAGTGGTGATAATATGTAAAAGTCTTTTAAGATTACGATTCTTTATAAATAAATGATGAGATTTTCGTCTAAAATAACCATCGAGTGTATGTAGAGTGTTTGACTGGAAGTGGTGCTTAGACAATACTTTTATCGAGGGAAAGAAAAATTGGAAAAAATAACTGATGGTTACAATGCTTTGACTAAAAGTCTTCTCGGTGTTAATTTGTGTATTATTAAATAATTAAAAGTACGTCTACTGCATTTTTTTAATTAATACTCGGCACTTTTAATAATTAACCAAATATTATGCACAATCCCTGCTAAACAGCGGTTAAAACAAACTTGAAAAAAATCCTGCATAAGACAATAAATTAACAATAAATTCACCTTAAAACAAGTTTTCATATTACTGGTTATCCGTGTGTCAGTGTGACATGGTTTTACATTTAAACGATTTATAAATGTTGTCGGTTGAAGCCAAACACCTGGTTGTTACATGTCCACGTTGCCCGGCAATCTTTTTTGTCTCAAGTGCCGATGGTATTTTGCTTCCGAGCTTAACGAAGGTAACGGAAGCATTGTGTTCACTTTTGTGAACGAAAAACTTTTATGTCTCCGATTTTAAAAATTCCAAGACAGAAATCCGTTTTAGACTTCAGGGAACATTTTTGGTTTTGTGTCTGTTGGTCTGTGTGTCCGCGAATGATGAAACGTGTGACGATAACTTGGGTAAATATCGACAGATTTTGATGAAATTCGGTAGACATGTTCATTTTACCAATGCCCAGGACGAGTTCGTTGGACAACGTTATCCGTCCAAGTGTTCACGAGCGACACTCGCGTAAACGTGAACTTCAAATTTAAAATTGGAATTTTAGGTCGGGAAAAAAATCTAACTTCTTCTATTCAATGAGACAAACATATTTTTTTCAAATACAATTTTTTAGTAAAACCAACAGCAAAACCGCTATGAAGTGTTAAAGATCGCTAAAACTATTAATAGTTTGTAAACAATATAACAATAAAGTAATATAACAATAATTTTAATGTTGATATAACAATAAAGTACATGATAGGATGCGAGGAAGCTATGTGCCACACTAATTGGCAGTGTATTTACAATTGACGTAACAATGTGGCATTAACCCTTGTAGCATTAAACTATAAGCTTTTATGAGATGGTCGATTATTATTTTGCTTGCGAGCTTACCGAAGGTAACGGATTCTTCTGACAACAATCCGTGATCCTTCTGAAGAACAAAGCAATGTTTAGGTTCCGATTTCAAACATTCCAACACAGAAATCCGTCTCAGACATCAGGCAACATTTTTGGTCCAGCGTCGATCTGTCGTTCAATTTTTAGGGTTGCGTTGGTAAAACAAAAAAAAACCCTTATAGTTTCGATCATCTGTCTGTCACTCTGTACGGTTCCAATAACTTTTGAATAAAAATAGATAAAAACATAAAACTTTCTAATATTAAAGATCGTTTTGACGCGCACACAGGAAAAATATAGCGAACTAAAAATTATCAGCTGTTCAAATCCAAAATGGCGGATCACTCATGTAATGCGAAAAAAAAATTAAATTTCGAGTGGGGTATCAAATGAAAGGTATTGAAGAGTAGATTACAAAAATATACTAGGCATCGTGTTGCTCTATCATTAAAGCGAGCGTATAGTAATAAATATGTATTGAATATTGAAAAAATAGATAATCATGAACCATGATGAGTTGATAGATAATGGGTATAGTAGTAGTACAGCGGCTTAGTAAGGGAACCACCCTACATTCTTACTATTCCTCTAACCACACATCTCCTTTTCAATTATTATAAAATGTATCTCTTTGATACAAAAACACTACTGCATGTATCAAATTGAAATTTTGCATACCTGTTTCAATTGTGCATTAGATGGTGTATATGAAGTTTTATTAAAATCGTTACGTTGGAACGTAATATATCGGTAATAAGGTTGTTTTCTCTATTATAAACGTTTAGGTCCGCTTTAATAGTTTTAGTGATCTTTATTAATTCATAGCGGTGTCGCTGTTGGTTTTACTAAAAAATGTTATTTGAAAAAAATGTTCGTTTCATCGAATAGATGATAATAGAATCTTTTCCCGTCCTGAATTTCCAATTTAATTTTTGAACCTCACGTTTACGCGAGCGTTGCGCGCGAACTCTTGGACGGATCACGCTGACCAACGAACTTAACCTGAGTATTAGTAAGAGGATCATGTTTACCAAATTTTAACTAAATCGGCCAACTTTTCTCAAGTTATCGTCACACGCGTAAACGTTACTGACAGACAGACAGACAGACAGACAGACAAGATGCATAGTTTGTTGAATGTAAGAAGCTCGCTTACGCTCGCTTCAATAACACTTGTGGAAAGCGTTTAATTTTCTACGCCATTTTATCCCCCCCCCTAAAACTATATTTCACTGTTTCTAAAAATATGCAAAATGTGCGCTGCTGGGCCATAGAAAAAAATAAGAATAGCAATTCGATCTGATTAACTTGGAATCCAAGATGGCGGCTAATTGCTGTCACAAGAAAACAATTTTGTTTTTAAATTTTGAGTGAGGTATCAAATGAAAGGTATTGAAGAGTGATTTCAAAAATATATGACACTTGTAGAAAGCGTTTAATTTTCCCCGCCATTTTGTCAAAAAACATCAAAATCCCCCCCCCCCCCCTCCTTACTAACTTCCTGTTTACAACACCAATGAACCCCTTTTTACGTCAGACTTCACGCACTACCAATTTATTGCGACCAACATATCTTAAAAACTACACGTCCAATTTTAATGGTAGGTCCAACATTCGTATTGGTAAATTTGGGTGGTAGGTCATTTAGCCCTCGGTCCCATGTAAGTTTCAACCTTCTGCACCTATTTGTTTCTGTTCCACTTGCGCGCACAAACATACATTTATTTACTCCTACAGCTTCAAAAGTGCTTATCTGATTTGAATGACACTTTTATAGTCTATCAAAAGTAACCCCCAGATAGCCCTGGATTCATTTGAACCGTCTGCGCTCTTTAACTTTTGCTAAACTGATACTTGAATTCGTGTAAAAAATTAAAAACAATTTTGACAGATTAAAAAAAAAAACAGGGGAAACAATTAAACCAATTAGACAATAATGGCTTGTAAACGCATAAAATCTATAAAGTATGTGAATGGGTGCGAGGAAGCTATGTGCCACACCAGTTGGCAGTCTATTTTTAATTTCCAATAATATCAAAACTCTTGCACTTCATATTATAATTTTATGTGCGTTCGTAGTTCGTTGGTATAGTTGAAACATTTATATATAACTAGGTTTGACAGTGCGCTGCATGCGGGCTTGTGTTTTGTTTTGTCCACTTGCTAGTTATACTGGTGATATAGTGTTTTGTCCACTTGCTAGTTATACTGGTGATATAGTGTTTTGTCCACTTGCTAGTTATACTGGTGATATAGTGTTTTGTCCACTTGCTAGTTATACTGGTGTTATAGTGTTTTGTCCACTTGCTAGTTGCAGTTGATTATTTGCCTGACCTTTCCAACAGGTATTTTTAGACTTATAGATTAAAGACTCGATTCATTGTCTTAAAGTTCATTTCAGCAAAGGGGATTTATTTTTAAATAGATTATTACTATTCTTGGACGATTTAATCATTATTTTAAACATTTATATTAAATTCCATATGTTTATATATATATATATATATATATATATATATATATATATATATATATATTATAACCCCAAATTTTCGGCCAGACTTTCCCGTACCTCTCCTACCATTTTTGTAGGTATTTATAGTTTTAAATAGGGCGCCAGAGAAGTACTAGAATATAATTCTCCTAATGTTAGGAGTTACCTTTTACCAGACCGCCGGGACACCAAACCAGGTTATCAAATCCCAATCCTCGGGCAGCTCAGTGGAGGCAGGGGGGGTTGGTTCTCTTGAAATAACACTCACTCGTTAAATGAATAGAATTTAATATTACTCACTCTAGGGAGTACCGAAGAACAACAATACATTAATCAAACACAATAAAAGTTTAATACATGGTTTTACACCGGTAATTTCATGCCGCGGTTGTGCAAAGGCGTAAATAACTGAGCATGGAGGCTGGATCGGGGAGTCAGAGTAGAGCGTGGACATAAACACCCGGGCTCTTCCCAGACCAGACTGACTCTCTGTCGATTCGCCGAGTGGACCCTGGACTCAAGCGTCCAAAATAACAATCTAATCTAAATTAGATTTATCGCGGATATTCCACGTTACATCCCCCCCTTACAAGAGGTGCAGCCTGCTTCACCAAACTTGAAGTAGCTGGAGTCAGAGGAGGTGGTGAGGTTGTGAATATCCTGGTTGGAAACGAAATAGCTGAAGAAGCCGCTCTGTTGCGGAGCCTGTTACTGCGACGCAAGGAACATGTTGGAGGCCCATCCTCATCAGTGCCTAAAAGAACAGGTGTAGTAGAGGTTGCTGGAGCCGGTTGGCCCTTAGGGGTATGATGGGATTCCACGGGATCTGTTCGGGGATGGTCGACAAACTTCTTCAGTCGAGAAATGTGATGTCTCCCAACAGATTGTCCCAACTTATCACGAAGTTCGTATATGGTCGGAGAAATAACCTTGGACACCAGGTAAGGTCCATCAAATTTCGGCATTAACTTAGCTGAGAAGTCATTGGGTGCGGAGCTGAGATGATGAGCTCTCTTCAGCACTTGGTCACCTACTATAAAGTTTATATCTCTATGAGATTTATTATAATATTTCTTTTGTCTTGTACATGAACTCATTAAATTAGATTCTACTAATGACCGTAATTCTATGAGTTTAGGAAATCTATCAACCCAGGAGGAGGGAGGGATTTGACTAATTTGCTTGACACCAATAGACCTAGACTTATAATTAGGCAAACTTAACTCTCGACCCAGATTTAAAAAGGCAGGGGAATAACCTGTCGAGTCATGTTTAACTGAATTTATCGCAAATTGAAACTCCTTTATATGAGCATCCCAATCTTTATGATTATTACCTATGAAAGAATTAATCATCGTCTTCAATACACGGTTAACACGCTCAACCGGATTAGCTTGAGGGTGATACGGTGGGGTGTTTTCTAATCTAATGTTAAAATTTTTAGCGAATGCTTTGAAATCATTGCTAACATAAGGGGTTCCATTATCTGAAACAAGGACTTTTGGGGCACCCCAATGATAAATGATATTAGTCAAAATTTTAAGAATACTCGGGGTATTGGCTTTCCGAAGGGGAGCGAGTTCAACCCACTTAGTAAAGAGGTCTTGGAATACCACGAGGTGAGTAAAACCGGATTTCGATCGAGGAAAAGGTCCCATAAGATCAGTTGCTACCACTGTCCAAGGAGTCTCCGGAATACGAGATCCCATTAACCCAGCTGGTTTGAGCTGTTCTGGTTTATTTTTCTGACAAGTTGGACAACGGCGAACGTAGTCAGCAACTGACTGATATAATCCAGGCCAGAAATAGAAACGAACCACGCGATCATACGTCTTATTAATGCCTAAGTGTCCACTGGTAGGAAAATCATGGCATTCCTGTAAGACTGCCAAACGATTTTCTTCAGGCACTACCAGTTTCCACACATGTAAATCCTCGGATAAAGGATCGCCATAGCTAGCGCGATGCAAGTACAACTGATCATTTTCAATTAACCAATCTGGGGAATGTTCAGGTTTTGTCTGACAAAATTCAAATTTCTTACGATACCACTCATCTTTTGTGTTTTTCGTGTCTATCAGACAAATTTGTTCGACTGTAGAACACTCGGGGATACGAGACAAGCCATCAGGTAACGAATTTAAAGCACCCTTACGATAAGTAATCGTAAAATCAAGATCTTGGAGCTCCAACGCCCACCTGGCTAAACGTCCACTAGGATTCTTTAAACTATGGAGCCAGCGCAAACTGCTGTGATCCGTAATTACATGAAATTTATATCCTTCGATGTAAGGTCGAAATTTCCTAGCGCTCCAAATAACTGCTAGGCATTCCTTTTCCGTCACGGAATATTTGCGTTCAGTGGTAGTCAAGGTCCTACTGGCATAGCAAATAACCACCTCACGATCGTCAATTGTTTGAGTCAATACTGCACCAATCCCGCAGTCACTTGCATCAGTTTGAATAGTAAATTGATGTTTAAAATCTGGTCGGCTCAACACCGGGTAAGTCGTTAAAATATTTTTAATAGCTTCGAAGGAAGTTTCTTGTTCTGAAGACCACGTCCAAGTTTGAGATTTTCTTAACAATCTAGTTAATGGTTCGATGATCGTAGCAAAGTTTTTTATGAACCGCCGATACCATGATATCATGCCGATCAACCTTCGGACTTCTTTGACGGTTGTCGGTCTTGGGTATTCCAAAATCGGAGATAACCGCTCGGGATCAGGTTGGAGTCCTCGCTCATTCACCAGGTAACCTAAATACCTGAGCTGACAGCAACAAAACTCGCATTTTTCCCGATTAATTTCTAAGCCAGCATTCCGTAATCTGTTCAAAATAAGGGATAAATATTTTAAATGATCCTCAAACGTCTCTGTCGCGATAACGATATCATCAAGATATACGAATACAAATGGCTCGAGATCAGGACCAATAATCGAGTCCATAAATCTTTGAAAGGAAGCTGGAGCACCCGTGAGACCATAACACATCTTCTTAAAGTGAAATAGGCCACGACTGGGTACTACAAAGGCTGTGATAGGTCGGCTTTTCCTAGATAAAGGAATCTGTAAGTAAGCCTGACGTAGGTCTATCTTAGATAAATATTGAGCTTTACTCAATTTATTTAAAATCCAAGTCATATTTGGTAAAGGATAGGCATCCTTCTTTGATATTGCATTTACTTTTCTAAAGTCCAGACAAAATCTATATGATCCATCACCCTTTTTTACCATCACGATCGGGTTGGACCATTCACTGTGGGAAGGTTCAATAATATCTTCATTAAGGAGTCTGGCTACTTCTAAGTCAATAGCCTCCTGTATTTTTGGCGATACTGGGTACGATCTCTGACGTATGGGACTATGGCCCATAACATCAATGTCATGTTCCACTTTTGGCCTAGCATTAGGCACCGTCGGTTTTGATAACTCCTTGTTCAGGAAAACTTCCAACTTGTTTTCTTGATCTGAAGAAAGAGCGCGAATACCTGCTAGGAGCGCCTTAGGTGAGCTCTCAATAGTAGAGAAGGTATAAGGAATTTCTGGTTTACCAGAAAACCACCAAGAGTTAGTAGAAGGACTTAATACCAATTCCATTTCTTTTATGGCGTCCATTCCTAAAATGCATGGAACCTGAAGGTTATTCAGAAGCAAAAACTCTATATTGAAAGACTTATGTTCTATATTAATAAGTAAATTTAACTGACGAGACACTGTTTCCATTTTTCCATTTGCCATTTGCACCGGCAAAGGAGTACGTTCTTCTAACGTCTGAGTACTGTTTCCGATATGATTTAAGCCATCTTTACTGATGTACGATAAACACGAACCAGTGTCTACCAAGGCTGGAATTTGAAAACAATCAACTTTGAGAGTGACATACATTCGCCTATGATAGCTAAAAGGCCTGTCAATCAAGCCGTTATTCAGGTTCGATTCACTAGTAACTTGTTTACTAGTCATATCTTTAATCATAGCAGACGGATAAGGGCTGTCTTCACCTGAGTCCTGGACTTGCCCTCGGCCAGAACTCAAAGTCGGTTTCCCGTATTGCACGACTTACAATTACGGACCGTGACATTCTTTTCCCCACAAGTATAACAAAAGTTTCCTTTTCTTTTATAGGGACAATGTTTAAAATCATGAGTGTTAGCCAGACAGTTAAAACATTTGTCCGGCGAACTAATAGCCTCAGGTAGTGTAGATGGTTTTTTTACCGAAGAATTGGTCACCATATTAATCGGGGATTTATCTTTGAATGAGTCCGCTTGTTTACATTCGCGCCTTTTATGTTTATATTCATAAGCCGCATCTGGAACTAAACAGCTTTCTTTAGGTGGAGGGGGTCGATATTGTTTCTTGCGTTCTTCGATCAACTCCAATTCTCTACCTAAATTAATCAATTGAGGAATAGTTTCAAATTCATCGGATTTAAAATAATAGTGATATTTAGGTAACATGTTTCGATAAATACGCCTCAGTTGAGACTCCGAAGTCGGAGGAGGGTCTAACCTACTCATCAGAGTACAAAGACTGACAACATAGTCGGCTATGAGCTCCTTCTCACCCTGAGTACGATGCTTAATTTCTTCCTCTAAAAGGTCCTGGTAATTAAGAGGGAGGAACATGGCTCGGAAATCCCGAATGAACGAGTTCCAGGCCGTCCAGTTAGGTCGATTAAGGCGGTACCAGTTCAGAGGATGTCCCTCGAGAAGTTCAGGTAAACACAATAAAAGATCCTTCTCGGAAATATTATAAGCCAGCCTCCGCTCCTCTATACGCTGGAGAAAATCATCGGCTGAAAGTTTAGTGTTAGAAAATTTAAATCCCCACTTACGAACGACGTCCATGGGAATAATGTTGTGGGTATAAACTATATCTCTTTTAGTACTCGGTCCTGGTACAGGGTTAGTATCAGATTGTTGAGTATTCATACTTTTGGAATCCACCGATGTAGGAATTGATCCCTTACTATCGACATTCTGACCACCAGACGCCATATTGTCGATAAAATCTCGTAAACGTTGTCTCAAGATTTTAGCGGAACCTTCCGAATCCAAAGAGAATTCTTTTAATTTATTTATTAATTCAGGTTTCTTTAAACGGTAGATCCAACTCTTCTGGGTCGGGACACCAGTATGTTCACTAGAGGTGTCACCGTCGCTATCACTCGGTTCAAGAGTAATCGCAGCAAAAATATTTTCGTCCGACATAAAATTGTTTAAACAACTTAAAATACCCCTTTTTTAAAAAAAAAAATCTAAAACCACTTTGCAGGAAGGGAAAAATTACAACAGAAATATTCTCTAAAAGAAATAAACTGTAATGTCATTATAGAAAAATAGAACGAAAATAATATTCTAATGGTGTCAAGTCCAAATAAAAAAAACATGTAGCGAAAACATGAGAAAAGGTTAAAATCAAAATAAGAATTAATTTCTAACTAAAATCAAAATCTTCAGCTCAAAGGCTATTATGAGCCCAAATAACCAAATAAAGTATAAATGAATATTAGATAAATACAAGTTAATAGATCTCCTCTAAATATGATTAAATTAAACAGAGCAAATCTTATATAAATTACAAAATAAACTGACTTTCTTTTAAATAAGGAAAAGAACTAATAAAATTAAAGATTACACATTGTAAAATACCAGAATGTGCCAAAGGAAAAGAATCATAACAAAAAATATATATATGTAATATCCAGTTGATGTCTAAAATAATAACTCGATAATTAAACTAAGACATTAAATTATCTATAGATAATGGATTACATGAATGAAAAAAAACTGCAATAATAAAATAAATTCAATGTATATACTGATAACGATGTAGAGGAAATTTGAATAAAAAAAACTTTACAATTTAGATAATTAACTCACCTAGCATAACTACCAGAATTGTAAACAAAACAAACATCATTACTCCTTACCAAGGGTCACTAAAACGCACCTAAAATTATATATAAAAAAAATTAAATATGATACCAAAAAAAATTGTCAGAAGTAATAATTAAATTAAATCAATCACTTAATAAAATTATAGTTAACTTGAAATGAAAAGAAAAGATTAAATTCAAATTATAAACTTTTCACAGCAATCTAACTGTTTTCTAATTACTAATTAAGTTTTAAGTATAAAAGTTACTAATTGTATAAAATACGTAAGTTATCTGTTATAGTAAGTAAATTGAATACTTTTAACAGAAGCATCAGAATTTGTTATAATAGAGCGTAATATAAATCAACTTAATAAAGAGAATATTATTCATTAACATAATATCCTTTTGAAATATTGGCTGCCATAAAACTTGAAAATATAAAACCAATTAAATATCGATTCAATTAAGAGTAGTTTACTCATCCGTCTTGACACAAAATTAAAATTAAACCATTCTTTTACAAGGAAAAATATATCCATTAAGAAATAGTTAAACTATCGGTTATACAAAATTTAAAAAAAATATAAGAACCAATTAAATATTTAAACAATTAAAACTGTTTAACCACAGAAAATAAAATATTATTTTAAACAAAATCCTACTTAGGCATTACAAAAATAATTAAACTTCAAAAATCAATTAATAGAATTATAAATTAAATTAGGCGGATTCGTTCCCAAATAATTTTAACTTTATTGAATACAAAACCTTTTTCTAATACACAAAATTTACAGTAATTGCTCTATCCAATTAACTAGATTAATATGATTAATCTTTTGAGATTAAAAATGATTAATTTCTGTAGATAATCCTTTTATCACAAAATAAACTCACAAGTAAAATATAATAGTTATTACATGAATATCCACGTAAATGCACAATTAACTTATTAGAATACTAAATTTTTTTCAATTACTCAAAATGTATTGTGGTAAATTGTTCTTTCAATTAACCAGCTTAATCTTATTAATCTTTCTTGGTTACTTATAACAATTAATTTTTAAATCAAATCTCATTATTAAAACAAATAAATCTTAACCACAAGTAACTATACTAGAAATTACTTGAATGTCCAATTAAACAAATATTCTTTAACTATCTGGAAAAAAATAATACGGTGAATTCTTCACTAAATCATAAATGTTAAACTACTCGTTCCTACATAAGAATAAAAAAATAAAGAAATTTGTCCAAGATTCAATAGTAGTAATAAAACAGAAAGTAGTATTCAAATCCGCACGAATATTAATTCTCCACACATTAGTACTGCCTATCAACGTAATAACCGTATCCGTAACCGCAAGTATTTCTTACGTATTTAGTTATAAATGTCCCTTATGCTTTTTACGAAATTTAATTTAATTTTCCCCGAAAATTATTGTCTAAAGGTAGATACAATTAATTATCTATAGTCCATATAATTAACTTTCTTACCGATTACCGATTTTAAATTTAACTTTTTTTTTTTTAACTTGCTTTAGTTTCCTAAAGCAGAAAATTAATAATATCACACATAGTAGAACAATTTCGGAAAAGTAAAACAATTTATAGTGTCCACTAAAATTTCATCTGAGCGTGTACTATATCATTCATGGCCCAAACGTTGGTCGTCACTTATATAACCCCAAATTTTCGGCCAGACTTTCCCGTACCTCTCCTACCATTTTTGTAGGTATTTATAGTTTTAAATAGGGCGCCAGAGAAGTACTAGAATATAATTCTCCTAATGTTAGGAGTTACCTTTTACCAGACCGCCGGGACACCAAACCAGGTTATCAAATCCCAATCCTCGGGCAGCTCAGTGGAGGCAGGGAGGGTTGGTTCTCTTGAAATAACACTCACTCGTTAAATGAATAGAATTTAATATTACTCACTCTAGGGAGTACCGAAGAACAACAATACATTAATCAAACACAATAAAAGTTTAATACATGGTTTTACACCGGTAATTTCATGCCGCGGTTGTGCAAAGGCGTAAATAACTGAGCATGGAGGCTGGATCGGGGAGTCAGAGTAGAGCGTGGACATAAACACCCGGGCTCTTCCCAGACCAGACTGACTCTCTGTCGATTCGCCGAGTGGACCCTGGACTCAAGCGTCCAAAATAACAATCTAATCTAAATTAGATTTATCGCGGATATTCCACGTTACAATATATATATATATATATATATATATATATATATATATATATATATATATATATATATATATATATATATATATATATATATATATACATATATATAAACATATATATACAGTATGACCACTAGGGTGGACCTTAATAATGAACATTTTTTAATTTTAGCTCCCAACCCCTAACTATGTGCGAACACATGAAAAAATGATTTTTTAAAAGTTTCAGGTCAATAGGAAAATTTTAAATGGTGCCGCTTTTTAATTGAAAATTGGTATATACAAAAATCAATAAAATAGCGATATTTTTGTAGAAACTTTCAAAATATCACGTTTATAATGCAATATGTAATGGATCATGTTTATATTATCCGTGTTTTTTTATTATTTCCATAAAAGATATACTCTTATTAACTAATATAACTCAAAAGTAAGTCAATAAGTAAAGAGATAAAATATTTAGACATATACATACATAGCAAAATAGTAAAAATTTGGGGGAAAAATTTGTTTTTCGTATGAATTTCGTAATTATTTTAATCATATGAACAATATTTAATGTTTTAACATACATTAAAGGGTACTACAGGTTATGTGCTTCATATTATACGTATTAACAATGCATACCTATCATAGTTTTTTATTAAACTAGTAACATACATACTACTGGAGTCAATGAAGCTATAACATAAGCCACATTTTGAACAAAAAAGACCGTCTTATGAGTTTGAATATCTTTTATTTTTTTATATTCATTATTTTTTATTTTGGATTACAATCAAGGAATAAGGGTTTTTGGGGTCGCTGATTACGAATTTGAAGTCAAAAATTAAAAAAAAATGGCGGCCCTAGGATAGCGGGAAAAATCTTCCGTTTTATACGAAATTCGTGACAGTTATACATAAATTAAGAACTAAACATCTAACCAAAGTTTTTTTGGGGGTCGCTGATTATGAATTTAAGGTAACAGTACAAAATAGTAGAAAAAATTAATCATTATATTAAAATATTCATAAAGCAATAACGTGCATTGTATAACATACATAATAAAATAGCAAAAATAGTGGACATAAAAAAAATGTAATTATTCCGTTTACATTTAAATGTTATACATTCAAATGTTTTAATTGTTTCTAGTTTACGATGTTACTTATAGTTTGTTTCAGTATATTCTTTATTGAACCCTTCTTTTAGGTATTCTTCTTTTTTTTACTTTCGTGTATCCATTTTTCATGTTTCTTGTTTCATGTACCCGGAAGTTTGAATTATGATTTGATGATAATTCATAATATATTTTATTTTCACTGCTTTTGCTATTTTTATATTATATTATTGCTTTATTAATCTTTTTCCACTAATTTGTATTTTTAATGTAAAGGATAACTAGGATTAGTGTGCATTCCTGAGCCTCAGGGCCGAGGGCTCAGGCTCAGGAATGTAGATTAGGGGTCAGGTAGATGAGAGTACCTAATATGGGTTCAATAAAGAATATACTGAAACAAACTATTTGAATGTATAACATTTAAATTTAAACGGAATAATTACAATATTATTTTTTTATGTCCACTATTTTTGCTATTTTATTATGTATGTTATACAATGCACGTTATTGCTTTATGAATTTTTTAATACAATGATTAATTTTTTCTACTATTTTGTACTGTTACCTTAAATTCATAATCAGCGACCCCCAAAAAAACTTTGGTTAGATGTTTAGTTCTTAATTTATGTATAACTGTCACGAATTTCGTATAAAACGGAAGATTTTTCCCGCTATCCTAGGGCCGCCATTTTTTTTTAATTTTTGACTTCAAATTCGTAATCAGCGACCCCAAAAACCCTTATTCCTTGTTTGTAATCCAAAATAAAAAATAATGCATAAAAGATATTCAAACTCAAAAGACGGTCTTTATCGTTCAAATTGTAGCTTATGTTATAGCTCTATTGACTCCACTAGTATGTATGTTACTAGTTTAAAAAAAACCTATGATAGGTATGCATTGTTAATACGTATTAATATGAAGCACATAACCTGTAGTACCTTTTAATGTATGTTAATACATTAAATATTGTTCATATGATTAAAATAATTACGAAATTAATACGAAAAACAATTGTTTTCCCCAATTATCACTATTTTGCTATGTATGTATATGTCTAAATATTTTATCTCTTTACTTATTGACTTACTTTTGAGTTATATTAGTTAATAAAAGTATATCATTTATGTACATGCAAAACAAGGATGATATTGCATTATAAACGTGATATTTTGAAATTTTCTAGAAAATATCTCTATTTTATTGATTTTTTTATATACCAATTTTCAAATAAAAAGCGGCACTATTTAATATTTTCCGATTGACCTGAAACTTTTAAAAAATCATTTTTTCATGTATTCGCACAAAATTAAGGGTTGGGAGCACAAAATTTCAATACTTTTTTTTCACCCCTATGATGAAGGCCGAAGGCCCACCCAAATGTCCACGGATAGAGTTCTATACCTGTAAATTCCAAAAAAAATCAATTTTCGAAGAAAAGTCACTCTTTATAAAATCTCCTGCTTGTTCCTAAATGAAGATGTATAGTATTAATTTTTTGTTCAAAATGTACCCTGTACCCAAAAAGTACAATTATTATCTAAAATCGTACAAGAACAACAACTACGATTAACATTAACTACGATAATATTTGATGTATTGTATGGATATAACAAATTTTGACATTTTTATTATTTTAAATTATTGCTTCCGAGCTTACCGAAGGTAACGGAAGCTATGTGATCGTTCTGAAGAACGAAAAAATTTTAGGTCTCCGATTTCAAAAATTCCAAGACAGAAATCCGTTTCAGACATCAGGGAACATTTTTGGTTCCGTGTCTGTCTGTCGGTCTGTCGTTCAATTTTTGCGAACCACCATATCTTAAAAACTACACGTCCAATTTTAATGAAATTTGAATGGTAAGTCATAATTAGCCCATTGTTGGTCCCATATAAGTTTCAACCTTCTGCGCTTATTTGTTTGTCATCCACATGCTCACAAACATACATTTATTTACAGCCATATCTTTAAGAGTAATCATCTGATTTTTATGAAATTTTTATGGTTGGTCGAAAGTAGCCTGCAGATAGCACCTGCCTAATTTCAACCGTCTGAGTACTTTCAATCGTGCTAAATTTGTGTCACTATATTATAAAGCCGCATGGCTAACTCACTCACTGACATTAATGTTTGCCCACTTCCAGAAGAGCTAGAGACTTGCGGTTTGCGCCATTCGACGCGCAACGTCCATATTGTGAACCAAAATAATTATAAAAAGTTTACTTTTCCCACTGCTTCCCCCCCTAAAAAAATAAAAATGGCTGACTTGATTTTTAAGCTGTTTTGGGGCTAATTGCAGCTAAACGGTAAGTCGTATTGGAAAACAGATAGCACCAGCGGTAACTGATTTTAAAAGATCTACAACTTTGGTTCTATGACTTTTTGTCGTACCTCTATCAGTTGTACCCTAAATAGTGTTTATTTTGACATGTTTTTGTTTTTATTTATTTCTATTTTTGACTTTGAATGGCCGTAGTTTCTATAATTATTGACCGATTTTATTTCTGATTGAGACGCTTGAATCTCACACTAATGCTCTTTAAATTGAGTATATTTTATTTCATTAGTTCATCCTATTTGCTGAGAACATGAGAGTAAACTTTTTCCCGACTGCTGTGCTACGTGACCACTTTTTTTGGTTTTTAATATTGTGTCGTATATCATTTGAAAGGCCATGATTTGTACATTAAACCTATTTTATTTGTTTATTTTTTAAAACTTTTGTACACGTACTTTTGTACCGATTTATAAAATTGAAAAACTGTTTATATAGCGGTTTTTATACGTGTTGTTTGCTGTGTTATTTGTTTATTAAATTATGTCCGACCTCCTCATCCCCTCCCGTCACTCCTGTCATCCCATATTACTCAATCCCCTCTATAACTCCATAGTCAATCGCTTTCTTACTTTGCACTGTTAGTTAACTTAGTCATTTTTAGACTGCGAATAATTATAACTGTATTATTAACCCACCTCCTAAAACATTACCAGATCTTACAAGTACCAACTACTATACAAGTGCCTGGCCACTCGTCGGGCGAAGGCTGGCCATAGGCCAGCCAAGACCGGCGAGTCTATATACTATAAAGCCGCATGGCTAACTCACTCACTCACTGACATTAATGTTTACCCACTTCCAGAAGAGCTAGAGACTTGAGGTTTGCGCCATTCGACGCGCAATGTCCATATTGTGAACCAAAATAATTATAAAAAGTTTACTTTTCCCACTCCTTCCCCCCCTAAAAAAATAAAAATGGCCGACTTGATTTTTAAGCAGTTTTGGAGGCGTATTGGGGCTAAACGGTAAGTCGTATTGGAAAACGGATAGCACCAGCGGTAACTGATTTTAAAAGATCTACAAATTTGGTCCTATGACTTTTTGTCGTACCTCTATCGGTTGTACCCTAAATGGAGATAATTTTTGTATTTTTTCAATTTGTTTACTTTGAATGGCCGTAGTTTCTATAATTGTTGACCGACTTTATTTCTGATTGAGGCGCTTGAATCTCACACTAATGCTCTTTAAATTGATAATATTTTGTTTCATTAGTTCATCCTATTTGCTGAGAACATGAGAGTACACATTTTCTTGTGTGCCGTGTCACGTGACCACTTTTTGGGTTTTTAATATGGTGTCGTATATCATTTGAAAGGCCTTGATTTGTACATTAAAGCTATTATATTTATTTATTTTTTAAAAATGTTGTACACGTACTATAATTTTGTTGTAGGTTAAAGGGTTTAAATAATTATTTGTTATTAGGTTATTTTATTTGTATTTATTTGTTAGTTAAATTAATGCCCTTTTGTATTGGTTGTTTTTTTTTTTAAATATAATTTTGGTACCTTAGGCCTTAGAGTACAGAGGTACAAATTTCAAAGTTATTCTTTTATAATAATATGATGTATATCGTTGTAAAGCTCTTGAATAGTGGATTAATTTTCGTTACGTTCTATTTTGTGGTATTTTTAGTTTTGAGGGGGGTAACATTGAAAAAACTGTTTATATAGCGGTTTTTTACGATTTTTTTTTTTATTATTTTTTTTTTTTTATTAAATTTGTTATATGTGCGCTAACATTTGGCGCATGTTGAAGGCTTGGTTTCTCCGAAAAATGTTGGTTAGAACCAAAATTATTAAATATTTATTGGAACAGTGCTGCGCCGTAAGAAGATACAGTGACGGGAATATGTCCGATGTTCGACCTTCCTATGCCCTCCCGTCGCTCTTGTCAACCCACCTTAATCAATCCTCTCCACAGCCTAGATACTAGCTCTGCTTCTCTAGACGTCAATTGCTTTCTTACCTTTGTACTGTTTGTTTACTTTGTCATTTATAGACTGCGAATTATAACTTAACTAATAACTAACTAATAACTTAACTTCCTACATTATTACCAGATCTTACAAGTACCAACTGCTATACAAGTACCTGGCATATATTCTACCTGGCCACTCGCCGGGCAAAGGCTGGCCGCAGGCCAGCCAAGACCGGCGAGTCTATATACTATAAAGCCGCATGGCTAACTGACTGACTCACTCACTGACATTAATGTTTACCCACTTCCAGAAGAGCTAGAGACTTGTGGTTTGCTTCATTCGACGCGCAACGTCCATATTGTAGACCAATAACTATACAAAGTTCACTTTTCCCCCTCCTTCCCCCCTTAAAAAAATAGAAATGGGTGACTTGATTTTTAAGCTGGTTTGGGGGCTTATTGCGGCTAAACGGTAAGTCGTATTAGAAAATGGATAGCACAAGTGGTGACTGATTTTAAAAGATCTACAACTTTAGTCCTATAAGTTTTTGTCGTATCATCATCGGTTGTACCCTATATGGTGATAATTTTGTTATTCTTTGGTTTCATTTTTTTTCATTTTTGCCTTTGAATGGTCATAGTCTCTGTAATAGTTGGCCGATTTTATTTCTGATTGCGGCGATTGAATCTCACACTAATGCTCTTTAAATTGAGTATATTTTATTTCATTAGTTCATCCTACTTGCTGAGAACATGAGAGTAAACTTTTTCCCGTGCGCCGTGTCACGTGACCACTTTTTTTGTTTTTAATATTGTGTTGTATATCATTTTAAAGGCCTTGATATGTACATTAAAGCTATTTTATTTGTTGATTATTTAAAAATTTTGTACATATACTTTTGTACCGATTTATAATTTTGTTGTAGGTTAAAGGGTTTAAATACTTTTTTGATATTAGGTTTTTTATTTATATGTATTTATTAGTTAAATGAATGCCTTTTTGTATTGTTTGTTTTTTAAAAATATAACTTTGGTCCCTCAGAGTACAGGGGTACAAATGTTAAAGTTAATCATTTATAATATGATGTATATCGTTGAAAAGCTCTTGCATACTAGATTAATTTTTGTTATATTCTATTTTGTGTTATTTTTAGTTTTGAGGGGGGTAAAATAAAATAAAAAGTTTATACAGCGGTTTCTACGATTTGGTTGCAGTTTTATAGTTGTTGGAGGCTTTATTTCTCCAACAAATGTTTAAATTTCTTCAACTTTATTAAATATTTACTGGAACAGTGCCGCGCCGTTCCAACTTTTTGATTATGTTTATCGAGGTATTTTTCTTAATTTAATTTTTTCTTTGCGAGGAAGCTATGTGCCACATTAATTGGCAGAGTATTTTTTTATATTCATATTAACTGTAGTTAGTAAATTTGATGTGATGTGTAATATAGACAAGTTATATAAGATGTGATATTGTTAATAATTGTTAGTTATGTTAAAAAAAATTAAATTTAAAACAACTTGTTGAACCTCTCTTATGGAGAAAGTACTTTAAATAATGACGTATGTTAGTATATTTTATATTAACTGCAAAAGCTTAAGTAAAAATTGATTTTAGTGGGATTAGAAGGTATTGATAAATTTACATATAATGAAAAATTATATTTAACTTGAATTAATGTTTATATATATATGTTTGTTTGTAGAATAAAACAAGACTGAAGATGACCTTATCAAAATGGTCGAAACGTTTCTGAAATGAAATATTGAAGTAATTTAATATCTACACCTTCTTAACCATCTTAACCTCTCTTTCGTTACTATTTGTTTCTATTGGCTATTTTTTAAATATATAGATAGACTCCAAACTACGATTTGGAGAGTATTGTATTCTTAGCAATGGAATTAATGATGTGTAATATAGACCTGATTTTATCCTTAAAAGGCTTTGCAAATAAAACTATTAGGAATTTAAATTAATTGCTAGACCTACATGATTTTAGGAAACAGCCACAAATACCTAGCATGAGACCCGCGTGGAGCGCGGGGTGAAAGCTAGTATATAATAATATTATATTTTATATGTACATATTATTTATAATATTATATATAATAATATTATCTATAATATAAGTGGCAATGTCCTGATTGACTGACTGACTGACATAGAATCAACGCACAGCAAAATCTGCTTAACCGAGAGACTTGAAATTTTGAGGATATACTCGGTTCATATCATAGGCATCCACTAAGAAAGGATTTTGCGAAATATTTATATTTGTACCCAGGGGTACGGGGCACAAATGTCAAAGTAATGAATACTTTTAATGATGCATATCGTTGAAAAGCTCTTTAAAAGTACAGTAATTGTTGTTATGTACAGTTTTGTCATATTTTCATTTAGGAGGGAGTAAAATGGAAAAATGTGTACAACTACATCTTATATAAATGAAGAGTGTCTATGAGTGTCTTTTATCTTATACTAGCTGGATACCCGTGCTTCGCTACGGGGTGTGTTTTTTCTATTTGATGGGTTTATAAACTACCATCAAGAAACATTTAAATTATTATACTAAGCGAGAATATCTAGTATTATATATATATATATATATATATATATATATATATATATATATATATATATATATATATATTTATATATTTATATATTAATATGTCAATTTATCTGCAGTAGGGAAAAAAGTTACGATTTTGGAAGTGCAAGACAGAAATGCGTTTTAGACTTGAGGGAAGATTGTGGATGCTCTGCAAGGCTGTGGGTCTGTCCGACATGTTGCCAAGCTTTTATTTCATCTGTAGTATGACGGGCTCAAATCTTATCAACTTATCAGCTTATCTTATCAGCTAGCGGATGGGAGGTAGAGGGTACAGGCTGAAGGGTAGTCGGTTCGCGGCCGCACTGGAGGAGGGTGGCCAAGAGGGTAGCGGATGGGAGATGGAGGGTAGAGGCTGAAGGGTAGACGGTTCGCGGCCGCACTGCGCTTCCGTTTCAAGCTACCCTTGCAGTTTGCCAGAGCTTTAAATAGTTGAGCCGAGTATTTAAACAAGTACACAATGTTTTTGAGGACCCGCTAGGGCTCTTTCAAAACTTAGCTAGCGTCTACTTGTTGGCCAAACTCCTTATTATATTTGATAAAAAATAATGATGGTGAAGTGAAGTCGTGGCTTCATAATTATTATTACTTAGATAAAGATGTAAAAGAATGAGACCTAACCCCCAAACATTTTTTATTTGCAATTTAATTAGTTAACACGATTAATTACAGCCGCTATGAGTTTTTCGTCAATGTTATAATAAATTTAATAAATCTATAATATAAGTGGCAATGTCCTGATTGACTGACTGACTGACATAGAATCAACGCACAGCAAAATCTGCTTAACCGAGAGACTTGAAATTTTTGAGGATATACTTGGTTCATATCATAGGCATCTACTAAGAAAGGATTTTGCGAAATTTTTATTTTTGTACCCAGGGGTACGGGGTACAAATGTCAAAGTAATGAATACTTTTAATGATATTTTTAAAAATTTAGTCGGAATGAATTACTAATTTGGGATATTAGCAAATTATCCTATCAAAGGGGAGGGGGTATAGAAATAAGGGTAGATAGAATCTAGATATTCTCGCTTTGTAAAAAATTTAAATGTTTCTTGATAGTAGTTTATAAATCCATTAAATTGAAAATAAAACACCCCGTAGCGAAGCACGGGTATTCAGCTAGTAATGTTATATAATATTAATAATAAATTCGACGAGAAGGGCGATAAATCCAGGGATGGAAATTAACTGACGAGTTTGTTCTACATAGACGGTGGTGGGCAGGTCGGGATGGCAGATTAGAGGGTAGTGGGACTCAGTGCGGCCGGGTGCATTAAAATTAATGGTTTAGATATGAGTGGACGATTCCTTTACCCTCCCATCCACCAGTTACCCTCTCAGCCACCCTCCTCCAGTGCTTGGCTATGGATTATGGCTATAAGCATATTATTTCTTATTAAACTAGACACAAAAACGTTTACATTGGGATCACACACAAAGAGGAAGTATTATATTTTCACAAGAATATGACAAGATGACAGTAACAATATCCATAGCAACATAAGTTAATAACAGTGTTGCACATATTCTGACAGGCCTGAGCCTTAGAGTTGCTCAATTTTCATTCTCCAATCAACTAACTTTTTCTTTTTTTTAAAGTACAAAAGCTTTATTATATTAGTTATTAGTTACTTGATTTTACTTTCAAAATCACTTTCTGTAGAAGAAAATGTGTTTTGTTCGCTTACTTGCTAAAATGATTAAAGCAGTGTTTCCAAGTGCCTTCTAGAATAACAAGGCGACACCTGCTCAAAGTGGATTAACATGAAACTAATTACACGCACACTCACAGCCACCATATCTTACCTTATGAATATCTACACCACGAGTCAGTTCCCAGACCTCAAATCACCTCTCTCACCTCTCTTTGTACTCTTCTTTGTACCATTATGCATACATTAAATATTTATATTATATATATATATATATATATATATATATATATATATATATATATATATATATATATATATATATATATATAAATATATATATAGATATTGGCGTGTTTTTATATTGTTTAAAATATTTATGGACGTAGACTAATGAGGTGATTTTTTGTTTATTTATTTAATAAAGTATTTTCTAAACATTGCTGAATTCATTTAAAACTTTTAGCACCAATATAGAATGGTCTGGGTAAATGAATTGGTAATTACTAAATAATAATGGTGCATTACATATCTACTTAACTCTAAAAGAATCGCACTTGTCGTATAGCTCGGGGCAATGTTTTACTCTCGGGCCGTAATCATAACTTGCTGATGCCATTAATAGTGCAGATTAGTTTCCTCGCCCATTCCTCTTCTTTCTATTAAAGACTGTTTTTTTCTAATAACAATGCTGGGTATTACTGAGACTAAGTAAAGAGTTAAAGTTACATCCGAGTCTGTTTATAGAGCTCTTAGATCTGCTAAAACAAACGTTAATACTGCGAGGACTCTCTTGAAGACACAACATCCAGGGGACTGAATTACATTTCTCAGTACGGTTTAGGTTTCAGAAACGAGTAATAGAAAACATGTTGTTAGAACTAGTTTGCACCGGAACAATAAAGTGTGAGAACGAGCCAACTCGGAATTAATAAATGCTTATGAAACCAAACCATTATCTGGTTGAACACTGAGCAAATGCCGCTGGCAGATCACACGAGTAATATCTGCGAGTACGAGTACGTACTGTTATCCCGACATAAGAATGAAATGCGGTGAATACGGCGCGAAAAATTACATGTTTTGACAGAGGCTTAGCAAGTCCTCTAGAAACATTGAGTACTCGTATAAGTACTCGGCTCAACTTTTAAAGCTCTCGCAAACTGTCAGGCTAAGGCCGCACTGGAGGAGGGTAGCTGAGAGGGTAACTGGTGGATGGGAGGGTAGAGGAACCGTCCACTCATATCTAAACCATTAGTTTTAATGCAGCCGGCCGCACTGAGGCCCACTACCCTCCAACCTTCCGTCCCAACCTGCCCACTACCGTCCATGTAGAACAAACCCGTCAGTTAATTTCCATCTACCCTTCTGGTTTTATTGCATTTTTTTTTATCGCCCTTCTCGTCTAATTTTTTATCAATATTATATAATATTCATTATTACTAGCCTTCGCCCCGAACTCCACGCTGGGCTCATGCTAGATATTAGTGGCTATGTTTCCTATTATCATGTAGGCCCAGCAATTAAATGAAATGCCTAAATAGTTTTATTTCCAAAGCCTTCTAGGAATAGAATCGGAATAGGAATAGACTATATTTTGCATAATTCATTCCATTTTTAAGAATATAATACTTATATAAAAAAAATGCCCCCTCCCCCCTCCCCAAAAAAAGAAGAAGAAAATAGGTAATCTTAGTCAAAATAATTACCAGTCTCTACTCATATGTCAGTTGCACTAGTAAATATTTAATAACTCTAGTTCAGGGACAAATTATTAAAATAATAAATAATCTATTTAAAGAGCATTAGTGTGAGGTTTAAGCTCCCCAATTAGAAATTAAATCGGTTAACAATTGTGGACGCCATAAAAGCTCAAAGTAAAAATTAAAAAAATAGGTTTCAAATTTAGGTCTATTTAAGGTAGAACCGATGGAGTTATGATAAAGAGTCATAAAGTTGTAGATAATTTAAATGATGCGACTTACCGTTTAGCCGCAATAAGCCTCCAAAAATACTTTAAAAGTAGCGTCCGCCATTTTGAAATTTTAAGGGGGGGGGGGGGTAAAAATAATTTATTTTAACCTTTCATATTTTTCCAGTCGGTTTGAGCCAATTTCCGACGTCCGATGAAGTGGTCTAGAAGTACCCAACATTTTGATTAGCGAGTCCATGGATTTTTGGTTGTGGTGGGTCAACATATATTTTTTTTTTATAAAATTGTTAATACCTTTGGTTCTACTCAATATTTTTTTATGAAACCAAGCCTACAACATGCGCAACATGATTGCTCTCAGCTCTGAAAAAAAAATCGATGACATTTAGCCAGTTTTGCGTCTATAAAGTCGAACTGGTGGTGACTGACACACATACATAGACACATTAATACACGAATAAAGTTAAGGCTGGATTCGGTTTTCGGAATGTATGAAATAAAAAAGTATCCAACAATTTTTCAATTCTGACCAATGTACAGACAAAACTTTAATTTCATATGTATAGATATAACACGTTTCGGGGTAAGATCTCTTTTTTGTAGACCCGTTATAAATTATCTATATACATAGACCCTTATCCACATATGTAGACTATATGTATTATGTATACCCTTATCTACATCTTTATAAGATATAATTATAAACCCACGACTTCACTTCACGATAATTATTTTTGAATCCGAGATAATAAGGAGTTTCGCCAAGAAGACGGTTGCTAAGTTTGGAATGAGGCCAAGCAGGTCCCCTAGAAACACTGTGTACTCGTTTAAATACTCGGCTTAACTATTTAAAGGTCTGGACAAACTGTCAGGGTAGATTAAAACGGAAGCACAGTGCGGCCGCGAACCGTCTACCCTTCAGCCTGTACCCTCCACCTCCCTTCCGCTACCCTCTCAGCCACCCTCCTCCAGTGCGGCCTTAGACTCAGGGTAGATTAACGGAAGCGCATTGCGGCCGCGAACCGTCTACCCTTCAGCCTGCACCCTCCACCTCCTATCCGCTACCCTCTTGGCCACCCTCCTCCAGTGCGGCCTTAGCCTAGAGGCGGAAGGACGAGACTGTGGAGGCTACGTCTCGTTCTCGTGCATGTCGTCCGAGTATCTCGTGCATGTCGGCCGAGTATCTCGTGTATGTCGGCCGAGTATCTCGAGCATGTCGGCCAAGTATCTCGGCAACATGTTTCGTCCAGAGCGTAGAGCCCCCTTAACATATTAATTACTGTTTACATATTAGTTACTCATTGGCAATGTCATTCATTTTCCTGCATACGATATATAGACAATATTTTTATTTTTATAAATTCAACTTTTGTGCTTGTATAGTTGGAGAAATGTAATTTTAATATAATTGGATAATATTTATTACTTGTTGGGATATATGTTTGAACTTGATTATCCGTAACGGTTGGTAAAATGATTCCTTTGTATTCCCCTGATTTTGAGTGTTGGCTTGTCTTCTTTTCTACCTTGAAATAAAAACATATATATGTCGTTGGTAGCTTGTGCGTGGTAAGTGTGTGGTGGAGTAATAAATACGAGGGAACCGCAGCTTGTGTTAATGTGTTTGTTGTTTTGCTGTAAACATGAGATACTTTGTACGGCTCGTGTGCTTGTGGTTTGAGGTTTGCGATACGATTCAATTCTGCAGTCCAAGCTACAAAACAATAATAAATTAACATTTCGCCTTTATAATAACATTTAATTATTAAAGTGGGTTTAGCTTTTCATATTTTATTTCAAATATATGTAAAAGGTTTTTGTTTTCTTTGTATTGCAGCTGTTTTAAATTCTGTTAACTATATTACCTTTTGAGCAGCTTCCTACTTCTCTCTTTTAGGGTTTCGTACATCATGCTGGAAACCCTTATGCCGAGGGTGATGAGTCTGTCTGTCCGTCGTACTTTGGTTCATATCCGCGGAACCGTTCACGCTAGAGATGAGAAATTTGAAATACCGGCGTATTGAGAAGTTAAACATTTACCATACGTAATACGCAAAAATGTGAAAGCTCATCAAAATTTTGATTTTTGAGATGGGTATGAAATGAAAGCTACTGAAGCGTAGATTAAAAAAAAAATTACACATTTTATGACTATTGTGCTTTTTACTGCCAATATTGCTTTTTAAATTCCAAAATTCACCCAAAAAATGCTCCCCCCCTCCTCCTAACCACCTTATAACGGCTAGTCCTGAAATATTGAATAATTCATGCAAAGTCCTTATGGCAGGGCCATGAAAATTTCCAGAAAAAAATTAATTAAATTTTATGTTATTACTGATAAGAAAAACATTAATACTCCCCGGGGAATCGAACCAGGGACATCTACTCTACTCTACTTATTCTAAATTAGTTTTTTGGGGCCATTCATTTAAATTTGTTTTTGTTTTTTACTTTCATATAGGGTGGGATAGGGAAGTATTAAAATGTTATTTTAGCTTAATATGATAAGGTATGTATGTCCAATAACCTACGAAACCCTAAAAAGTACTTGTATGCAAGTACTTGCCTGTTTTTTTTTAAATGTAGCAAAAAAACACGTTTTTGCGTACCTACTTATTTGCACTAGAAAATTTAAAAAAATATATATATATTATTTTAACTCATTTTTGAGAATTGCGCGTGTGCTGTGCACATTACATTTTAGACTTCTCTATATTTTTACTATGTGTGGGCCAAAAAGGAAATTTTTCTGGAAATTGAGCTGTCGAATTTTAAGTGTATAAATAAAATCGTTTTTGTTTTTGTTAAGGCCAGAGTTTTAACAGATGCAAACTCAGTTCTATTCCAATTGTGTTGAAAACGTATAATAGTACATTTATATTGGTTCCGAGCTTGCAGAGGGAAACCCAAGCTTTGCCAAAATGTCGGTTGTTCTCAACAAGCGACATTTTTTTACGTCTCCGATTACAGTAGTTAGTGGATTGAAATGAGTTGCAGACATCAAGCAACATCTCCCATCTCATGTCTGTCGACATGAAACATCAGAACCACGTGTACTTCCATACGAGTCACGTGGGGAGTCACAAGTTCCACACCCTCAGCCTATCTAAGTGTGTGTGATGTTTACATTGCGGGTAAGTCTGTTGTACGCCTCGTTGAGAAACGCGAGGAGTCTACGTGCCGCACTAGTCTACGTGCCGCACTAGTCTACGTACGTACCGCACTAGTCTACGTGCCGCACTAGTCTACGTGCCGCACTAGTCTACGTGCCGCACTAGTCTACGTGCCGCACTAGTCTACGTACGTACCGCACTAGTCTACGTGCCGCACTAGTCTACGTGCCGCAGTAGTCTACGTACGTACCGCACTAGTCTACGTGCCGCACTAGTCGGCAGACTCGTGTTGATGTACAATTAAACGCCTCATCTTGCAATCCTTCAGTGTCAGCAATAAACAAAGTAAATAAAACAAGGCAGCTGGTTTAATGCTCTTTATGTAGTTGGAAACCATTAACTTGGTTATCATTCCTCACAGCGTTATTTTACTGCTCTGATGCAATAAAAACAATATCTTAAAATATTGCACTTTGTTTTCACACTATTTTATTAACGGTTATCGGTTTATTTATAGATTTTATTATTTTTATTTTTCTACTCAACAAGTTGTAAGAGTGATAAGGCGGTTTTGTTGGCGTGCAGGAAGGAACCGTGAAAACTAACGGTTCTGGTCCGAGCCGGTAAATAGCTCTGTTATGAACAGTAATCGGTATATTGTTAGAATGTACCGATATCACGATAGCTTTAAAAAACCTACCCAAACTTGTTACTGTAAACACAGCCGACAAAATGGTAATTTTGTTTTATTGTTTTTATTGGGCATTTTAATGTGAGTATTGATGAGTATTTTCACGTTAAACATTGCCCTTTTATTTGGGTGAAGGGGTTTTTAAAGAGGGGCTTGTTTGAAGTTGATTTATATGGCATGTAATAGTCGACTTGGACTGGAGAGTGAGGCCGGGCTACGTCTTGGAGCTCGTCCGATATAAACCGGCAGAGAGTAAACGATAAACGTAGAAAGGGCGTAAACATACAAACAAACACGCCTGCCATCAAAATCATTCCCTTATTTTGAAAATAATTAATGGCGAGAATGAGATGTCATGGCCAGTAAGCTTAAAGAGTGATAAGTCGCACTTAAACTGAACCCATTTACTTATACCTTTATTTTGGCATTTGTTTGGAAACACGCAGCCATTACATACAACATAATTGAACGTCAACATATTGATTCGTGTCAAAAAAAATATGTCGGACTTGTAAAAATATGTTCAAACGTGAAAGAATTTAATATCTATTTATTGAATAATATTGAATATTACGAGGTGCGATATGTCTGGCGCTTCTACTTAGTGTGTATACACAAATCCTGTCGGCGTAATGCCAAACAAAGCTCGTAAAGATATTTTAGTTGTAAGAACTGAACGGTCTTCTTACACCCATGGTGGGGTCGTTTCCTCGTCACGAAATGTATATGAAGAAACATGGCGTCGGCTCAGATCCATGTTTTGCCTGGAGCACACTACTTGGGATTCACTGTCGCAGTGTCGAGTCCGCCACGACCAATCTTGAATCGTCTCGGCCCATGACTTAATATTTCCTTCCCGTCAGAATTGGGATTGACAGACTCGAATGTTGTGTGCCAGTGAATGTCGAACCAGCTCGGCCCACGACTGAATATTTGAATTTGAAATGGCGTGGGAAAGGGATTGTTGGAGTGGATGCTGTACGACGAGATGCCTGTGATAGTGTGAAGGTTAGCTGGGAAGTACGCGGCTACATTCTCGTATTTTGAACTAGATATATTGACAGCTGTAGAAAGAGAAACCAGTAGAAATAGAAACTGTGGGCCAGAATTATTTTCATTATAAAATATGCTGAGTTGATAAACTGTCGTTTAGAAGCACTTCAATGTAGGTTAGTAGTGCGGCAACATTATCGTCAGTCGAAGTCGATATTGTTGTCTGTTTATTCTGTCTGTATTTTAATAAGCACTACAGGGTAAGGTTAATTTGTTGAGCTCGGTGGTTATCTTGACGTGTCAGGTGATTACTCGTTTATAGTTTGTCCTTGTAACGACTAATAATAATAACTACAGTTCTATTTATAATAGTGACTTGATGCAGATTGACATGATGTAAGGGAATATTGCAGAGTTTTATTTATTAGTCAAGTTGCTGCTACAGTTAATAGTCGTCACGTTCTATTGCTTCCGAGCGTACCCAACGTAACGCAACCCTTGTCTTCACTTTTGAAAATGAAAAAAATTTGTCTCCGATTTGAAAAATTCCAAGACAGAAATCCGTTTCAGACATCAGGGAACATTTTTGGTCTCGTGCCTGATTTGTCTGTCTGTATGTCCGTGAACCGAGAAACGTGTGACGGTAACTTGAGTAAAAGTAGACCGATTTTGATGAACATTTTTACCAATGCCCAAGACGAGTTCGTCGGACAACGTTATCCGTCCAAGCGTTCGCGCACAACTCTCGCGTAAATGTGAACTTCAAATTTAAAATTGGAATTTTAGGTCGGGGGAAAAAAATCTAACTTCTATTCGACGAAACAAACATTTTTTTCAAATATAATTTTTTAATAAAACCAACAGCGACACCGCTATGAAGTGTTAAAGCTCGCTAAAACTATTAATAGTTTTTACACAGTAAACAATATAACAATAAAGTAATATAACAATAACCTCGAGACCAGGCGACAAGGCTTCATTCGGGGAGAAGTTAAATAAATTAGACGTTCCCGAGAAAATATATTTAAACGCCCGACGTCTGAGAGACGTCGGGTTCGATTCCTCGCCAAGGATAAGTTATTTTTATAATACATTTTGATGGAATGTTTAATAATTACAAGATAAAAAGAACTTTTTATATACTACGTTTTTTAATTTTGTTTTGAATCATAATATGTAATGTTGATAATATAATTTTTATTGTTGTATAAAATGTTAGTAAAATATAAATAGTTCCGAATTTATTTACTTCACACAAATGACAAACATCTAGAGAGCTGATCTTAAACCTATAAAAGGACAAATCTTTGAACGACGGATCTCACCAACACCGAATCTAAACCGTGGCCATCGATATGGTCCCGTGTAGGGGAGGGTAAGAGAAGAAAAATAAGTACAAGTAAAGAAGTACAAATGTAGAAAAATTAAACCGATATCTAGTACACAAGTGCAGACTGTAGACACACCTGGTTGTCATACGTTAATTAATTTATTTCTTTGTTTATTTATTACTACGTTTTTATTAACTTGCAATCTTGTTTGTTTGTTTGTTTGTCCGGTACAAATCTGGCAATCGATTTCTAACTAACTTCCCGAATAGCTAGACATTTGAAACTTTTATCATAGCTCAGAACACGATGACAATGCATTATTTTAATACTTATAGCCATCTTTCAGCAGAATTTAATTAGTTTTCAGCAAATTTTGCTGTGCGGAAAAAATCCGCAAGTTATTTTATTTGTTTTGCCATATCCAATATTTACGCAATCTTCATTTTGACGGGTCTCAAATTTGTGATAGATAAACATTGAATGACAGCAAAACAGGAAATATCGATTATATTATTTATCGATTATATTATCGATTATATTATTTCAAATATATCGATGGCACGGTTTAGATTTGGTGTTGGGGAGATCCGTTGTACAAAGATTTATCCTTTTATAGGTTTAAGATCAGCTCTCTGGATGGTTGTCATTTATGTGAAGTAAATAAATTCGGAACTATTTTTTTTCACTATCATTATATATTATATAACAATAACAATTATATTATCAACATTACATACGATTCAACAGAAAATTTAAAAACGTAGTATATAAAAAGTTCTTTTTATCTTGAAATTATTCTTTTTAGCTGTCATTCAATGTTTACCTCTTAATAAAAAATCACAAATTTGAAACCCGGTCATGATGAAGATCGTAAAAATATGGGATTCGTCAAAACAAATAAAATAACTTGCGGATTTTTTCCGAACTAACTTTCCATACAGCAAAATTTGCTGAAAACGAATTAATATCTGCTGAAAGATGGCTATAAGTATTAAAATAATGCATTGTCGTCGTATTCTGAGCTATTCTAAAAGTTTCAAGTGCCTAGCTATTCGGGAAGTTAGTTAGAAATCGATTGCCAGATTTGTACCGGACAAACAAACAAACAAACAAACAAGAAAGCAAGCTAATAAAAACGTAGTAAAATAATAATTTCAAGTAAAAAGAACTTTTTATATACTACGTTTTTAAATTTTCTGTTGAATCGTATGTAATGTTGATAATATAATTGTTATTGTTATCTATATATATAAAAATGGATGTGTGTTTGTCTGTTTGTTTGTCTGTTTGTCTGTTTGTTTGTCTGTTTGTCTGTTTGTGATTTATAGACTCCGACACCGTTTGACCGTCACCATGAAATTTGGCACCTACGTGTACTTTTTCATGGAGAAGGATCATATGATTTCAAAATTTAAATTTTGGTACACAGGGGTACAGGATACGTGGTACAAATGTCAAAATAGTATATACCCTTCATGATGCATGTCGTTGGAAAGCTCTTTAAGATTAAAGTAATTGTTGTTATGTACACTTTTGTCATATTTTTACATAAGAGGGGGGTAAAAAGGAAAATACAGGAAAATAAATTATAAAAAAAAAAAATATTGCTATTTTTTAATGAAAATTAGTATACGTGCTTTATTAGATGCCAGGAACTCGATTATAAAACAATTTGTGTACATTTAGTACTTTGGGGAACAAATGGCAAATGGTACCTTATGTATTTTTTTGCTCAGGTTTAGATGATAAAAATAGTTATTTCCGCACCAAGGGAGGAAACAAAGTCATTACACCCTGAGCGTTTTGGTTGATTTACTGTCTAAATCCCGAGGCGTAGCCGAGGGAGTTAATTATAGCGAGGGTGCTATGACTTTTTCCTCCCGTGGTACGTACAAGATTTTTCCTCTAGAAGGGAGAAAATCATCACAAATAAAACCTATGATTTTGATTTATCTATTTATTTAGGTATTAATAACTAAATTTACAAATTTTGTTCCTTTAATTTTAAAAATGACTTTTAAAAGCAAAAGAAAAAGTTTTATAACATCTTGTAGTAAAAAAAATAATATGAATTAAATGTGCAATTCATCAATTCCATCTATGTTTTATTTGTTTTCTATAATGACTTTCTATAACTATGTAACTCTAATAATAATTCAATGAACTGAATGATATTTAATTTATTTGTGTTTGACCCTAAAATACGAGAAATCAAAAACATAAATATAACCTGATTAGACGTAACCTACCTCTTTTGTATAAGTCTTGTCTTTTAAACTCAATTATGAAGTCATAAGACATTTCAAAATGACGATAAAAATTATAGCATCACGGCAATCAAAAGTACGTGTTATTTAAACTCTAATATTTTTTAAAAAAACTGTTAAGCAGTCGAGTCATTCAGTTAAAAAGAAACTGCTAGTGGTTACAAAACAGGCAACACTGATTTTTAAACAATAATATGTTGGCTCTACTGTTACTTTCCACCACGATTTTTACTTTCCGCCACGATTTCTACTTTCCACCACGATTTTCACAACTAGGCTGTAATGGGATGCTTTCCTCCCTATAAAGTAGGGTGGAAAGTTAATGTTTTCTCCCTTCTGGATGAAAAAAGTATTTGTTTTGTTCAATATTTTTTGTCATGAAGAAGATTTGTATGATTTACATTACATGTTTATTATTGGGAGATTTGTATGATTTACATTACATGTTTATTATTGAGAGATTTGTATGATTTACATTACATGTTTATTATTGAGAGATTTGTATGATTTACATTACATGTTTATTATTGGGAGATTTGTATGATTTACATTACATGTTTATTATTGAGAGATTTGTATGATTTACATTACATGTTTATTATTGAGAGATTTGTATGATTTACATTACATGTTTATTATTGAGAGATTTGTATGATTTACATTACATGTTTATTATTGAGAGATTTGTTATTATTTATTAGGTTGTACTGACAGGTTATTTAGATGTTTTTATACAAATCTTATATCATGTTAATATGTGTGTATTTTATTTTAATTAACAATTAAAATTAATTACATTTTTATTTGGTTTGTTTTAGGTGAGTGTGAAACGTTACCAGGTGATTCTATATTACAGATGTCAACTAAGCACGAAGTAATCATGTAAGATAATCTAAACTTGTTTTCACTTATTGAGAAAAATAATCAACAATAGAGACCTTGACACCTGTAAATACATTTTATGTACGATTGATACGAAATATAAACATTGTATCTCTATTTAGATGCGTAGAAACTGATTCTTTACCTACTTGTATTCATTGCGCATGATTGTCTCATAGTTCTGAACAATTCCTCTTCTTTACCACCCTAGAGCGGTAAAGAAGAGGAATTCTTCAGCTTTACGCACGATTACCGAGTTTGTTTACATTTAACAAAACAAATTTGCTGTTCTTTTTTATTTTATATTATTTTTTTTTTTTGGAGTTTTAACTGCTGAGGTTATTTTCCTCCGAGAATATTTAGAAATATTTATAAAAATAAATAGAAAGCAAATAAATATAAATACATAAAAATAAATAGATATTGGTATTAATGAATGGATGAATGTACTAGTATTAAGTAGTTTTTGTGTGTGTTGTTATAGATGTGCGTGTAGTAGGGTGATTAATTATAATTTGTATTGTAACTCCTCCAGAAATAATTAATTCGGCAAAAAATACAACTCAAGAATTAATGCCATCTTTATCAAGAGAGAGGTACGAACTTACATACTGCAAGATTATTTTTTTTTCTGTATTTATTATTTAAATCTAACAATCGTAGATAAAATACGGTACGCAACTCATGGGAAAACGGCATTTTGCATTGCTCGTGTGGTTTTACTACCCTCGCTATCGCTTGGGTGCAAACTCCTCACTCGCATGCAAAATGCTACTTTCCGCACTCGATTACTATTACTTTATCCTCACAATACGGTTCGTGTTGTCCTAGAGGTCCGTCCGTCGCATCGTCGAGTACATCTCCCGACATACTGTACCTAGAGGTCCGTCCGTCGCATCGTCGAGTACATCTCCCGACATACTGTACCTAGAGGTCCGTCCGTCGCATCGTCGAGTACATCTCCCGACATACTGTACCTAGAGGTCCGTCCGTCGCATCGTCGAGTACATCTCCCGACATACTGTACCTAGAGGTCCGTCCGTCGCATCGTCGAGTACATCTCCCGACATACTGTACCTAGAGGTCCGTCCGTCGCATCGTCGAGTACATCTCCCGACATACTGTACCTAGAGGTCCGTCCGTCGCATCGTCGAGTACATCTCCCGACATACTGTAGCTAGAGATTTGAAATTCTGTTTGCGAGTTAAACTTTTTTGCCCAAAAACAGGAAAAATATTGCGAACTTAAACACTCAACATTTCTTCGGTCAGCGAGCGATTGCGAACTGATCGCAATATTTTATATTTTTTGAAATTTTCGAGTGGGGTATCATTTCAAAGGTATTGAAATGTAGATGAGAAATATATATGGCGCTTGCAAAATACCGGAAATGACCCCTAAAAGAACCGAATTGGTGCTTACTGTAACATGCTAAGCAGTAATAAATGCACGCCTTGCTTCTCCAAATTTCAACTTTTTATACATTTTTTTATAAAAAAAAATGATGTAGGTTGTATGGATTTTTATGACTTGCGAAAGCGTTTTAGTAGGTTGGTGGCAAGAATTGGACGGGACTTAGTCTGAATTATGAGAAATAATATTAAATGAAGAGTTGTTTTGACTGAGACTTTGAGGCACCACTTGATCATTATGTTTGACTAGAGAGCTTAGTGCAAAGTATAACAAGACATATTGACAACGTTGTGCTGACACATTGTCGTGCTGACAACGTTGTACTGACACATTGTCGTGCTGACAACGTTGTACTGACACATTGTCGTGCTGACAACGTTGTGCTGACTCATTGTCGTGCTGACAACGTTGTGCTGACACATTGTCGTGCTGACAACGTTGTGCTGACACATTGTCGTGCTGACAACGTTGTACTGACACATTGTCGTGCTGACAACGTTGTACTGACACATTGTCGTGCTGACAACGTTGTGCTGACACATTGTCGTGCTGACAACGTTGTGCTGACACATTGTCGTGCTGACAACGTTGTGCTGACACATTGTCGTGCTGACAATGTTGTTTTGGTACTTTATATTATCCTCTCTAGTCATAATTAAGAAATAATAATAAAAATAAATAAATGCAACATGTTGAAAGTTATGGAGAAGGATTTGAAACTGTTTTTAATTTTGATGTTATAACTGTTTACTGGGCGGTGTATGGAGGAGAACTAGTGTGTGTTATGTGGGCTGTGCTGTGACTGTGTGGAGATATTTTTGGTTTTGTCTTGTTGGTTTCCGTTCATTAAGACTTGAAACCTTCCTGTTGGTTACACTCCGAGGTAACAATGTGTTTAGTTGGAATGATCCTCTCACTTTCATCTATTAATACAGAGCTGGTAAATTACTTATATGCTTGACAGCTCTTATTTCTCTATACACTATCAAGTAGTATGTTATATATATATATATATATATATATATATATATATATATATATATATATATATATATATATATATATATATATATATATATATATATATACATATATATATATATAATCATATTACTGCAGTGGCAGTTCTAGGCCTTGCGGGGCCCTTGACGGTAAGATGTGGCTGGGCCAACTTTGAGGAGGAGGGGAGGGGGGGGGGGGGGGTCCCGCAAGGGGGATTTTTTAAAAAAAATGATATGCTTAAAAATGTGGCTGATACCTAGCCTACACTGTTATTATGGGTTTTTTAGGAAAATACTTTGTTTATGACGTGACATTAACATTCAATATTAAAACAGATTAAAACACCCCCTTACTGTTGCTCATGGACCTACTTTTGCTTTCAACTAGTTGTAACTTTTTTCTATTTTCAAAAATGATGTGCATTTGAAATTTGAAAAAAAAAAAAAATCCAAAGCCATTTAAATGAATATTTATTTGAAGTTAATAACGAGCCAGGAAAGTTGGAAAGTGTAATAATCGAGTTGGGCTTTGCTACTCCTAATACAAGATTCCGTCTCATACAGGCTCCGTTTTAGTCAGGTTTTACTGTATTATATTTTTATTATTAATAAACTAATTAAAAAATAATAATGGTTTGTATGAGTACAATACTTTGTAACAGATTTTAATTTTTGTTATACGAAAGTACAAAATGTCCGAAAAATCAGTGATGGGGACCCACCACGGGGCCCCCGGAAACGCGGGGCCCGGCGGTCGCCCGGTGTGCCTGTGCCTGGTGCCGCCACTGTTTTACTGTTTTTGACTACATTAAATTTTAACTTACAATCCTTATCAACCGTATTTGTATGTCTCGGATTTCAAAAATTCCAAGAAAGAGAAACTAAAGCGAAACATTTTAAAGATAAATTACCGGACGACATGAAAGATTCGTCTCAAATTTGGAAAACCATAAATGATTGTTTAAATAAAAAGAAATGCTCGAAGGAAACAATCAATAAAATGCTAGTAAACCAAGCAGAGTATACAACAAATAGAGACATAGCTGATAATCTAAACAGATATTTTGGCAACATTGGGGAAAAACTGGCTGCGGATATACAACAAGATATAGACAAAGAAACAATGGACAGAGACAACACACAAATAAACATCAAATACTACATTGCATGCAGTCACAGAACAACAGATTAACAAATACATACGTAGTCTAAAAACAGATACATCTCCAGGTATAGATGGTATTAAAGCACAATTTCTTAAAATATCAGAAGAGAACATAACAAAACCGTTAACTTATCTCAGTAACCTATGTCTAACACAAGGTGTGTTCCCGGATATTTTAAAGAAAGCGTTAATAATACCTATACATGAGCAGGGAGATAAAACTGACCCATCCAATTATAGACCGATATCGATATTATCCAATATAAGTAAAATAATAGAAAAATGTATAAAAACTAGATTAATAAGTTTCCTTGAAAAAAATAACATTATTTCAGAAAATCAGTTTGGTTACATGAAAAACAAAAGTACGACGGACGCTGTTTACAAACTGACTGAACACATCATAAACGACCTAGTCGACAACAAGAAATCACTGGCAATATTTATCGACTTAAAGAAAGCATTTGACACCGTGTCCCATGAGATTTTGTTGCAAAGGTTATATTCAATAGGGATCCGAGGTACCTGTTACAAACTACTTGAAAGTTATTTAAAACAGGACACAACAAGTCAAAGCAAACGGTCATATTAGTGAACCGTTGAAGATAACCTTTGGAACGCCTCAAGGGACAGTGATGGCCCCGTGGCTTTTTCTGATCTATGTCAATCAAATGCTTAAGTTGGAAAACACATACTCTGAAGTCATCTCCTATGTTGACGATACCTTGATATATTTCAGAGGAGCCACGTGGCAACAAGTGTTCAAAAATGCTTCACGAGGAATAAACAGAATAAAACAATGGTTCAACAATAGTTTACTCTAAACCTGACAAAAACTAAATACATGTGCTTCTCACTCGACTCGCGGGGACAACCTATAAACCACTTACAATTAAAAATACACAACAATGCGCTCCCCAATACCATACTAACTGCAACTGTGACCAAACAATATCTAGGATTAATTCTTTCAAATATTTAAGAATAACTATAGATAGTAACTTAAAATGGAAAGAACATATTAGTTGGATGGTAACAAGAGTAAGAAAAACTATGTATAGTTTTATTAGAATTAGGGACTTGATAAGTCCACATTAAAATTACTTTACCACGCTCTGGTAGAATCCATACTAAATTATTGTATACTAGCTTGGGGAATGGCGTCCCCAACAAGCATAGAACCTGCTAGCATAATCCAAAAAACTATATTAAAAATTTCATTAAAAAAGCCAAAAAGATATTCATCCGCGTTAACGTACATATTCTAAATCTAATGTACTCTCAATTAAATCACTTTACGAAAAATCCGTATTAATACACTATTTTCATAATAATTTACCGACAGTTACTCAAACTTACTCTACTAGATCACAAAGACAACAGAAAACTTATAAAATTCCACTTTGCCGTACAACCACCAAACAAAGACACGCCACTTACTTAGCACCTCATTATTATAACAGACTGCCAGATTCATTAAAACATATTAATAATATAAATTTGTTTAAAAAAAAAACTAAGCAACATCTCCTAATCAGAGAAGCGAACAGTTATAAAACATAAACTAACAAATAAGAATTAAAATATTGATTCAAAAACGAAAGATAACTGAATGGATAAAAAATTAAACCTAAAAAGATTATAACAAAAGCCATCAACAGTTATAAATAATAAATACATTTAAAAAAAAAAGAAGCAATTTTATAGATTATTTTAACGATAATAAAAATAAATAAATAAATAATAGTACAAAACAGCATAACATAATAGAATAATATAGAGACGGGGCCCTCCCTCTAGGTAAATAAACACTTACTGAGGGCCCTCCCTCTAGGTGAATAAACACTTACTGAGGGCCCTCACCTTTGTACAGCATTTTGAAATGTATTTAAATTGATTTATTGTAACATGGTGGAAATAAACATTTATTTTTATTTATTTAGAAATCCGTTTGAGACATTAGGGAACATTTTTGGTTGCGTGTTTGTCTGTCGGTTTTTCTATGGCTCATTTTTCAACATATCTTAAAAACTATTCGCCCGGTTTTAATAAAATTTGTACGGTAGGTCATAATTAGCCCATTGTCGGTACCATACAAGTTTTTTCCATTTATTTTATTTTCTAAATGCGCACAAACATACATTTATTTACTCGCACATATTCAAAAGTACTGATGGGATTATTATGAAATTGGGATGGTTTGTGGAAAGTAGACCGCAGATAGCAACACATTCATTTCTACCGTCTACGCTCTTCCACCTTTGCTATCGAAAATGTTTTCTTTCAGTAATGTCATTATGGGCAGGGATTGCAAACACATATTGACATATCTTTAAAACATCTTATAAATTATGCTCAAACAGAAAGGGTTTTTAGTACGCAACGTAAATACGGAACATTTAGGCGTCCCGGCAGACTTTTTCGGGAGACCGGGAATGTTAGTGAAAAAACGGGACAACCCCGTTTTTACGGGACGGTTGGTCAGCCTATACTGGACCCCACTCTAGGCACTTTGGACCCCCCCCCCCCCTCTATTATCTTATTAAACATACTTAAAGTTTGGTTATTATGTCACTGATGTATCGACAATCAATTATAATTCTAAGGCACTTCTAGCAATCTTGGAAACTTGCTATGTTGTATACAGGCAGAGTCTAATGTACGAATGAAGGAAGCATTCAAAAATCTGCTTCTCTCAAGGCTAATAGAAAAACTGCCTATAAAAAAATTCTAACTTGCGCTACTAGCGTTTTCTAGTAGAAGGCTTTGAAACTAAATTATTATTTTACTCTCGTTAGTAGAATTTTATATATTGGAATACGTGTGATTGATTTGTATTATACTAAAATATTTTCTGACTTGGCAATGACGCATTACCAGACACAAAGTTGTGAATAGTTGAACAAGTGCACGCGCACGCGCCACTGCAAGTGCACGCGCCACTCCGCAACATTTTTTTTTTTTAAAGTTGGTTATATAAAGCATTGGGAAAATATAAATTAAATAACAACAAACTTCATTTTTTTTTGCTGCTTAATTGCCAAGTCAGAACATGTCTTTAAATTTAAACTTGTTGAGTAAGAAAATGTTTTGAGTTTGTCAGGAACTGAGAACAGAGGGGGGGGGGGGGGGGGGAGAGACATAACATGACTTACTTGTACTGGATGTATTAGACCTAGTAGAACGTATTTGGACATGGAGAGACTTAGCTAAACCAATGATCTCACAACGTTTCACGCGAGACGGCTTATTTTTTTACACAATTGTTTTTGTCGGGATTAATTATTATTTACGTTTATTTGATGTACATTTATATAGAATGTAATTATAACTATGACATGGTTTATGTGTGTTGGAATGTATTGAAGGTACAGCGGTACTTGAGTGGTAGATTGTATGTGTGAGCGTTGTCAAGTGTAGCCTTGTGTGTGTTCTTTCCTCGACTTGAGGGGAGGTAATGGTGTTTATCCGGCAAGGTTAATATTGATATATAGTTTGGGGTATTATAGAGCAGCATGTCATGAGTCGGCCAGGCTATAAATAAACCTTAGCCGGAACCTTGGTAAGTATGTGTAACGGGGAGGGGGGGGGGGGGGTGACCCGTACCATGACGTCATGGCAATGTACACGAGGTGAGATCATACTTAGGTATTGGGTGGAGACCGGTTCTAGTTAGGTCGACCCAGGCGTCTCTATATGATTCTACAGCAGTACTGCGGGGTATTGAAGCTCCACGGGTACACATGTAGTCATGTACTCATGTAGTCATGTAGTCACGCAGTGATCTAGACAGTTAATCATGCGTGGGATGATCTCACGCACTATTTTCCAACGTTTTAATTGAAATGCTGGATGAGCGGCATCAGTCGCTCAACTCACGATTGGCCCTCTTACTAAATGTTTAGAATGTGCGCTTTCTTGGTAATTATAGAAATTGAAGGAGATGTAATTGCACAGAGACCTTAATGTCTGCATAGTACGGGCTAGTTTATCCCTTCTTGTCATACAACATGTTGGTGTGGGCCAATAAACCTGAATCTAAAAGTATTTTCACTTTGCAAAAGAGAATGTACGATTTCCCATCTAAATAATAGAACCGCCTGCAATGATTATTTCAAAAAATTTAATATCTTAAGTTTCCCCAGTATTTTTATAGCAGACTCTTACATGTTGTAAAAAAGTGTGAGGGAGGTGTGAGGGAGGTGCGAGGGAGGTGCGAGGGAGGTGGGAGGGAGGTGTGAGGGAGGTGCGAGGGAGGTGCGAGGGAGGTGCGAGGGAGGTGCGAGGGAGGTGTGAGGGAGGTGCGAGGGAGGTGTGACGGAGGTGCGAGGGAGGTGGGAGGGAGGTGTGACGGAGGTGCGAGGGAGGTGTGAGGGAGGTGTGACGGAGGTGCGAGGGAGGTGCGAGGCCCGACACAGGAAGGAAGTGTGCCTCGACCTCTGTACTCTACAGAAGCACTCACTCTGCAGTCAGCCCTACTCAGGGAACCAGACTACCTCCACCCACCCTGTACACTCCTTACAACTCACATCTGCATACATTGTACAGTGTGTAGTCGCCTCACACACTTACATCCTCATGTGTATGACGAGCTAATCGATTTCATGTTATACATGTTGCCTCCGTGTTAGTACCGTCGTATTACACTTTGAACATTGCACTCGTAGCTTGTCAGCTTGTTCTAAGCTTGGGTGAAACTTGACACGACTAAGACGCCAGCAGCTTAGGTCTCGAGATCCCCCAAATACCCTGCGCTTTAAATTTATCAATTTTAACACTGATTTTCAAGTACAGCTTACACTTGTTGAAAACTTCTTCTTTTTGTCACTTGTTAAGCATGCCGCTTTTCCGAATTGTACATCTATTAAGACACCCCCCCCCCCCGATTTTCGTGTATCAGGTTTACTGCCTTCTCTACTTCGTCGACAATCGATTGAGAAGGTTCATCGCTGTCCTAGCTCGTCTGTCAGGTTCGACGCTGACCGAGCTTGTCCATCAGGTTCGACGCTGACCGAGCTCGTCCGTCAGGTTCGTCGCTGACCGAGCTCGTCCATCAGATTCGTCGCTGACCGAGCTCGTCCGTCAGATTCGTCGCTGTCCGAGCTCGTCCGTCAGGTTCGTCGCTGACCGAGCTCGTCCGTCAGATTCGTCGCTGACCGAGCTCGTCCGTCAGGTTCGACGCTGACCGAGCTCGTCCATTAGGTTCGTCGCTGACCGAGCTCGTCCATTAGGTTCGTCGCTGACCGAGCTCGTCCGTCAGGTTCGTCGCTGACCGAGCTCGTCCGTCAGATTCGTCGCTGACCGAGCTCGTCCGTCAGGTTCGTCGCTGTCCGAGCTCGTCCATCAGGTTCGTCGCTATCCGAGATCGTCTGTCAGGTCCGTAGCTTTGTGGAAATAGCTTTTTCCGAAATTTGGATCTAGTGTTGGATGTTGTTTTTTTTGCAATTTTAGCTATAATTTTTCCGCGTAGAGGTGTTGGATATGGTCTCTCCTTTCCTCTCATTTCTTATCCTACTTATGTGCATCGGGTAAGTGGGTCGTGCGTCGCGATATCGAAAGAATTCATTCAAAAATTTAGACGTTAATTCGGTGAAGTCTAAGTCCGAGAATATCCTTTTTCATCGCCGAGTGCGAGGAGAAAGAAGTCGGAAAAAACTGATTCCTTGAAAAAGCGCTGAAAACTTGATCGGAGAAGTAAAGATCAAGTTGCGGTTATTTACAGAGCCGACTGGTCGAATCCAAGAAGCAAGTCAAAACACATTATTCATGTTTTTTTTTTTAAATAACCGACTTAAAATTTTCCCGCATACATAGGAAAATGCTGAACATATTATACTGCAGCTGCTTGTATTTACTAGACAAGCTGCTGTGTCCACATCAAACACATTGATTTTACCTCTCTCTGAATACGGACTGTAATCTAATAACTTTTGAAATTTACATTCGACTTGATCTCGGTGAAAGTGTGTATCGAAACTAGTGTAGGTAGTAGTGTGTAATCGATTGCACTCGACGCAAACCAGTGTTAGATCACTCAGACTGTCACTTAGACTCTCAGACTGTCACTTAGACACGCAGACTGTCACTTAGACTCGCAGACTGTCACTTAGACTCGCAGACTGTCACTTAGACTCGCAAACTGTCACTTAGACACGCAGACTGTCACTTAGACTCGCAGACTGTCACTTAGACTCGCAGACTGTCACTTAGACTCGCAAACTGTCACTTAGACACGCAGACTGTCATTTAGACTCGCAGACTGTCACTTAGACACGCAAACTGTCACTTAGACTCGCAGACTGTCACTTAGACACGCAAACTGTCACTTAGACTCTCAGACTGTCACTTAGACTCGCAGACTGTCACTTTGACTCGCAGACTGTCACTTAGACACGCAAACTGTCACTTAGACACGCAGACTGTCACTTAGACACGCAGACTGTCACTTAGACTCGCAGACTGTCACTTAGACTCGCAGACTGTCACTTTGACTCGCAGACTGTCACTTAGACACGCAAACTGTCACTTAGACACGCAGACTGCCGCGTACACACGCAGTCTTGAATTCGTATAACAAGTTTTCACTGAGGTTTCTCAGTTCTATTTTCATGTGGTGCCGTCCTCACCACCTACCATTATAATTCCGATAAGATATTAAGATTCCGATGAGGAGTTAATTGGTCGAGTAGATTGCTCCGGTTTATCGACTCGGCAGGATGATGGGATGCCTCCTGGATGGATTGGTTGCCGGAGCGCGTTCCCTTTCCCTGCAGACCTGCCTAGCCTCACACATCTCACGGTCTTGAGTGTATTAGAACTGATCTCGGATATGTTGAGTTATTTTACTTGGGTGGTTTGGTATTGTCCATGGCCGACGTGTAATGACACGATCCACTCAATTATTAAGAAACTATGTTGACTCTAGAGAACCGCCGGATAACGGATCTCAGGGGAGCCGACCTTCCTTTCAACCTCATAATAATCATCTTATGTCTAAAAAAGACAACGTTAGTTTGATTAAATACCGAATAACTAGATTAATCAAAGCGAAATAAGCACGCGCAGTGTGTTCCAACAATTAGTTTTAAAATGCTTTCATACTTGAGATGACACGGTAAAGATGGCCCAACTCGCTTTCCATTTCGTCGGTTAACACTTATACACTGTGGTTAAATCTTTTGTGAATTCACCTGTTAGATGATCTAAGTGAACGGCGTCCGATGTTGTTGGGTCTTGTATAGTCTGGTGTAACGTGAAGTGAGTACAGTCGGTAACTTGGTGACCACGAGGACAAGGAGAGCCTCATGTACGTGAGTGTTCACTGCGTATGAGGCGGATCTGAGGCACTCTGACTTGTTTCATATCCCTCTTCTATTCATAATTACCTTAGCATCAATATGTTTTGAATTCTTCAAGAAAGCTTCGGTTTTAAACTCCAAGTGGCTTAAAAAGTCAGTAAGAAGCAACTACCTCGTTACTTTGTTTTAATATGCTGAAAGATGAAGTTTGCTGCTTACTTACCGACTAATATCCCCGTGCCTTTAGAGCAAGTCATCCAACACTACCAGTTCCCAGTCTAACAGATTCTTAGTTAGGTTCCATATTGTACATTAATCGATGAATGACATGTACTATCTCGCCGCGGCACAATATTATAATAAAACACCCTGATAAGTGTAATTTCAATTATATTTTTAATAGAGCTATTACTTTACTGTGTAAATGACGAATGACAAGAAAAACTTGTTCAAGCGTCTGCGCATAGTTGTTTCTCTTGCACGTGCGCACAAACATACATCGGGCTGATTATTACCTTCCCCCGAATTTCATAAAACTCGGGCGAGTAGTTGTAAGATATGTCGGTTGGCAAACATCGAGCGACAGACAGACCCGCATCCGAAACTGTTCCCGGATGTCTGGAACGGATTTCTGTCTTGGAATTTTTGAAATCGGAGACCTGAAGAATGTTGGTTCTTCGGAACGGTCACATAGCTTCCGTTGCCCTCGGTATGCTAGCTAGCTAAATCAAAACATTTTTGACAGTTTTTAAAAACGGTAGTAAATTAAATAAATTTGACATTATTAGGTTGCAAAAGTATAAAACCATTAAAGTATACGAAATAGGAGCGAGGAAGCAGACTATTCTTTAAATTTAGAGTGCGGGGTATCGAAATCAAATGAGAGGTATTAACAGTAGATTCGGAAAATGTAAAGCACTTGTGGAAATTGTTTAATTTTCCTTGTCATTCCCCCCCCCCCCCCCCCTAAAAACTATATTTCTACTGTTGCTAAAAATATAAAAATGTGCGGTCTGCTGGACCATAAAAAATAAAAACAGGAATGCAAAAAAAAAATGGAAAAAATGGATCGTGCATTTGTTACATCGGCAGCTGCACTGCCTTCCTTTGTACAAACATTTAGACCAAGTAATATTATCTCTCCTGTAATAATATGCTTCAGTCTAATTACCTGTTGAGACCCGGCCATGTTGAGACCCGGCCATGTTGTCACTTCTATGTACATGAGAGTCATGCTTCTCTGTCCAAAAAATGTAAAAAAGAACAACTGAAACAAAAACCCCATCGAAATCCAACAAAATAATCGGGTCGGATGCGCCAAGTTTACCATAATTGTGTTTTATTAATAAATGGTTAATTTTAGATATCGGAGTATATTTGTGAGGATTTGTTGTTTTTGGAGGAATGATTGTTATTTATGGAGATTTGTTTATTTACGTTGTGTTTATCTGTATTATATCTGAGTAGATCAATTTCCCCCTCGTGGTGGCTCTGTCTCCTTATCAGACCGCTATCTCTTCTACATGTTTGTAAACAAACCAATCTCCCTTGTTAGTCAATCTAAGCCACCTTGTCCACTCGAGTCTGTTATCATTTAAACAAGAGAAAGCCAGCAGTGACTAGTCTCGTGTTGTGCGCCAGTGTAAAGTGAGCCCGTAATTTAATGTGTTAGTGTGTATCATTTATGAAAATCTTGTTTATAATCTGTCCGAGTTGTTTTTCTTAAACGTCTTATTAAAATCCGTTGCACTTTTTTCTTTAATTTTTAGGTGAAGATTATTGTTTCTAGTTTTTTGCACCTTTGATAAGTTTGGATAATTTGTTTGTGGGTCGTTGAAAGGTGAGTAAAATTAACAGTTAGTTAATTTGAAAATAAGGTTATATTTCAGCCATTACGTGCATCGTCAGACCCAGATTTTATTTTAGGTCTGATGTTGACCGTAGTGGCTGAAATATAACATTATTTTCGAATTAACTAATTGATAATTTTACTGACATTTTAATTTTTAGGGTTTCGTAGATGACCCTCGAAACCCTTATGCCGAGGGTGGTTCATATCATACTTCGGTTCATATCCCCAGAATCGTTAACGATACAGATGTGAAATTTAAAATACTGGCGTAACTTTTTGACCCACAAATAGGACAAATATAATATGCGCATGCGTAATGTGCAAAGCTCAAATTTTTATATATAAATTTTTTGAGATGGGTATCAAATTATAGCTACTGGAGAATAGATTTCTAATATACATCCCTATCTATATGATTTTTTATTACTACTGTGTTTTTAACGCCAATATTTTGTTTTTAGTGCCAAATTTTTACCTAAAAAAAAATCCCCCCCCCAAACCATCCTATAATGGTTAGTCCTACAATTTTGACATAATTTATGCAAATGCCTTATGATAGGGTGATGAAAATTGCCAAAAAATAATTAATTTAACTTATAATAGTGCTATGTGTAGCCTGTAGTAATAGTTCTTAATGGTAAGGTGGACCCTTAAGGGTAAGAAGAAAACAAGACTAAATCGTGTAGTGGGGCAACGTTTCCGCTGCACCAGCCATTTCCCAGCCTAAACATATATAATAGTTATATGTTTAGGCTCAACAATAATATAATAGTTATATGTTAGGCTAAACATATAATAGTTATATGTTTAGGCTCAACAATAATATAATAGTTATATGTTAGGCTAAACATATAATAGTTATATGTTTTGGCTGGCGCAGCGGAAACGTTGCCACACTACATGATTTAGTCTTGTTTTCTTCTTACCCTTAAGGATCCACATTATCATTAAGAATTAATTTAACGTTTTGTTATAACCGATAAATTACTTGTGACCCTCCGAAAATTCATTGTGATAAATTGTCTGTTTTTTTTTTTGTGTGAAATAAATTGTTTGTGATATTTATTGTCAAATGGGTATCATATTGTTACTTATGAGTAGTGTAAAAATATGATAAGTAAATTAAAGCTAACTGTTTAAAATTCACTCATAAGCTATATTTTTATTTTTATTTTTAGGTATAAGGCTCAATCTGTTTAAGAGCAGGTTTTTTTTTAATATTTTGCTTTTCTCTCTATTTAGATTGTTTTGACAAATTTTAAGATAGCCATAATTTATCAATTTTTACTTACATTTTATTATTATTTTGCCTTATTACCTTTTTAGGGTTTCGTTGGTAAAACCAAAAAAAGAAACCCTTATAGTTTCGTTCCTGTGTCGGTCTGTCCGTCCGTCTGTCACTCTGTACGGTTCCAATAACTTTTGAATCAAAAGAGATAAAAACTTTCCAGTATTAAAGAATGTTTTGACGCGCACACAGGAAAAATATAGCGAACTCAAAATTATCACCTGTTCAAATTCAGAATGGCGGATAATTCCCGTCACGCGAAAAAAATATTTTTTTTTAAATTTTGAGTGGGGTATCAAATGAAAGGTATTGAAGAGTAGATTAGAAAAATATATAACACTTGTGGAAAGCGTATAATTTTCTACGACATTTTGTCAAAAAACATAAATATCTTGCCCCCCCCCCCCCCCTTACTAATTTCATGTTTACAACACCAACGAAAAACGAAACCCTTTTTACGTGAGACTTGACGCACTACTAATTTATTCCTTTTAAGCACGTAAATATAAAACAAACTGCTGAACTTGATGTTGATTTAATTTTCATTACCCAATCTACCTGACGTCATTGAAGTTCTTGAAATCATATTACTTGAATGTAAAACGCATAAAACCGTGTTCTAATGAGGTACTTAATAAATTCAAGACATTTGGAAGGTCCATAAATAATTTCTAGAAACTCTTAAAACGCAAAAAACAACTTACCTCAATACCAGTAACAACTTACCCCCATAGTGGGGTAGGTTGTTACAATTTAAGTTATCTGAGATTTTAAGTCCCTGCGATAAGAGACGCGAATATTGTGAGCAAAAAAAAAAAAAAATTGAGGTAACCAACAGTTGGTTTTAAAGAACTAATTGAAGCGAGCGTAAGCGAGCTTCTTACATTCAACGAAATATGCAGCTTGTCTGTCTGTCTGTCTGTCTGTCTGTCAGTAACGTTTACGCGTGTGACGATAACTTGAGTAAAAGTTGACCGATTTAGTTGAAATTTCGCGTAAACGTGAGCTTCAAATTTAAAATTGGAATTTCAGGACGGGAAAAAATTCTATCATCACCTATTCGATGAGACGAACATTTTTTTCAAATAACATTTTTCAGTAAAACCAACAACGACACTGCTATGATTTAATAAAGATCGCTAAAACTATTAAAGCGGATCTAAACGTTTAAAATAGTGAAAACAACCTTTTTACCGATATCTTACGTTCTAACGTAACGATCTTAATCAAACTTCATGTACATCGTCTAAAGTACAATTGAAACAAGTATGTAAAATTTCAACTTGATACATGCAGTAGTATTTGAGTAATGAAGTGATACATTTATATTATTAGTTTAAAAGCTATTCCGGGTGGTTAAGATTCTTATAGTCGTTTTGTGTGTAGGTTTGTTATGAAGTAAAGCTTTGTACCGAGTACCCCCACTCTACCCCTTACTACCCTCTTCCACTTATCTTCAACTATGACATTCATCATGATTAACAAATTTCAATCTTCACTATTTTATTGCAATACGCTCGCTTCAATGATAGAGCCACGCGATGCCTAGTTGAAGCGAGCGTAGCGAGCTTCCTACATTCAACGAAATATGCTCCGTGTCTGTCTGTCTGTCTGTCTGTCTGTCTGTCTGTCAGTAACGTTCACGCGTGTGACGATAACTTGAGTAAAAGTTGACCCATTTAGTTGAAATTTGGTATACATGATCCTCTTACTAATACTCAGGCTAACAGCGTTGGACAGCGTGATCCGTCCAAGAGTTCGCGCGCAACGCTCGCGTAAACGAGAGGTAAAAAAATTAAATTGGAATTTCAGGACGGGAAAAGATTCTATCATCATCTATTCGATGAGACGAACATTTTTTTCAAATAACATTTTTTAGTAAAACCAACAGCGACACCGCTATGAATTAATAAAGATCGCTAAAACTATTAAAGCGGGCCTAAACGTTTAAAATAGAGAAAACAACCTTTTTACCGATATCTTACGTTCTAACGTAACGATTTTAATAAAACTTCATAGACACCATCTGATGCACAATTGAAACAGGCATGCAAAATTTCAATTTGATACATGCAGTAGTTTGTTTGTAGCAAAGAGATACAAATTATAAATATTGAAATAGAGATGTGTGGTTAGTGGAATAGTAAGAATGCGGGGTGGTTCCCTTACTACTAGCCGCTGCACTACTACCAGACCCATTATCTATCAACTCATCATGATTCACAATAATTTTTTTTTTCAATATTCAATACATATTTATTACTATACGCTCGCTTTAATGATAGAGCCACGCGATGCCTAGTGTTAAATTACGGCCAAATAAAATAAAAAATATTTATAAGAAAGTGTATAAACCACCCCGGTCGCCCCTGCATTAAAAAATAAAAGAATATGTGCATATAGACTTAATATTATTGCTATTAATTTGATGTCTGTTTTGTTATTTCAATCGATTTCTTCACCAACTATAATTAATTGATTATTGAAGCGAGCGTAGCGAGCTTCCTACATTCAACGAAATATGTTCCGTGTCTGTCTGTCTGTCTGTCTGTCAGTAACGTTCACGCGTGTGACGATAACTTGAGTAAAAGTTGACCGATTTAGTTGAAATTTGGTATACATGTTCCTCTTACTAATACTGAGGCTAAGTTCGTTGGACAGCGTGATCCGTCCAAGAGTTCGCGCGCAACGCTCGCGTAAACGAGAGGTACAAAAATTAAATTGGAATTTCAGGACGGGAAAAGATTCTATCATCATCTATTCGATGAGACGAACATTTTTTTCAAATAACATTTTTTACTAAAACCAACAGCGACACCGCTATGACTTAATAAAGATCGCTAAAACTATTAAAGCGGACCTAAACGTTTATAATAGAGAAAACAACCTTTTTACCGATATCTTACGTTCTAACGTATCGATTTTAATAAAACTTCATATACACCATCTAATGCACAATTGAAACAGGTATGCAAAATTTTAACTTGATACAAGCAAAATTCTTTGCGTAGCGACGAGATACATTTATAATAATTGTTTAAGAGCTACCGCGGGTGGTGAAGATTGTCGTATAGGTTTGTTAAGAAAGTAAAGCTTTGTACCGAGTACCCCCACTCTTCCCTACACTAACCCTCTTCCACTTATCTTCAACTGTGACATTCATCATGATTAATAAATTTCAATATTCAGTATTTCATTGCAATACGCTCGCTTCTATGATAGAGCCACGCGATGCCTAGTTTATTTCATGACAAGCTTATTTCCCTATACCTTTAATATTTTATTTTTATGGCTTAATGTTTATTTTATTTTACCGTGTTGATAGGATTTTGAAACGTAGGTAGTTGAATTGTAGAACAAGTTTATTCTGTTATCTGTCATTTGTTAGGTAAATGCGGAATTTGTGGATTGTTGCTCTGTCGACCCTCATCAAGTTGCCCCTTTGTCATCTTGTTTGGCAACTTGTGTTTTGTCTTGCAGATTCCTTCGCTTGCTCTACTTGCTTTATCTTATCACTGAACCCTCTTCTAATGTCATTTTTTATATGATTAAATTAAACAATGACTAGAGTCTAGAGCGATTCAATTAATAATTTTCTTGACTTTAAATCTCTACTAAGGATATGTATGAAGATATTATATTTGTGCTGAATGCCTGAATAATGAGGCATAATTCTCAACTTTGTCAATTTTTTGTATGTCTCTTATGTATAAGCAGTTATTAATTATTAAATATATGTGTGGTAATGCTATGCATCATGGTATTTATTTGTTGTAAGCAGTGGCGTACACAGGGGGGGGCCCAAGGGGCCCTGGCCCCCCCCGAAATGATTACATACCTAAGACCCGCCATACACTTAAAACCAATAAACACAGTAATGACAGATGCATTCGAATTGGCTGTAAATATTTTCCAATAAAAGGAATTAATTAAGTATTATCTTATGGTGAGTATACACTTAATCACCCCAAATAAGCTCGGCCCGAATTTGCCGATAGAATTAAATTCATTCAACACTATACCGGCCCGATTGTCGGCTGGGCCCGGATTTTGTCGATGGAATTAAATTTATTAAACACTATACCGGCCAAACTGTCGGCTGGGCCCGGATTTTGCCGATGGAATTAAATTTATTAAACACTATACCGGCCCGACTGTCGGCTGGGCCCGGATTTTGCCCATGGAATTAAATTTATTAAACACTATACCGGCCCCATTGTCGGCTGGGCCCGGATTTTGCCGATGGAATTGAATTTATTAAACACTATACCGGCCCGACTGTCGGCTGGGCCCGGAGTTTGCCGGTGGAATTGAATTTATTAAACACTACCGGCCCGACTGTCGGCTGGGCCCGGATTTTGCCGATGGAATTGAATTTATTAAACACTATACAGCCCGACTGTCGGCTGGGCCCGGATTTTGCCGATGGAATAAAATTTATTATACATTATACCGGCCCGACTGTCGGCTGGGCCCGGATTTTTGTCGATGAAACTAAAACTATTAAAGACTACAGCGGCCCGATTTTTGCTGATGGAATTAGATTCATTGAATTAAATTGGGATGCATGAAATAAATCGGCTTATTTGCCGACTAGGCCTTGATTTTTGCCAGTGGAACTAAAAACATTAAACTTGATCGACCCGATTTCGGCTGGGCCCGATTTTTTGCTAATAGAATTCAATGATTTTTTTGTGGTTTTAGTCCAGTTCAATAGCATAGGTTGCATTATAGGACAGTTTCAATTCATTACGAATCCTAATGCAATGAATTGAATTTGGATTCGTAAAAATAGACTGCTCCAATTGACAGCTAGGCCCGGATTTTTTGCTATAGAATTAAGTGCATTAAATTGATTAGGATGAGTACAATGAATTGGCCTGATTGCTAGTAGGCCCGATTTTGTCGATGGAAATTATGCATTAAAATAAATTGGGATGCGTTCAATAATAGACCCGATTGCCGGCTCGGCAATAAGCACATTAAATTAAATGAGGCCCGAGTCAACTCGAACTTTTGCCGATGGAATTAAATTAATTGAATTAAAATATGCACACTAGACTGGCTTGAACGGGAAAATGATGGTTGTGAATTTCAGTAGCAAATTTTTGTTTTGGACCAGGATTGTGTGTAGAACGCTACATGGGTCCTCTTGTCTATACGGCATTCCCCTCTTGCTGACTCAGGTCGGACTAGTGTTCGTCGACATGTAGTGAGAAAACAGAGGCAATATAAATAAATCGGTTTATCATTTTGTGAAAAAAACTTATTCATATTACATAGTAATAGTAAATTTAAATCTAAAAACTCAAAAAGCGTTCAGAAAACATTTGATGTTAAATGTCCCATGTAATTACCCTGAACGAATGATTCTTTTGTTTTGCAATAGGTATTTAATTTTCTTAGAGAAGTATTCTCTTCTAGACAAACATTTGAAATTCGTATGTGCTCCAAATCCACGTTTGCTTTTGCAGTATGGATCACGTTTTGCGTCCGAGCATACCAAAGGAAACGGAAGATATGTGACAGTTCTGAAGAACGAACAATTTTTATGTCTCTGATTTCAAAAATTCCAAGACAGAAATCTGTTCAACATCAGGGTGCAGTTTGGGTCCCGTGTCCGCCTGTCCTTCAATTTTTGCGAACCAACATATCTTAAAAGCTATTCGTCCAATTTCATTGAAATTTTGATGGTAGGTCATAATTAGCCAGGTTATAACATTGCTGATCCCGTATAAGTTTAAATCTTCTGCACCTATTTATTTCTCTTCCACATTCGCACAGACATACATTTATTTACACCTATATCTTCAAAAGTAATCATCTGATTTTTATGAAATTTTAATGGTTTGTTTTAAGGAGCCCGCAGATAACCCAAGAATAATTTCAACCGTCTGCGCTCTTAACATATTGCTATATTGATACTTTATTCATGTTAAATTTACTCAATTTTCCCTCCTTTTTTAAATTAGTCAAAATTGGTTTGATTTTTACATGATTTAAAGTATCAATTTACCAAAATTTAAACAGCGCAGACAGTTAAAATTAATCTGTGAGCTTCTATCAGATAAGTTTTATAAAATCAGATGAATATTTTTTAAGATAAGGTGTAAATAAATGTATGTGTGTGCACATGTGGAAGAGAAATGGTGGCAGGTGGAGAAATGTGGTGGAGGGAAAGGGGACCAGAAGATTGGACCTTATATAGGACCAACAATGGACTTTTTATATGCTAATTAACTGCCATCCGAATTTCATTGAAATGGAATGAGTAGTTTTTAAGAATTGTTCGCAATGATTTAGCGAGAGACAGACTAACAACCAGAATTCAATTAAATATGAGGTTAGAAATTGAAATTAGAGTGTTGAAAAGGGGGAGAAATTACTATTATAATAAATTATGGGGTATGCTAAACCCGCATATAAGTTAAATTAGGTTGGGCCCCCCCCGAAAAAATTTTCTGTGTACGCTACTGGTTGTAAGTATTAATGCTATTGTTAATTACCGTGGTATTTAGGTGAAATATGTTGTAATACGTGTTCTCGTCTTACCGCAATCAAATCCACATGTTTATTTCTATTTTGAGTTGTTCTGTGGGTAGATCGTTTAACCGGAGGCGAGAGAATTAAACGATAAGTCTGATCCTTTGCGTGAATATATTTCTACTGGTTTGTACGGCGCCGTAATCTTCTGTAACTTAGTTTTTTGGTCTTGATCTCCGTTTAATTGGTATTTATGTTATTTCCTGTTAAAATTCTTTTACATTGTTAATTTTAATTTCGTAGTTTGTTTTAGTTTGAGTGTTATAGTTAAGTATGTGTGTGAGTGTGTCTACACTGTTATTGTTACCCCCCCCCCCCCCCTTGTAATCTTACTTAGTCTAAGATCTGATGTTTGTTTTAATTATCCCACTCTTATTAATTTTACTCTCCTTCGAGTTTATTAATTAACTTTTGTAATTCTCTAATTATCTTGTTGATAATACTATTTTAATTATCTTATTTGTGATAGTTTTAGCTTTAAACTTCTGTTGATTAAGTAATCTTGGTTACATTTTTTAGGTTTTCGAAGTCAACCTAGAAACTGCGTCCAAAACAAACTCCAAAAAATCCCCCCCCCCCCCCACGAACCTAGATTAAATACGAAAAAGTCAAAATTTTAGTTGCGCGTAATCTTTATAGTTTTTATCTACGATTGATACGAAATATAAACATTATATCTCTGTTTAGATGCGTAGAAAGTGATTATTTACTTACTTGTATTCATTGCGCATGCGCGTCTCATAGTTCTGAAAAATTCCTCTTCTTTACCATGCTAGCGCGGTAAAGAAGAGGAATTCTTCAGCTTTACGCACGATTAGCGAGTTTGTTTACATTTAACAAAACTAATTTGCTATTCTTTTATTAAAGTAACTGTTTATATCGAGTTTTTAGTGAAAAACAATGAATGAATCAAGTGGCCTATACGAAAATGTAGAGAATAATACTCCTCCAGAAATAATTAATTCGGCAAAAAATACAACTCAAGATTAATGCCATCTTTATCAAGAGAAGAGATACGAACTTACATACAGCAAGTTTATTTTTTTCTGTATTTATTATTTAAATCTAACAATCTTAGATAAAGTTCGGTACGCAACTCGTGCGGAAAGTAGCATTTTGCATTGCTCGTGTGGTTTTACTACCCTCGCTGTCGCTCGGGTGCAAACTCCACACTCGCATGCAAAATGCTACTTTCCGCACTAGACGCGTAATGTACTATTAAAGGCCACAGGTGATGTTTACAAATTGTTTATTGTTGTTGAAGGCAAGATCAATTTTAAATACATTTAAGGGTCAATTATAAGAGAATCTGTCGAGGATTGGTTACACTCAGGTTTACAGATTATCCGCAACCTGCTTTATGCTTCTCTTTCTCTAGTTTTCACTGCGCTATTATTAACTAAATGTCAGACATTACACACACATTACATTACATACACACCACAACACATTACATTACATACACATTACATTACATACACACCACAACACATTACATTACATACACACCACAACACATTACATTACACACACACCACAACACATTACATTACACACATTACATTACATACACACCACAACACATTACATTACATTTCTTCTTATTTTCGTTCTCAAGAACGAAATTCTTTATGTCTCAGATTTCAAAAATTCCTAGACAGAAATCCGTTTAAGACGTGAAGGAAGATTTTTGTTTGGGTGTGTGTCTGCCTGCCGCTCCATTTTTGCGGACTAACATATCTTAAAATCGACCCGTCCGATTTATGAAGTTGAGATGGTAGGTCACTATTAGCCAATTGTCGGTTCCATGTGCAAGTTCAACCTCCGCCGCCCATTTATTTCTCTTTATTCTATTTATTTCTCCACATGCGCACAAACATACATTTATTTACACCTATATCTTTTAAAGTACTTATCCGATTTTTATGAAATTCGGATGTTTTTTTCAAAGTAGCTCGCAGATAGCCCCAGATTAATTTCAACCTCTGCGCTCTTTAAAGTTTTTTTCAGTTTTAAAAAAGGGAGAAGATAAGATAAATTTGACAATAATGGGTTGAAAAATCGCAAAATCATTAAATTGTGCCATGGGGCACAAAGAACCCAAGTGTCTCCTAAATACTAGACTATTTGTTAAGTCAGTCGCAGTAGGAGTTTTTTTAAAAATTAGATATTAGTAATTTCTCGTTTATCGTTTTATTAGTAACAAATTAACATTTCCTTTCAAGTTGTTTCTTTATCTGTGATTTATTTTTAAAAGTTACGGCTTATTTATTGATTACGTGCCTTGCTTATAAATACAGTATATTTTATACAACTGACACAGGGTTTTTTACTGTTGTCGTTTTCTTTTGTAATTTGTATTTTTACTTTCTCATATAAAGAGAAAGTATTGTGATGGCGCGAAAATTCGATTTTGAGATTTTGATGGATTTACACGTTTTGAGGTCCCCTGAGTCCAAAAAAGTGGTTTTTAAAAAATGTCTGTCTGTCTGTCGTCTGTCGTCTGTCGTCTGTCGTCTGTGCAGACGCCTGGAGCCTAAACTACTGGGCCGATTTTGACGAAATTTGACATACATATTCAGAAAAATCATACCCCGAGGCGAAATCGAGAAATGAATTTTAGCTCCAAATTTAGGGGCGCTACCCCCCAAAAACTCTGAAAAAACCTGAAAAAAAATTATTTCTCGAAAACGGTTCCGACGATTTTAATTAAAAAATTCTAAAATATAGTCCATTTAAATACGAATCCAACGATATAAGCCGTTTTCCCGGGAAAAATCTAGTTCCTGAGAAAAAAGCTTAAAACGGGGACGGAGAGAGCCCGGGTTCGATTCCCCGCCCGGGAGAAGTTATTTTTATGATAAATTTTAATGAAATGCTCAATAATAATTAAATTTACGTACGAAAACTAATAAATGGAAGACACTGGGCTAAATAATTATGAACTCGTATATGAGAAAGTTTGTCTGAGTTGTCTCGGACCGATTTTTTCTTTAAAGAATTTCAATAAACATTTCCTTTTAAGTCAGTATTATTAAACGTTTCTCGATTTCATTTTCATTTTATATTTCATAACAAATTATCTCAACACGGCAATTTTATCGCGTCAGACTTGTTTCAAAAATATCAGTGGAAGGAAAAAGTTGCAGCTCCATTGTTGTTCTCCTACCCTGGTAGCCCATCATTTCTCATGCGTTCATTTTAAATCTCGAGTTGTATTTTATTTATTTCTTTTGTTTAACCAAATTAGTTTTTTCTCATGAAGGTCAGTTAGCCGAGTCATTGTTAAAATTATTTCTTGGAACGTTTTTTTAATTCTTGATGTTAAATGCAGAGTATATATATATATATATATATATATATATATATATATATATATATATATATATATATATATATATATATATATATATTGGGTATAACTATGTGTATTATATAGATATAAATGAGTGGTTTAAAGACTATTTTGAGTTATTATGGTGAGGTATTAATTATCTTGTTTTAATCTTTTGTTGTTTGTTAAAACCAGTTTATTCCCATCAGTCGATTCTCAAATCTCCGAGTGCGAGGTTCGGCTGTCGTATCTCGTATTCAATTTTTACTTTCTCATTTCTAGTTTTAATTTTAAGTTAAACATTGAGAAGTTGGTTTAGTTGTTTTTTATTCAACTATTAATTAGTTTCATTTCTACAGATTGAAGGTGCGGTGAGTAGGTCAGACTATAAAATCTGTGCGGTTCGTTTAGCTATACTTCTGTAAAACAAATTAACACTTCCTTTCAAGTTGTTTCTTTATCTCTGATTTATTTTTAAAAGTTACGACTTATTTTAATCGGCTGTCTGTAAGTTAATTTTCATTTACTTATTGTTTTACGAGGATACTAAAAGTTCATTATAAATTCCTCAATATTCTTCGAGTCATTAGAATATTCAATATTTTTTAAAATCATTCGATGCCGGGAAAAGAAAACTAAAACGCGTTATACTATAAAATCAGTGATCGACTTTTTACATTTTATTTTATTATTATTATAATAATAATTATATAGGAGACTAGGTGTAAATACTATGAAAGTGTTGAAAGTGGTTGTAGAGTATATTTTATCCCCCCTTACATTTGCACTGTCTTTACCAATATTGTGTAATGCTTTTTATAAATTGTTTTTTAGTTTTTATCGATTTGTAACTTTAATTATTCTTAATTACATTCGAATTTACGATAACAAACGTAAGTTAAAATACGGTGATAAGACGAAAGCGATTTGTTGGTGGAACGTTTCAATGGATTTGGTTCGTTGTTTTGCTGTGAATTGGTTGAAATCCGTGGTCGATTTGTTATCGGTGTGTAGGTTAAGTTGTGTCGGGTGTTTTGCAGTTGTCAAGTCAGCTGTTTTACACTTGACGGGAGGTCCGAGGTGCGGAGTGAAGATGTGGCCCGAGCGGCTGCCCGAGGTAGTTCACAGTAAGTTGCCCGCCACACTAGTCGGTACTGTCGAGACAGTCGTCGTACTCTTGTTGTTACCTTTCAAGCTGGTTTGCCTCGTGCCCTACCTTATCCGAGTCTACTTCACTCTTGTTTTAACTGTGTTTTGGATCTCCGTTTCGTTTCTTATCGATTATACCGCTGTCAAACTGACGGGAAAGTGTGCTGGAAAATCTCCTAAGATTCTCGTCGACAAAACTCGAGACCCGTCCGAGACGGTCCAACCTTCACCGACTATCGGAGTTCCGAAGCAACTGTCGACTTCGAAACGACATGAAGAATCGGAAAACGGATCTCAAGATTGCGGTAGCGATGAAAAGCCCAAGATTCCGGAACATAGAGATGCAAAGGTAATTCACTTTTATCTTGTTTAATTTACATTTAATTCATTTGTCGAGCAATTTAGTTTTAATATTAACGTTAAATATGATCGTCTGACTGCCCTGGCGAGAAAAACTGCATTTTTTTTTATTGCAATATACGACTTTGAATTTATCTAACTAATCTGTATTGAAGGTTGCCTGGTGTGGTTTATCGATTGTAAACAAGTCGAATTTCTGGACATACGCTTCTTAATTTATCTAACTAAGTGGTCGAAACGAATCTTAATCGAATATTGTCTAATGCGGTTTTCAGACCCGTGGAATTTGCTGTTGGTATGGTGCTACATGTGTCACCTAATATTTGACTACCTGATTAGTGGCAAAAGTCGGTGAGACTGTTAGATACTGTGTATATAGGTAATGAACGATATTTTGGGTTGTTACGCTGTTTGAGATAAAGTTGATTGTTTCTACAGAGAGTTGGCACAGACTGGAAGAATAATATTAATATCTAGTGAAACCACATCACAACACATTCTGACTGCAGAGCTTTCACCTCGAGTATCTTGCACCCAACTTAAATCTAATCTACAAAGTCGTAAGTTCTCCATAGAAAAAACTGTTTTCCTTGCACGTATTTTACTACGTTTTTATTAGCTTGCTTTCTTGTTTGTTTGTTTGTTTGTCGGGTACAAATCTTGCAAACGATTTTTGACTAAATTCCCGAATAGCTAGGCACTTGAAACTTTTAGAATAGCTCAGAACACGATGACAATGCATTATTTTAATACTTATACCCATCTTTCAGCAGAATTTAATTCGTTTTCAGCAAATTTTGCTGTATGGAAAGTTAGTTCGGAAAAAATCCGCAAGTTATTTTATTTGTTTTGACGTATCCCATATTTTTACGATCTTCATTATGCCGGGTATCAAATTTGTGATTTTATATTAAGAGGTAAACATTGAATGACAGCTAAAAAAAAATAAGTAAATAAAGAAATAAATTAATTTTCGTATGACAACCTGGTTTGTCTACACTTGCGTACTAGATATCGGTTTATATTTTCTACATCTGTACTTCTTTACTTGTACTTATTTTTCTTCTCTTACCCTCCCCTACACCCCCGTGTATCCACATCGATGGCCGCGGTTTAGATTCGGTGTTGGTGAGATCCGTTGTTCAAAGATTTGTCCTTTTATATAGGTTTAAGATCAGCTCTCTAGATGGTTGTAAATTGTGTGAAGTAAATAAATTTGGAACTATTTATATTTCACTAACATTTTATATAACAATAAGAATTATATTATTAACACATATTATGATTCAAAAGAAAATTAAAAAACGTAGTATATAAAATAGTATATTATGTTACTAGGCTGTGAAGTGAGTTTTTTCTTTACCGCAGCAATTACATTTACTGTCAAGCGAAGCGAGACAGTAAATATTGCCAAGGTAAAGAAAAAACACTTCACAGTCGCGTAGCATATGCTATTTTTTCCGAGGTAGCAGACAATGAAAAAACATTAAATATTAATCAATAATCAATATATAATAATAACAAATATTAGTACATACTTAAGACTTAAAAAAAGAAACCTTAAAAAGAGGTTACACTATAAGAAAAGATAAATAAAACGCACTGACATCTAGCGGATTTTAATCGTACTAGAAGCATTTCTACAAAGACTGCAGCGCTACTGACGGAAGTTTTGACAACTACCCGCCGGAAAATAAAAATCTTTTAGTTCCTAGGACGTAAAAGATTTTTTCTTTACAGCTAGGAGTAATGAAAAGATTTTTTAAGCCACGTAATAAAATAAATTGGTAGTGCGTGAAGTCTCACGTAAAAAGGGTTTCGTTGGTGTTGTAAACATGAAATTAGTAGTTGGGGGGGGGGGGGATTTGGATGTTATTGACAAAATGGCGTAGAAAATTAAACGCTTTCCACAAGTGTTATATATTTTTGTAATCTACTCTTCAATACCTTTCACTTGATACCCCACTCAAAATTTTGAAAAAATATTTTTTTCCCCGTGACAGCAATTAGCCGCCATCTTGGATTCCCAGTTAATCCGACCAAGTTGCTATTCTTATTTTTTCTTTGGCCCATCAGACTGCACATTGTGCATATTTTTCTATATTTCTAGTAAGAGCGGAAATACGATTTTAAGGGGGGTACAAGCTAAATTTTGATGTTTTTTGACAAAATGGCGAGAAAAATTAAACGCTTTCTACAAGTGTTATATATTTTTGTAATCTACTCTTCAATACCTTTCATTTGATACCTCACTCAAAATTTTAAAAAAATATTTTTTTGTCCGTGACATCAATCAGCCGCCATCTTGGATTCCCAGTTAATCCGACCAAGTTGCTATTCTTATTTTTTCTTTGGCCCATCAGACCGCACATTTTGCATATTTTTCTATATTTTTAGTAAGAGCGGAAATACGATTTTAGGGGGGGGGACACGCAAAATTTCGATGTTTTTTGACAAAATGGCGCCGAAAATTGAACACTTTCCCTAAGTGATATATATATTTGTAATCTACTCTTCAATACCTTTCATTTGATACCCCACCCAAAATTTAAAAAAAATATTTATTTTCGTGTGACATGAATTATCCGCCATTTTGGATTCCCAGTAAATCAGATCAAATTGCTAATGTTATTTTTTCTATGGCCCACCAGACCACACATTTTGCATATTTTTCTATATTTTTAGTAAGAGCGGAAATACGATTTTAGGGGGGGGGGACACGCAAAATTTCGATGTTTTTTGACAAAATGGCGCTGAAAATTAAGCACTATCCCTAAGTGGTATATATATTTCTATTCTACTCTTCAATACCTTTCATTTGATACCCCACTTAAAATTTAAAAAAAATATTTTTTTCGCATGCCGTGAGTTAACCGCCATTTTGGATTTGAACAGCTGATAATTTTGAGTTCGCTATATTTTTCCTGTGTGCGCGTCAAAACGATCTTTAATATTGGAAAGTTTCACGTTTCTATCTCTTTTTATTCAAAAGTTATTGGAACCGTACAGAGTGACAGACAGACAGACACATGAACGAAACTATAAGGGTTTCTTTTTTTGGTTTTACCAACGAAACCCTAAAAATGGATTTTAGCTATGTTTTTTAGGCTCTAAAGTTACTATTTCACAGCCTACCACGGAAAAAGTTCTTTTTATCTTGTAATTATTTTATTTTATAACAAGTCTTCTGGTCAGTGTTTTGTCTTCTTTCTCTTTTAATTAAATTTGGTCAAAACAAAACACAGAGAAGTACTTGCATGCAAGTACTTTTTAGGGTTTGCTAGGTTATTAGGCGATTTGAAAAATTGACTAAAATTATAAAATGGTTTTTTTATATGAATGATGGTGGTATTAATAACGGCGTATATACTCGATGTCTTATCTTCAGTATTATGTTTTATTGTTATTATTTGTTTAAGGTAAATTTGTATTTATATGGCGGACCGGTCTAGACGAAGCACTCGCTCTAGCGCCTTCGTGCTAGTCAGAGCTCCCACCTTCATTTTTACCTTTTTTTTCCTTTTTTTATGCATTGTGATTATTGTAAGGTGGAAATAAAGATATATTATTAATTATTATTATTATGTGCTGAATTAATTATAATTATAATTTTATTGTTTTACAATATGTTGCTCCTACTGGAGTCTGGTTTGCTTTGTTGCTAGAAGAACCTGTGTAAAAATGATGAAATATTGACAATATAATGGTCCTGCTGGAGTCTGGACTGCTTTGTTGCTAGAAGAACCTGTGTAATAATGATGAAACATTGACAATATATTGCTCCAACTGGAGTCTGGTTTGCTTTGCTGTTAGAAGAACCTGTGTAAAAATGATGAAACATTGACAATATATTGGTCCTACTGGAGTCTGGTTTGCTTTGTTGCTAGAAGAACATGTGTAATGATGTGGCTGGAACTCTCTACCGCGGGGCGTAAAAAGGGCCTTTTTTTTTAATGTCAGATACTGTTTTTATTAAGAGTTATATTTTGTGTGAGATGGCTCATGGGCGTAGCCAGGGTTGCCTTTAGGGGGGGGGGGGCTAATTTTTTGCATATATATATATATAGGTGCCTAAACTACAACCTACCCTCTACCCCCCCCCCCAAATTTTCGGGAAAAATTTGAAAAATACGCGTTCAAAAACAGCATTTTTACTACGTTTTTATTTCGATTTCTAACTAACTTCCCGAGTAGCTAGACATTTGAAACTTTTAGCATAGCTCAGAACACGATGACAATGCATTATTTTAATACTTTTAGCCATCTTTCAGCAGAATTTTATTGGTTTTCAGCAAATTTTGCTGTACGGAAAGTTAGTTCGGAAAAAATCCACAAAGTTATTTTATTTGTTTTGCCATGTCCCATATTTACGCAATCTTCATTTTGACGGGTCTCAAATTTGTGATAGATAAACATTGAATGACTGCAAAACAGGAAATATCGATTATATTATTTACATTATTTCAAATATATCGATGGCACGCTTTAGATTTGGTGTTGGGGAGACCCGTTGTACAAAGATTTGTCCTTTTATAGGTTTTAGATCAGCTATCTAGATGGTTGTCATTTATGTGAAGTAAATAAATTCGGAACTATTTTTTTTTTTTTTTTTTCACTAACATTATATATTATATAACAATAACAATTATATTACACATCAACATTACATACGATTCAATAGAAAATTTAAAAACGTAGTTTATAAAAAGTTCTTTTTATCTTGAAATTTTAACAGTTTTAGACATAAACCCACACTCTTAGTGCAAATCTTAGTGCCGATTATTTTTTTTTATTTATCAGAGAGAGAGAGGTCCCGGAACGCCGTTCCGCCTCAAATCGAGCCCTGTATATATACACATATACATATGTGTGTGTGTGTGGTGTGGTGTATGTAAAACCAAAAAAGTGTTTTCCTTAAAATTGCCAAGAGTCTGACAGTTCCATTATTAATATTTTCAAAAGGATTTATTTAAATTAAAAAAAAAAAAACTTAATAGAACTATTAATTATAGGGAAAAAAATTGTTTATTTGAAATAGATTTTTTTAAGGAAAACTTGCTGTTTAAATTTATAAATCTACTCTTAATGTAAAATAGTTCACATTAAGATTGGACAGAGGGTATTTGAAGCGACGTTAGCGTTTCCAATGAGATATTGTCTGAACTACTACATCTCTAATTTTAAGTTTTAAATAAATAGTAATTAATCGTTTTTTAAGAATCAAATATGCAGAACCATACTCATACTGAGTTTTATGCAAAACCATAACCAAATAAAAATAGTTGGGTATCTAACAGTCCAGTCAATAAATACAAAAAATAGTCTTCCTTGCGAAAGGTCGGGTATCTGCAATTATTAAAATCTTATTCTACAATTGAACCAGTTTCCAAATTAATTAATATTAATTATTCAATAATTAAAAACTATTCTAATGACTGCTACGAACTATTTTAATTAAATTTAATTAATATATTAAAGTAAAACTGTAGATTAAAATAAGAACCCTTAAAACAAGAAAATATTTAATTAAAAACTTGATCTAAAAATTTTATATTGTAACCTTTCATTCAAAATAAACAATGGATAATAATAGTCGGGAAGAAATTCGTCCCACTAAAAAGTTCTGACCATGCACAGTCGTAATTTTATGTAGATTTTTTTTCCAAGTTCTATAGACTATAGACGACATATTTTTACCCAGGAGATATATGTAACTTAGTGCTCCATCCCTATTTTAGATCCTTAACCTAAACTGATTAAGGACTACTTACTTCAATTCTTCTTCTTCATCTTCTTTTTTAACGCCAAAAAAAAAAAAAAAAAATATATATATATATGTCGGGCAAAACTAGGTTTATAATTACTTATTTTTTTATTTTTTTGACTTGCTTGCACAAAAAAAAAAAAAAAGTAATATTTACTTATTTATTAAGTAATACTTATTTGCATACTTAAATTTTAGGACTATGGCTTTGGGGTCTTTTTAAACGCCAAAAATAAATATGTCGGGCAAAACTAGGTATATAATTACTTATTATATTTATTTATTTTTTTTCTATCACAACGCTATTACTTTAAAATCTGCTGTGAAACTGCAATTGCTTAAATTTCAGGTCTTTAGCTTTGGGGGGAGGCCCGGGCCCCCTGTGCCCCCCCCCCCCCTCCCCCCTCTGGGTACGCCACTGGCACTGGCTGAGAGAAGGAAAACATAATTATTGTCGAGCTTCTTTTCTTATCATAGGCATCTTTTTTATCAAAGCAATGCTAACCAAACCAGTGCAGCCACGCCACAGCTGTAGTAACTTGACAACTAAAACGAGATTTACATTTTTTTACCTGAAGACCCCCTAGCCATAAAATTAATTTGTATAATAATAATAATAATAATATATATATATTATTATTATTATTATTATTATTATACAGCATTATTTTTACTTTTTATTTATTTATTTTTTATTTTAACCTGTATATGTATAATATTCGTATTTTTTTGAGAGTTGAGCCGGCCTAGGGGGGGGGCCATGGCCCCCCCTGCCCCCCCTGGCTACGCCCATGAGATGGCTAGTTCATGTAGATCGAAACATTAGTGTGGTGAGATGGCTAGTTCAAGTAGATGGGAACATTAGTGTGGTGAGATGGCTAGTTCAAGTAGATGGGAACATTAGTGTGGTGAGATGGCTAGTTCAAGTAGATGGGAACATAAGTGTGGTGACATGGCTAGTTCAAGTAGATGGGAACATTAGTGTGGTGACATGGCTAGTTCAAGTAGATGGGAACATTAGTGTGGTGACATGGCTAGTTCAAGTAGATGGGAACATTAGTGTGGTGACATGGCTAGTTCAAGTAGATGGGAACATTAGTGTGGTGACATGGCTAGTTCAAGTAGATGGGAACATTAGTGTGGTGAGATGGATAGTTCAAGTAGATGGGAACATTAGTGTGGTGACATGGCTAGTTCAAGTAGATGGGAACATTAGTGTGGTGACATGGCTAGTTCAAGTAGATGGGAACATTAGTGTGGTGAGATGGCTAGTTCAAGTAGATGGGAACATTAGTGTGGTGACATGGCTAGTTCAAGTAGATGGGAACATTAGTGTGGTGACATGGCTAGTTCAAGTAGATGGGAACATTAGTGTGGTGACATGGCTAGTTCAAGTAGATGGGAACATTAGTGTGGTGAGATGGCTAGTTCAAGTAGATGGGAACATTAGTGTGGTGAGATGGCTAGTTAAAGTAGATGGGAACATTAGTGTGGTGACATGGCTAGTTCAAGTAGATGGGAACATTAGTGTGGTGACATGGCTAGTTCAAGTAGATGGGAACATTAGTGTGGTGAGATGGCTAGTTCAAGTAGATGGGAACATTAGTGTGGTGACATGGCTAGTTCAAGTAGATGGGAACATTAGTGTGGTGAGATGGCTAGTTCAAGTAGATGGGAACATTAGTGTGGTGACATGGCTAGTTCAAGTAGATGGGAACATTAGTGTGGTGACATGGCTAGTTCAAGTAGATGGGAACATTAGTGTGGTGACATGGCTAGTTCAAGTAGATGGGAACATTAGTGTGGTGACATGGCTAGTTCAAGTAGATGGGAACATTAGTGTGGTGACATGGCTAGTTCAAGTAGATGGGAACATTAGTGTGGTGAGATGGCTAGTTCAAGTAGATGGGAACATTAGTGTGGTGACATGGCTAGTTCAAGTAGATGGGAACATTAGTGTGGTGACATGGCTAGTTCAAGTAGATGGGAACATTAGTGTGGTGACATGGCTAGTTCAAGTAGATGGGAACATTAGTGTGGTGAGATGGCTAGTTCAAGTAGATGGGAACATTAGTGTGGTGACATGGCTAGTTCAAGTAGATGGGAACATTAGTGTGGTGAGATGGCTAGTTCAAGTAGATGGGAACATTAGTGTGGTGACATGGCTAGTTCAAGTAGATGGGAACATTAGTGTGGGAGATGGCTAGTTCAAGTAGATGGGAACATTAGTGTGGTGACATGGCTAGTTCAAGTAGATGGGAACATTAGTGTGGTGAGATGGCTAGTTCAAGTAGATGGGAACATTAGTGTGGTGACATGGCTAGTTCAAGTAGATGGGAACATTAGTGTGGTGACATGGCTAGTTCAAGTAGATGGGAACATTAGTGTGGTGACATGGCTAGTTCAAGTAGATGGGAACATTAGTGTGGTGACATGGCTAGTTCAAGTAGATGGGAACATTAGTGTGGTGACATGGCTAGTTCAAGTAGATGGGAACATTAGTGTGGTGAGATGGCTAGTTCAAGTAGATGGGAACATTAGTGTGGTGACATGGCTAGTTCAAGTAGATGGGAACATTAGTGTGGGAGATGGCTAGTTCAAGTAGATGGGAACATTAGTGTGGTGACATGGCTAGTTCAAGTAGATGGGAACATTAGTGTGGTGAGATGGCTAGTTCAAGTAGATGGGAACATTAGTGTGGTGACATGGCTAGTTCAAGTAGATGGGAACATTAGTGTGGTGACATGGCTAGTTCAAGTAGATGGGAACATTAGTGTGGTGACATGGCTAGTTCAAGTAGATGGGAACATTAGTGTGGTGACATGGCTAGTTCAAGTAGATGGGAACATTAGTGTGGTGACATGGCTAGTTCAAGTAGATGGGAACATTAGTGTGGTGACATGGCTAGTTCAAGTAGACGGGAAATAGGACTCAGATGACATTTTATTATAACTATCTAGTTTTTCTTTAAGCTAACACCCGGTCACGTGCTTACTCCGTTTCTAAGCGGCTGTTTTTAGCTGGCGTAGCATTTAGTTGCATCTATTGAAATGTCGACCTACATAGTAAATGTGTGCATAATGTTGTGGGTACAATGAGGAATTAGCAGACTGTGGGCGTCAGAATGGTCTATTTAGAACGAGTGACATCAGGTCGGTCGTCACGTCTCTGTGTTCTGTCATTACTGCGCCCATTGTCGTCAATTTATTTATAGTTTTAGACAAGTTATTCAGTCTTTTATTCGTCTTGTTTTAATTTGTTGATAAATAGCGTAGGATCGCGTCCATCCGGATATCTGGAATTAATTCCTTTATTTACTTATCATGGTGTTTAAGAAGAGTTACTGGACGAGTGTACAGTCAGGCTTCTACAAGGTCTTGTAACTACTAAGTATGTCATTATCTCTCGTCCGTTACTCGTCTGCATTTAAATTATTCATAATGGCTTCACTTGTAGATTTATTTGTTCGATTTAAATTCGTGTCCTTGCAATGGATCACTGCTACAACTTGGTTGCGCTTTATTTTCCCCCCTGATGTTTTCACTGCGAATGAACCGCTGATGTTTTGCATTTCTAAACTCGAGAATAAGAATGACTCATACTAGCGACGGAACAAAGCTCTGATAATCAGTAATAAATGTGTTTTAATTAATTACTTGCCTTTTAACTATTACAAGCATTGAGAGTCTGCATATAGATGTATACTTGCCAATCTTAACATGATTTACTGCTTGTCTAAGAGAGACTGGTAGTAAAGTGACTTATGGTTTGGTGTGTAGCATCTACTTTAATTCCCACCCAAGTGTAATTAGGCCAAGTTTGTGATGGCACCGTTCCGTGAAGACAGCGTGCACTTTGTTCGCTAAATGAAATCTACTTTTCAATAGTAGTGAGGTTTAATTGTACTTTGTAACAGAGTTTTAAGAAACCATTATCGGACATTTTGAAGAATAGTGAAACATATTGACTTGTTGAAAAGTATTTAGTTTTGTAATGTGGGATTTAGAGGATTTCATATTTATTTGTAGGATATTGTGTGGGGTTTGCTCGATGACCTGCGGCTACCTGACGAGCACATTGCATCAAGATAACCTGCTATCTGAGCCTCTGTGTAGAAACCTTGACTGTGCCCCAGGCTTACCAACCCACCACTGTGTATAGTGTGCCCCAGGCTTACCAACCCACCGAGTCAATTACTTGAATCGAGACAATCTCTCTCTTACATCTAAACCATGTTAATGCCGAGTGGTATTTTTTTAACTCGGTTATTATTTGATTACTCCCTCAGGCCGGTCAATGTTCCTACAGAATTAACAATATAATTGTTAAAAGAATCGGATCAACCTTGATTTGCAACTCGCTAGTAGTTTCGATATTGTTAACAGGTCTTAACATCTCACTTGATCCTTTATCTTATTTTTTTAAAGTTAATATCGCTACTCTGGCACTTCGATATGTGTTGATAGATTAAAATAACATTTTGCTTTTTTTTAAAAAAATAAAGTTTCAACGCTGGGCTAATTAGTTGCGAGGTTATTGCGATCCTGTTGACCTTCACCAAGTTATAGGGCTAATTTGTTATGAGGATATTGAGATGTTGTTGACCTTCACCAAGTTATAGGGCTAATTTGTTGTGCGGATATTGAGATGTTGTTGGCCTTCACCAAGTTATAGGGCTAATTTGTTGTGAGGATATTGAGATGTTGTTGGCCTTCACCAAGTTATAGGGCTAATTTGTTGTGAGGATATTGAGATGTTGTTGGCCTTCACCAAGTTATAGGGCTAATTTGTTGTGAGGATATTGAGATGTTGTTGGCCTTCACCAAGTTATAGGGCTAATTTGTTGTGAGGATATTGAGATGTTGTTGGCCTCCACCAAGTTATAGGGCTAATTTGTTGTGAGGATATTGAGATGTTGTTGGCCTTCACCAAGTTATAGGGCTAATTTGTTGTGAGGATATTGGTGAGGGTGAGTCACCAAGATGGAAACTTGTCTCTTCTTTTAGTCGAGTTATGTTTAAATTAACTAGGCATCGCGTGGCTCTATCATTGAAGCGAGCGTATAGTAATAAATATGTATTGAATATTGAAAAAAAAGATTATTGTGAATCATGATGAGTTGATAGATAATGGGTCTGGTAGTAGTGCAGGGGCTAGTAGTAAGGGAACCACCCCGCATTCTTACTATTCCACTAACCACACATCTCTATTTCAATATTTATAATTTGTATCTCTTTGCTACAAACAAACTACTGCATGTATCAAATTGAAATTTTGCATGCCTGTTTCAATTGTGCATCAGATGGTGTCTATGAAGTTTTATTAAAATCGTTACGTTAGAACGTAAGATATCGGTAAAAAGGTTGTTTTCTCTATTTTAAACGTTTAGGCCCGCTTTAATAGTTTTAGCGATCTTTATTAATTCATAGCGGTGTCGCTGTTGGTTTTACTAAAAAATGTTATTTGAAAAAAATGTTCGTCTCATCGAATAGATGATGATAGAATCTTTTCCCGTCCTGAAATTCCAATTTAATTTTTGAACCTCTCGTTTACGCGAGCGTTGCGCGCGAACTCTTGGACGGATCACGCTGTCCAACGAACTTAGCCTGAGTATTAGTAAGAGGATCATGTATACCAAATTTCAACTAAATCGGTCATCTTTTACTCAAGTTATCGTCACACGCGTGAACGTTACTGACAGACAGACAGACAGACAGACAGACACGGAGCATATTTCGTTGAATGTAGGAAGCTCGCTACGCTCGCTTCAATTATGTTGATATATTTCCTGAAGAACGGTATTTCTAATTTTAGTTTAGTTATACGTGTTATTATTCTAAAAGGAAAGTTTTTCGTTATAAGTAATAAATAGTTATTTACGCACCAAGGGAGGAAACAAAGTCATTACTCCCTGAGCGTTTTGCTTGGTTCCTGAGGCGTAGCCGAGGGAGAATGAAGTTCAATGAAGAGGGAGGATGAAGTTCAATCCCGAGGCGTAGCCGAGGGAGTTAATTATAGCGAGGGTGCTATGACTTTTTCCTCCTGTGATACGTACAAGATTTTTCCTCTAGAAGGGAGAAAATCATCACAAATAAAACATATGATTTCGATTTATCTATTTATTTAGGTATTAATAACTAAATTTACAAATTTTTGTTTCTTTAATATTAAAGATGACTTTTAAAACCAAAGAAAAAGTTTTATAACATCTTGTAGTAAAAAAAAATAATATGAATTAAATGTGCAATTCGTCAATTCCATCTATGTTTTATTTGATTTCTATAATGACTTTCTATAACTATGTAACTCTAATAATAATTCAAATGTACTAAATGTACTAATACTACAAAATGACTTGCTGAATGATATTTAATTTATTTGTGTTTGACCCTAAAATACGAGAAATCAAAAACATAAATATAACCTGATTAGACGTAACCTACCTCTTTCGTATAAGTCTTGTCTTTTAAACTCAATTATGAAGTCATAAGACATTTTAAAATGACGATAAAAATTAAAGCATCACTGCAATCAAAAGTACGTGTTATTTAAACTCTCTAATATTTAAAAAAAAAAACTGTTAAGCAGTCGAGTCATTCAGTTAAAAAGAAACTGCTACTAGTTACAAAACAGGCAACACTGATTTTTAAACAATAATAAGTTGGCTCTACAGTTACTTTCCACCAAGATTTCTACTTTCCGCCACGATTTTCACAACTAGGCTGTAATGGGATCCTTTCCTCCCCATAAAGTTGGGTGGAAAGTTAATGTTTTCTCCCTTCTGGATGAAAAATAAATGTTTGAGTTGGCATATACATGACTACGGAATGAAATATTTTTCTCTGTTGGTGCGGTATTAAGGATTTTCTAAAACCGATGAATATATTTGGAAATGGTCTTGTGTCAATTCTTATAGAGTGACAAAACTTTGAACGAATTTATCCTTTTCGATCAAGTTTTTTAAATTAGGTATTATATAAAGTCTTGTTTTAGACACTTGAACTGATTTGTTTGTGGAGATCTCACTTGTGATGGTAATATTTTTATTTGATTTATAAAGCCACGTTTACGCGATCCAAGTAAACTTGGACCAAGTCAGTTTTGACTCTACTTTGACGCTACTTAGATCGTGTAAACAGGGTATCCAAGTCAACTTGGACATCCAAGTTGAGTTGGACGGGCTCCAACTGACTAGACTTTGATAAAAATGGCGCCCACTAGACAAATAATGAGAACGAGCAGTCAAACAATTACAGATGCCAGGTTAAGCTGGGTTTCGTTTACCAGAAGGTTATTATATCTCCACTGTTTTAACACTTAATAAGTTCAATTTAAGTGGAAAGTTCTAGAGGGAAAAGCATTTCACACAATATATCTTAACCTCTACTTTATAGAGTAACAAAGCTGTACTACTTGGACCAAGTATACTTGGATCGTGTAAACCTTACTTCAAAGTTCCACAAACACGGACCAAGTGGATTTGATCAAAGTGACGGACAGGCACAATGTTGCCTGCATGATGTCGACGGGATTCCACCAGGATTGTTGGAATGCGGGGACTTGTCTCAATGCTTGGGCTACCTTCCGTCAGCTTGGATTACTAAGCAAACTATTGGACTTGTCGTATTGTTTTTAGTTCTTCTTCGGTAGTTAGTTATTTTTGTACTTGAACTGTGCTAAAGACAAAAAAAAATCAAGTTGCATAAAAAATGTTTAATCCATTAACTGAAGAGAAATGGCAGACTCTCCCTTTTACGTGACTGAGCTGAGCCTTTATAATGACCTCCGTGTTTCTTCTACCCCAGGCCCGGCCGCTCCCCGTGTTCCGGCCGTTCGAACAGAGACATTGCCACGACCAATCCCTTTACAGCCGGCATCTTCCCTTCTAATGGTCCCTGCTCTACTGCCCACAGTACTACACACATACCACATACTCAAATAGGCGAGTAACTAATGAAGAAGAAGAGAGAAACTAACTAATGAAAATGATGGTTACTGATAAATTATCTGGCAGGAAAATTTCCTAATTAAATAAGCCCAACATCTAAATGTTCGAACCGAGAAAATGTTTATTATAATTTGGTTTTAATACCTTTGGAGACACAATGGATTTTTTTTATTAAAAAAATATTAATATTATGATGGTTTCACATATTTCCTTGGAAACGTGAAGGAAAGAAGATATTACAATATCTAATATTATATTTAACTGCGTGGGTTTGGCTAGTTTTCCGCTTGGAGCCTCGAACTTGGGGTTTGCAGATACTACACATGAAACATTGAAAGCATGACTGTGCCTTTCTACGTTCTAAATCAACAGTTGAAGCTTCGTATAGAATCAACTGTTTAGTATGCAATCTGATTTTAAACTCAACTATATGAGGAAACTCTTGCTTTCTATTTCTCTAATTGTAACCGTGAGATGAGAAACTGTATGGCTTTCTCGCTCTTAGGGCAAACACTCGCCTTATCTAACATTTTCTATAATATAAAGTAAATTTGTTTTGGAAAGGAAGAATTTGTGATGCCCGTTGGAATTGGACGGTGCGAATAATCTGTGACATGTTTAACTTGTGCTTGGAATATTGTTGCTCTGAGTTATTATGTTATAAAACTAATGACTCATGTTGTTGTTACGCGTGTACTGAGAAGAAGAGAGACAATGTGCTAGCGTGACGCGGCCACTTTCTCCATCATAATGATGAGTTGATGAGCTAAACATCCAACATTATGTGCACACCTTTGGTGTGCAGGTGTGACATCATGGTGTGTAGGTGTGTGCAGGTGTAATATCCCCAACTCTAAGTTGCTATGTTTGTTTCCACCTGAGTACCCAAGTAGATCTATTGTTTACTTCCTGTAGCTGTTAAGTATGCTTACTTATGTAATAGTAGATAAAGCAGTCGTCTTCACTTTTCTTACCCCGTTTCGACGCTACACTTACTAGCAATAAAAATAAAGGTTATTTATTATGCACCTAGAGAGTAAAGTAAGCCATTATTCCCTGAGCGAAAAAGTTGATTCTTGAGGCGAAGTCGTAGGAACCATGGTCCCTAAATCCCGAGGCGAAGCCGAGGGAATTAGACTCTTTAATTCTCGAGGCGCAGCAGAGGGAATAACTCTAATTAGCTCCCGAGGCGCAGCCGAGGGAGATAATTATCGCGAGGGGAATAATGGCACTTTACTCACGAGGTACATACAATATTTTATCTCCAGTAGGAAGAAGATACACATTTTCGTCCATTGCACAGTTTTATTTATAATTTTAACAAATAACAATAATTATTAGCACTTTTAATAGCAGATATAAGAGATTCAATATTAAAAACAAATAAGAATTGGATTTAAACTCAAATTGAAGGTTATTTAGATGCAGGTTATAAACAAAGATAAACATGGCCAAAAAAGCGCAGTGCCGCCAACCTGATTTCAACAACTTCATTACATTAGCCATTCATTTTCTACTATTTATAGAATTATTAAGTTGCACTCTTTACTTTTTTGCCCTACTTTTACTTTTTCTCCCAACTTTTACTTTTTTTCCCTACTTTTTGAGTTCAGGGATGAAAAGACCTGTTTTAGTCCCTCTAAACTAATTCAAAATCATAACTTTTTCTCCCTACTGGAGATAATAGTTATTTATGCACCTAGGGAGTAAAGTAAGCCATTATTCCCTGAGCGAAAAAGTTGGTTCTTGAGGCGAAGCCGAAGGAACCATGGTCCCTAAATCCCGAGGCGAAGCCGAGGGAATAACTCTAATTAGCTCCCGAGGCGCAGCCGAGGAAAATAGCTCCAGCAGGAAGAAAATACACATTTTCGTCCATTGCAAACTTTTTATTTATTATTTTAATAAATAACAATAATTATTAGCACTTTTAATAGCAGATGTAAGAGATTCAATATTAAAATCAAATAAGAATTGGAATTAAACTCAAATAGAAGGTTATTTAGATGCAGGTTATAAACAATGAATCTATGATAAACATGGTCAAAAGGCGCAGTGCCGCCAACCTGATTTCAACAACTTCATTACATTTGCCATTCATTTTCTACTGTTTATAAAATAATTAAGTTGCAATCTTTACTTTTTTTGCCCTACTTTACTTTTTCGCCCTACTTTTACTTTTTCTCCCTACTTTTTGAGTTCAGGGATGAAAAGACCTGTTTTAGTCCCTCTAAACAAATTCAAAATCATAACTTTTTGTCCCTACTGGAGATAAAGGTTTATTTTGATTTGTCGGTCTTCAAATAGATATAATAACTTTTCTAAATAGTAGCCGACAATTTAATCAAGACTAAACATTATAATTATTAACTTTTGGTTTGTTACGGTATTGCAAGCTCACTTTTTGACTACGACATGTATACAAACATTGCGGTTCTTATTACACTGAGCCGACCGTCTCGTATCTTTGTTTATCCTAGGTGACCGGTTTCATTTTTCCGCATCTGCACTTGTTTACTTCTACACGGTCAAGCTCGTTTTTCTTCTCTCGGCGTCCCCTACAAGGGGTGTAGCGATGCCACGGATTAGATTCGGTTTTTCTTCTCTCGGCGTCCTCTACAGGGGGTTTAGCGATGCCACGGATTAGATTCGGTTTTTCGTCTCTCGGCGTCCCCTACAGGGGGTGTAGCGATGCTACGGATTAGATTCGGTTTTTCTTCTCTCGGCGTCCCCTATAGGGGGTGTAGCGATGCCACGGATTAGATTCGGTTTTTCGTCTCTCGGCGTCCTCTACAGGGGGTGTAGCGATGCCACGGATTAGATTCGGTTTTTCGTCTCTCGGCGTCCTCTACAAGGGGTGTAGCGATGCCACGGATTAGATTCGGTTTTTCGTCTCTCGGCGTCCTCTACAGTGGGTGTAGCGATGCCACGGATTAGATTCGGTTTTTCGTCTCTCGGCGTCCCCTACAGGGGGTGTAGCGGTGCCACGGATTAGATTCGGTTTTTCGTCTCTCGGCGTCCTCTACAGGGGTGTAGCGATGCCACGGATTAGATTCGGTTTTTCTTCTCTCGGCGTCCTCTACAAGGGGTGTAGCGATGCCACGGATTAGATTCGGTTTTTCGTCTCTCGGCGTCCTCTACAGGGGGTTTAGCGATGCCACGGATTAGATTCGGTTTTTCTTCTCTCGGCGTCCCCTACAGGGGGTTTAGCGATGCCACTGATTAGATTCGGTTTTTCTTCTCTCGGCGTCCCCTACAGGGGGTGTAGCGATGCCACGGATTAGATTCGGTTTTTCTTCTCTCGGCGTCCCCTACAGGGGGTTTATAGATGCCACGGATTAGATTAGGTTTTTCTTATCTCGGCGTCCCTTACAGGGGGTGTAGCGATGCCACGGATTAGATTCGGTTTTTCTTCTCTCGGCGTCCCTTACAGGGGGTGTAGCGATGCCACGGATTAGATTCGGTTTTGGCGAGATCCCATTTACAGAGATTTGTCCTTTTGTAGGTTAAAGATAATGGGTATTGAAGAAAAGGATTTTTTATTTCTTTTTGAAGATTTCTTTTACTAAATTATTTTAAATTCATAAAGTTTTCTGAAAATTATTTATTATTTGAAAAAAACAACAAGCAAACAGCGTGTTTTTTTCAAGATGTGGTGTAAAGGTTGCGCCTGGTCGTGTCTTGTCGCTTGAAGCATGTTCAAGCTTCTAAATTTTCCCTTAAAGTTTAAACAACTGATGACGTAAAAAATCTTTTTTTACTCGTAGAATCCTCTTTTTACTTACTCTGTCATTGCTTTATAAAAGAGCCAATTTTAATTTGGATGATTACACCCTCCCCCTTGCCCCACCTCTCTCACTCCGCCCACTTTTGCGAGAGATTAATGTTTGGCCGCCCTGAAGGCCCCCGGTAGCATGCTCCACGAGCATTCAGCATTAAACATGAACATTTGATAAGTTTTGTTTGCGGAAGCTCGTCAAACATAATGTTGTCTTATAAATGCTTCTCTACCCGTACTGGTTTGGTCTCGAGTGCATCGTGTTCTCGCCCAATCATTCCATTTCATTTACAAAATTAATCTTACGTTCCGTTATTCTATTCGACCATTTTAAAAGTCGGCCAGCCCTTATTTATTTATATTTTCTGTTCGATTACTATATTATATTATTTATTTAATTTGACATAACCTTCGATGATAAAATGAAACCGAAGTAGCGTATGTGAAAAAAAGACAGGACCTATTATTTATGCTTAGTTACCACAGCTGATATGATGTTTGCCGGTTGTTTGGGATTTTATACTTGCCTCGAGCCCGGTCTTCTAAATCGTAATATGCGTAGAAACTTCAAACTCGTGTTATTTTGTCGTCTATGGCTATGAGCAAAATAAACATATTATGTAAAGAGCTCGCATAATACGAACAAACAAAATGTGAAACAAAGAAAACTTTACAAGTTCGCGTCTGTTTTATCGCATGCAAATGATTTCGCTTCCGAGCTTGCCGAAGGTTACGATTGTTCCGAAGAACGGATTATTCGTGATTCCAAATTCAAAATCTCCGAGACGGAAATCGGTTTGAGACGTCGGGCAACATCTTGGGCTTCTTGTCCGTCTGTCGTTAAACTTTTTTTCGATCCGAAGAACTACTTTTAAGAAACTCGGACGGTTTGCCGAAAGTAGGCCGCAGAGAACCGTCTGAGAACATTTAGCGTCGAATGAAATAAGTCGGACTTGTTTGGGAATGGAAACCGGTGTTAGGATTGGTCGGACACTAGGACGGGAGGCTGTGGCGCTGCAATGTCGGGACTATTTGAATGTTTAGTATACGCAGACAGTATCGTTATAACGAGTATTGGACGGCCTTGGTGCAGGTTAGATATCAGTGAGTTGATCCTTTACTCGTGTCTATAAACTAAACATGTTGACAGGAACAGGGAAACATGAGGTATACGAGGCAGTGTAAAGCAAACCATGATTAGTACGGGAGGAACCACACTGACTTGCACAGTAATGTTTGTTGGTGAAGACTTGGTGGCTAAACAGTGCTGAGCTAAGGACATGACGTGGACATTACTCAGTTAGTACTAACCGGCCTAGTTATCCGCAGCTTGTAGTTATTTTATCATTACAGTTCATATAGCATGCTAGTAGTAGTAGTAGTAGTAGTAGTAGTAGTAGTAGTTGGTATTCATTGAGATTGATGATAGTGTGTTTTTCTTAAATACTTTTGTTTTGAAGGTCTCCATATTAATTTGTGTTGTACACAATTTACCAGATATTAACCGCCTACACATTGCGTCAAATTTATTATACCACTATCCATTTTTAGGGTCCGTGTTTGAAGTGGGTGTAAAAAGTGTCCTCCCATTCTATCTCGCTTATGTAAAGTGCAAAAAATCTGAAAATATTCCTGAACATTCTTCGAGCAAAAGTAAACATACCACATTTTGGAAATTTAGATTTTTTTTTGATTTTTTATTTATTTTTATAATTATGCCTCTTTTCGATGTATTTTTATGTTTATAGTCCGGTTCAGTACTAAAAATTCTTTAACCGAATGTTTTTGAGAGTATCAGACCCAAAGGATATAGTTCAAAGTAGGTTTGTTAGCATTTTAAAAGGCACCATCAATAGGTACTACTTATACAATACAGTGATGCCTACGCTTACGGACCCTCGCTGTGTGCTGACTAGCACACACTTGACCTGATTATTTTATATCAATGTATTTAATATTAAATAATGGAGGCTTAGAACCTGTTTCTCCTGCACAACTCCCAGATAATATAAAATAACCTGCTCTAATAAGTGCCATGCCCTATACAAGTACCAGCTTTTACACAATTACCAGGCATATACGTACCTGGCAGGTAAACGCTCGAGACCGGCCTTGTAATTATATAAAAGCAAATAATATTTACATGAACAATTGGAAAATAAACGATAGATGAGAAAGTAAAACATATTATTTTTCTTTTACATGTATCGGTGTAGTAGATGTATCGGTGTAGTTCAATCAAGTAAATTTATTTGAAATTAGTCTATTTTGATCACAATGTCTTTTGAACATTGTGTAAGAGGTCGGTGAGTGACAGTGTGAGTGCTGTGGAGTTAGAACTGCACAGTGTGAAGCTGCGGGTGACTGCGGTTCAGTCAAGGCCGGCTTCTTTGTCATGCAGATCATTTAGTTTCCATAGAATTGTTAAACAGTGTTAAATCACTCGTTTCAAATACCTCTCTCTGCACTATAACGCGCCGCCATTACTAATAATCACTCTATTTCTAATCCATAAATAAGTAGGTAATCCACGTATCTCGAGAAAAATAATATAAATTCCTCGGGTTGAAAAGGAAAAACTTTCACTTGTATTTTCATTATATTAGTCAATTTATTTCGATATCTTGTAATTATTGTTTCACGTGTAGCTCTTACTATTAGGGAGATACGTGTTAGCAACCGTTAATAGTTCTGTATGCACCTAGGGAGTAAAGTAAGCCATTATTCCCTGAGCGAAAAAGTTGGTTCTTGAGGTGAAGCCGAAGGAACCATGGTCCCTAAATCCCGAGGCGAAGCCGAGGCAATTATAGTTTTTAATTCCCGAAGCGCAGCCGAGGGAGATAATTATCGCGTGGGGAATAATGGCACTTTACTCCCGAGGTACATACAATATTTTATCTCCAGTAGGGAGAAATACACATTTTCATCCAACCCACATTTTTTATTTATTATTTTAATAAATAACAATAATTATTAGCAGTTTTAATAGCAGGTATAAGAGATTCAATATTCAAATCAAATAAGAATTGGAATTAAACTCAAATAGAAGGTTATTTTGATGCAGGTTATAAGCAATGATATAAACAAGGTCGAAAAAGCAGTGTCGCCAACCTGATTTCAAAAAATGCATTACATTAGCCATTAATTTTCTACTATTTATAAAATAATTAAGTTGGCAATCCTTCTTTTTCTCACTTTTTGAGTTCAGGGAAGAAAAGACTTACTTTAGTCCCTCTAAACTAATCCAAAATCATAACTTTTTCTCCCTTCTGGAGATAAAATATATCTTGTTACATCTCCTTCGTTTCGGTTTGGTTTCTATTCACAGTGCACTTTGGAAGCTGCCCCGTGATTTGCTTTTTGTAATATTAATTTATTTTAATTATCGAATTAGACGTCTACGGTTCCATTTGCAATGGACATGACTCTGTTTTTGAAATATTGGTATGTTAGTTAGTTGCGCTGTGTGTGGAACTAGGAAATATATCGTGTAGCTGAGGAGAGTGTTTAATAGTGACAGACTTGTTTGACTAGACGGCAGATTTATCGTGTTTATTTGACGCTGCTGGTGATCTCTGGTGGAGAGGAGAAGTAGAAGGGAACTAGGGTCGATGTTTAGGGTCTCTCGGTTTGTTAAGTTGGCATGTCCTGTATGGCTGCACACAACCTTCATGATTTCTATTACAACTCCCACTTCCAGCTCGACCTAATTTAACAAACAAAAACTGTTTCCAAATGTTTTAATTTGTATTTGTTAAAAGTTTCGAATTCTTGCCTCTCGTTAATTTCAGTTAATTAAAAACTCCATGCTAAAAAAACCCTATTTTAATTGTCTTATAATTGTCAATTCAGAGCAGAAGGTTTTGTTTAATTTGATTTTTTTACTTTGGGTGTTTGTTTTTGAAGTTGATTTACTACCGTTTAGTCAAGCTGGTTATAAAAGTTTATTTTAGCATTTGTTTTTAAATCACTCTCTAGAGATCTCTTGCAACTTAAAATGTAGCCTTTTTACGCACTTTTAATTGCTTTGAGATGTTTGTGAGGGACAAATCTTTTAACTTAAATTTAACACACTTGCCGACTACCTAGGAATCTGAAACTTGGTCCTTTTTCTTCGAAAAATCGTCTATTTCTGATGACACTACAATAATCAGTCATTACCTTTACTAAATTTTAGTATCGGTCAATAAATCGCCAAATGTCTGAGAAATAAAAGCCAGCAAAATTCTAAATCAATCGCATTTTTGCGGAATGGATTTGAAGAGGGCGCTGCTCCCTTCCTAACGGTCCTTGAAGGTTGAAAGTGGGTTGGAAACAGGGGGATGGGAAGTTTACGTTGCCCGCGGTTTCAGTCGCCACAACGGAGTGGTTCATTCAACAACCTGTTTTTTGTATGGAGACCAATTTTTCGAACGGCCGAATTCCCGATCCAAATCCAAATTAATCATTAATAATAAATTGCGTGGGTCAATGCGTTCCGGAATATCGGAAATGTGTCCGCGATAAGAGGGGGCCTCGGATTACCGTCACTATCCCCAGAAACTCTCGCGAGGATTCGAGCCGCAATTGAACAATCGCCCAGGCGTTTAATTGGGAAACAGGCAGGTGCCCTTGTTGGCATTTCGAGTCTTTCCATTCAACGAACCGTTTACGATCATCGTCATTTGCACCCAACATCATTTCTTACCTGAATTGGAAGGGATAGAGCTGGAAGACGTCTGCTTTAGCACAGGGCCACAGCCTACATGTTTCAAGTTGTACCTATATGTTGAAGTGGACCATGATGAGGTGTATCGCCCAGTGACATAGTTTTGTATGCACAGAGATAAAAATAAGTTTACATTACAATAAATACATAAATCATATCATCTCTCGTATCTGATATACCTTTTTATGAGTAAACATTTCTCTAATAAACCAACATATTTATTATTTTATTTATAATGTGAGTCCTCTTCAGTGTGGTCACACCACGAGAGAGCCGCTCTAACAATACAGATAGAAATATATTATTTTATAATAAATAGACAGATGTGATATAGTTAACAAATATCAATCACTTTAGCAATAAATGACAAAATCATTAAGTATATAATTTGTAATGATAAATGATTAATAATTAAGACAAAAGTAACTAAACAAACAATGCATGGAGTTGATTCGAAACTCCTGAGCTAACTTATTTCTAACATATTATGAGATAGGAAGTTTAAAACAGATTTGAGGGTAATTAGGGAGAGGATATTGGACAGGAAGGAGGGGAATTACAAGAGTCAACACAAGGGACAATTGTTGATAGATTGGACAACTCGCTGACCTAGAAGAGACGCGAGTGAGAATGCCACGGATCAAGCCTGGGCTGCTGATACCTCTCTTAGTTGATAGATTGGACAACTCGCTGAGCTAGAAGAGACGCGAGTGAGAATGCCACGGATCAAGCCTGGGCTGCTGATACCTCTCTTAGTTGATAGATTGGACAACTCGCTGACCTAGAAGAGACGCGAGTGAGAATGCCACGGATCAAGCCTGGGCTGCTGATACCTCTCTTAGTTGATAGATTGGACAACTCGCTGACCTAGAAGAGACGCGAGTGAGAATGCCACGGATCAAGCCTGGGCTGCTGATACCTCTCTTAGTTGATAGATTGGACAACTCGCTGACCTAGAAGAGACGCGAGTGAGAATGCCACGGATCAAGCCTGGGCTGCTGATACCTCTCTTAGTTGATAGATTGGACAACTCGCTGACCTAGAAGAGACGCGAGTGAGAATGCCACGGATCAAGCCTGGGCTGCTGATACCTCTCTTAGTTGATAGATTGGACAACTCGCTGACCTAGAAGAGACGCGAGTGAGAATGCCACGGATCAAGCCTGGGCTGCTGATACATCTCTTAGTTGATAGATTGGACAACTCGCTGACCTAGAAGAGACGCGAGTGAGAATGCCACGGATCAAGCCTGGGCTGCTGATACCTCTCTTAGTTGATAGATTGGACAACTCGCTGACCTAGAAGAGACGCGAGTGAGAATGCCACGGATCAAGCCTGGGCTGCTGATACCTCTCTTAGTTGATAGATTGGACAACTCGCTGACCTAGAAGAGACGCGAGTGAGAATGCCACGGATCAAGCCTGGGCTGCTGATACCTCTTAGTTTAGTTGATAGATTTAACATAACATAACTTATTTTAACATCAGCTTCACTTTTTAGCTTGGTACTTGGTATATTTTTAAATATCTTGTAACTTTGTGGAATTGAAATCTTTACAGTTAGAAATACTAGATATTAATTGTATAATAATGTGACGTAATGAGATTGGCTGGCCCGTGTAGTGGAAAGCACCTGGACAGTGCTGTTGATGAATGAACTCTCTGTTTTCTTGACTCGCTTCCTTTGTTGGAAGTTCTGAAGCAGCCGGCCTCGCACTCACGAGTTGCTTTCTAACCTTTACTTGGTTTTACAAACCTTAACAACTTATATCCTTTATACCTTAAAACTCAACTTCGGTATCTTTCAAGTTAGAGATACATACAAGTTTCCTACTTAAAAATATATTTACCAACTGTTGCCGTGTTTTGGGATACTTGACTCGTATTTATTAGTTTTAGAAACTGTAGTGTTCATTTTTACGGTCATCTTTGCTTTATGTATAAACGTAAACATAAACTAGGTGTCTTTGACGGTTTTAATTAGAAATGTATTTGAAAACAATGTTGGTCTCATTGAATAGGTGACGATAGAATCTTTTCCCGTCCTAAAATTCCAATTTTAAAATCCACGTTTACGAGAACTCTTAGACGGATAACGTGGTCCAACGAACTCAGCATGAAAATTAGTAAAAGAAACATGTATAGGTACCTCATTTCAACTAAATCGGTCGATTTTTACTCAAGTTATGTAGGGACCCGTAAACTTTACTGACAGACAGACAGAATGTATATTTTGTTGAATGGAAGAAGCTCGCTTCAATAAAACTGATATGAGCCAAGTTTGAGCATTAGAGAGCAACATTAAAATACCTGTGTGATAAGTGATAAGGATATGGGACAGTGTTGGCACGTTTGTAATATTGAACGCTGAGCGCTTTGTTACAGCTGCACTGACACGTTCTACACTTGCTATGGCACTTGTATTAACACGAGTTTACAATGCAATTATAATACGACGTGATAGTGCGCATGTGTAGTTGATTTGACAGTTTATATTTATAACTATAATTGTTTGTTTCAGGTAAGTGTCTAGTCTTGCACTGTAGTTTACAGCACACCGCCTCGGCTGAGTCAAGGTAAAGCTTCCAGTCATTACTACGTCCTCGTCAATAATTGTTATTTATCGAGAGTTAAACAAATTATAATAGACACTTGGAGCCGTAAAAAAAATTTGTATGCAAAGTATACGAGCGTCCAGCGAGTCTCTATATTGTGCTTACTTGCTTGTGACCAGTTTCCTCACATCAGTACTTTGAATTATTCTCACCAAATTAGATATTACTAAGCAAATCTAAATAAACCAAAAATACTAAATCATTAATGATTTTTACTAAAATCATATTTGTATATTATTAGAAAAGTTTTGTCCAAATCGAGTAAAAAGAAAAGGGTGTTCTGAACTGTTGTTTAAACAAGGATAGAGACAAGGGGAGATCCGAGTTCCTGAAACATATTTCTATTTCTAGGAAAGAGAGCGCATGCGCGTAGCTGGGGGGGGGGGGGGAGGGGGGCCTTGCATATATTAATATTTGTTTGCTTGGGAGCAGCGTCGACGCTTTTCGCCGTTACATCAGACATGGATTTTTATGTGTCGCCTTTGTAAAAGTAACGATAAAAAAGTCCAGTCATGCACCATGACTTAATGAGCGAATTTTCAAAGAAATCTGCGAATTATTGGCTTATGATAATATAGGAAAATTTTGGTTTAGAATTTGCATGGGTGAAAAAAAAATTTGGTACACAGGGTACGAGGTACAAAAGTCAAAATCGTATTTACCTTTCAAGATGCATGTCGTTGGAAAAATCTTTAAGAGTACAGTAATTGTTGTTATGTACACTTTTATCATATTTTCACATAAAAGGGGGGTAAAATGGAAAAAACACGTTTTTTGACCCTAAATGGTCAAAATTTGACCCCTAAATAGACTCCAAAAATTCTGGCCAACGAACTCATCCTTTCTTTTGATATTATTAACATTTTAAAATTTGTTTGAAATTTTTAAGTGCATCCTAAGGGGAGATATCGTCTGGAGTGACACATATATACATATATACATACATATATACATACATATATACATACATATATACATACATATATACATACATATATACATACATATATACATACATACATAAAAAAAAGTGTTAAATTTTAGGAATCGATTCAGAATGGTCTAAAACGGATTTCCATGGAAAAAATTTTCAAAAATTCGCATTATAAAAATTTTGAAGCTATTGCAATAGCGTAATTTTCTTTGAAAATTCGCTAACACCTTTTTGAAAATTTGTAATGATGGGATGATGGCTATTTCTCCCGTTTGAAGAAACCGGCGGAGAAAAGAAAGCGGAAGCCAATGACAACTTTTATTTGCTATCGTGAGTAGTGACACACCTTCTTCCCATAGTCCTGAAGAAACCGGCGAGGAATAAAAAGCTGGAACCGACGAAAACTTGCGCTCTTTAGCATGAGTTATCGTCCTTTACCCACCGACCGACGAGGGAAATATTGACATGACGATGATACCAAGTATTCTAAACTACGTGAACATGTTGGAAACATACAACACAACGGGCTCCGGTTCACTGTTAGGTACACTAACCCTCATCTATTTATTTGAGGCGTCACGAGTCACGAGGGCTCTGAAGACACTCCACCCTCCACACCGACCTCTCACCTCTCTTCTGTTGGTCTAATGTAGAGAAGATAAGTGTATACTGAAAAGTTTTTAGACCTTGAGGTTTCGAATTAAATCATTTTATTGATTTCAATAATTGCAGAAGCGAGACACATTTGGGTCGGTTTTGTGGTTTCCTGTCTTCAGCGTCTCAACCAAAGTCAAGTCAAAACAACTTTCATTTTCCTTTCAAATGTTAAAAATATAATATTACTGATTACCTAAAAATTTAAACAGTTTTTAAACAATTGGTTTATTAAATATTTTATCTACGATTGATACGAAATATAAACATTGTATCTCTGTTTAGATGCGTAGAAAGTGATTCTTTACGTAGTTGTATTCATTGCGCATGCGCGTCTCATAGTTCTGAAGTTTTGTTAACAATGTAAACAAACTCGTTAATCGTGCGTAAAGCTAAAGAATTCCTCTTCTTTACCACCCTAGTGCGGTAAAGAAGAGGAATTCTTCAGCTTTACGCACGATTAACGAGTTTGTTTACATTGTTAACAAAACTAATTTGCTGTTCTTTTATTGAAGTAACTGTTTATATATCGAGTTTTAAGTGAAAAACAATGAGTTAATCAAGTGACTTTGACGAAAATGTGGAGAATAATACTCCTCCAGAAATAATTAATTCGGCAAAAAATACAACTCAAGAATTAATGCCATCTTTATCAAGAGAGATATACTAACTTACATGCAGCAAGTTTATTTTTTCCTGTATTTATTATTTAAATCTAACAATCGTAGATAAAGTACGGTACGCAACTCGTGCGAAAACGGCATTTTGCATTGCTCGTGTGGTTTTACTACCCTCGCTGTCGCTCGGGTGCAAACTCCACACTCGCATGCAAAATGCTACTTTCCGCACTCGACGCGTAATGTACTATTATACAACTTTCTCGTTATTATTAAACACAAGCTTACAAAAAATTATCAGTTTATTTTAATTTATGACTAAAGTTAACAAAAATCGTTGAATATTTGCTTTTAAGATATCGATGAGCACACCCAACAACCCAAACAAAACTTTTAAACTGCAGTTATGTTATGTAACCCAATAACAAGAATATTAGATAAAGAAACCCAAAACATCTTGGCTGGATAACTTGGGGTTGAAGTCTAAGGGTTGAGTGTTAAGGGAAGCACATGATGAGGGTTGTTAAGTGAAAGAGTCGCACCTCAGTACAAATATATATCAGTTTGGTTTAGTACAACTCTTTGTGCCGGGTCTCCGCCAAAATTGTTTTTTCCTGTCCTCAACAAGTCGACGAAACAAAGCTGAAACCAAATTTTAGTTATTCTTTGTCGAAAAATCCCGTCAAGTACTTGTCAACAAGCAACTTCAAGGGTTTCTTGTGTCATAAAAATTCAAATAGCCGACATTATTATTTTAGCGAATTTTCAAAGAAAATTACGCTATTGCAATGGCTTCAAAATTTTTGTAATGCGAATTTTTGAAATTTTTTTCCATGCAAATCCGTTTTAGACCATTCTGACTCGATTCCTAAAATTTAACACTTTTTTTATGTATGTATGTATATATGTATGTATATATGTGTCACTCCAGACGATATCTCCCCTTAGGATGCACTTAAAAATTTCAAACAAATTTTAAAATGTCAATTATATCAAAAGAGAGGATGAGTTCGTTGGCCAGAATTTTTAGAGTCCATTTAGGGGTCAAATTTTGACCATTTAGGGTCAAAAAACGTGTTTTTTCCATTTTACCCCCCTTTTATGTGAAAATATGATAAAAGTGTAAATAACAACAATTACTGTATTCTTAAAGAGCTTTCCAACGACATGTATCTTGAAGGGTAAATACTATTTTGACTTTTGTACCCCGTACCCCTGTGTACCAATTTTTTTTTTTCACCCGTGCAAATTCTAAACCAAAATTTTCCTATATTATCATAAGCCAATAAAACGCAGATTTCTTTGAAAATTCGCTCATTAAGTCATGGTGCATGACTGGACTTTTTTTATTTATTGTCCAGTCATTTTAGGATTTCTGTTCCAAAAATATCGGACCTTCATTTTTTTTTTTTTTTTTTTTTTTTTTTATCGCTTCATTTTGATGTTCTGAACAACATATTATTCGGCAACGGGACCGTGGTAGCATTAATAGATGATATTCAAGGGCGAAGCTCAACAAATTAGGGTTTTTTACGAATATCTCGCTTCCTATGACTCGGAGACAAATCGAGGTGTTTATCAAAATGCAAGGTTATTATTAAATTTCCCACGAAAAAGGTCTCATTAGTTTTTACGTACATCGAACGGTTTGGCGAAAACCTAGCTTACTATAACTTGCGTAGTGTTTGTTTTTCACGACTCTTGAGGTATGTTTGAGAACATCTCGTTTCTTCTAGCTCGGAGACCAACTAAGGATCAGATGAAAATTGAAGAATATAAGATTTGTGTTGTTGGCAGAACGGTTTGAAGCCGAGGGTGGGAAAGTTTTAGCTGTGAGAAGAGAATGTTGTGCGGGAATGTCAGAAATAGTTTTAACGTAACTTTAGTTAGTGTCAGCCTAATATCAGGAATAGTTGTAATAACTCGTCGATTTAAACTAGCTCGCTATTAAAGTAGCTTCAATTTTATAACATCGACTTGATTATATACTTGTGTTTGAATAGCATCATTATCTTTGTTAAATTATTAATGGAAGTTTGGGTTAATTTTAGTTTTCAATCTTCAGTGGGAGCAGATGTCCCTGAGGTGCTAAAGCGGTTTTCCTACAATTCATAGTAAAACAATGACATTGCTAAATGGCAGTGAATTGTTTTGATATTTATCTGAACGTGTATGGACAACGACTGCTGGTGTTTATCATTGTTTGACTGTATTCTTCAATGAGTTATTACACCCTAGAAAACAAATTACGTCTTAATTGGAAATTTCAATATAAAGCTTAGTACTTGATGGAAACAGGGAGGCGATGAAACACTGACTATCTCGTTACTTTTGTTTGTTTTATCTCTCTACTATCAACAGCTACACACCTCGCCTTGCAACACTATGCCATTACCCAGTCGGGACATCCGTCCAGACCAAATTGATGGGATACAACCTATAAAATTAATTAATTAAAAATTGTATATTTATACTATCATTCTGTGCTAGGTATCAGACTAGAAGCTAAAAACCACGAAAACATTTTGCGCCGGAAGGTTATAGTCATGTTATAGTTGAACTCAACAACAGGTTATAATAATAGTTTTTATTTACCGTATCAGTTTTAAGTTATGTTTCTTCTTCTTTAGCAAATTTTCATTGGAGTAATTTACTAATGTGCCTATTATAGTGCCTTATTTCATTTTTTCTTTCATTAATAAAAATAAATATTGTTTTGATCAAAATTGTTTTCACTCCCTTTCAAGAAAATAGTGAGAAAGAGAGCTCGTACTTCACCAATTTTTAAGCAAAAACACTAAAAACGTTAGTGTGAACACAGACTCCTCGAAAAAAAGAAAAGAAAAACTTTCTTTAGCCAGAATTCAGTAATAAATCGTGAATATATATTTCTAAAGAATTTCATTAATGTAAAAGAGTACTGTAATTTATGTTAAAAAATCAAAACAATTTTGACTGATGTAAGAAACGGTGGAAAATAAATAAATTTACAACCATACGAAATTGGCAGTCTATTTCTCCATTATTTATTTTTATTTTTTATAACAATAAAGGGAATAATGCAGCTTTTATGAAGTTTAAGTGAGCTGTTTTGTTGATTTCAAAGATTAATGTGATATATCAACGTTAATTTTATACTCCGGGTACGGGGTATAATGAGTAATATTTTTCTTAAAGAAATGTAATAAATTATAAGTCCTATTCCTATTGAATATTGAAGATTATTCAATTCAGCTAAATTAAACTATCACAATACTATTTTCAAACTAAGACCAGCCTCTTTAGTATTCTTTATTATAAGTTTTAGTCTTAGCCTACCAGAGTTCAAATTAATTGTTCTATGAAAAATGTAATATTTTCCAGACTGATTCCTGTTATTTTTAGGTACCTGTTAATATTTTTGTTATCACAAGTTTAGATTGTACAAATTAAAAGAATTAATATTGACTCCACTCTTCATTTCCAATCCAAGTCTTGGAAAATGAACAAGTAGTTCCCTTTTCTTGCTTCCTACAAATACTTAAATGTTACCTTTATACGGAAAAAAATTATTTACTACATTTTACAATTTATTTATTAATTACTATTATACAGATAAATACTAAAAAAGTAACGCATAACATACTATTCAGTAAACCCATACAACGTTCACGACTTATAAGTTATAACCTTCTCTTGTTGTTGACTGTTGAGGTTCAATTGTAACCTATTATCTAGGATTGTAACCTCCCGGCGCAAAACTTTTTCGTGGTATTTAGCTTCTAGTGGTATCAGTGGCTGTATGCTATTGCTAATTGATTGCACTATCATGAAGGTCATGTCATTTAATATAGTACTAAAGGGGGGGGGGGGGGGGGTGTTAGGAAATGTGGGGGATGAAGCCGCCAAAAACCGACCAATCACAATAGTTCTGGGCGTAGCTAGGCTAAAATTTGCTCGTTTTGATATGACTTCGTAAATCTTATTGGGAAATAGGGCCTGACCCCCTCCCAAAATAGTAAGGCTATCAAGTGTAGTGGTACTGAGGTTTTATGCCTCGTTGAGAAACCGGCCAAGTGTTGAGCAGAAACATAAAATAGCAGTGTTGCTCATAAAAGTAAGTGAGAAGTGAGGTTGTGGACTAAAGTAAGATCTGTCTTGGTAGCAATGTTATCACTACTTTGATAGTGTGAATTGTTAGGGAGGGGGTCTGGAACTATCAGGGTTAGGTGTTTGATTTGGATATGATTGGTTTCTGGTGGCTTGAGCAAGGTGGCGTCGTCTTGGTTCCAGGGAGTAAGGCCTCTGTATTTTCCTCATAATGCTTTGTATATTTGAGTAGTGTCCCACGACTCTCACCTTAAAATCATTTCTTATTGCCAAGCTAAGGCAACCACATTTATTCCAATAAAAATAATTGTTTGTTTTGATTTGTCGGTCCTTAAATAGTTATTTATTATAATAACTTATCTGAATTAATTTACTTAATTTTACTATTTTTCTAAATATAAAATTAAAAAAATACTAATTATAATAATAATAAATAATATTATAAAAAGAACCTTTTTTTGGTATTTTTCCTTCAGTTACCCGGCCATAGCTGCAAATTTTAAGTTTCTAGCTGTTCTGGAAGTCCCTGATAATTTTGATAACGAGGGAGTGAGTAAGCAACAAAAAATATAAATTTTAAAACTCCCCCCTTTTGAAAAGGTTTAATATCAGGGCTCAATTTCTTACAGTGCCCTAACCTACTTAAGCTTAATCTATGTTTCAAATTTCAATAGCCCATCTTAAGAGGAAGCTGAGATTTGAGGGTGCGAAAAACAGGGTGAATCTGTTGAATAAAACACTGGATGCTTAACTTGGCCTTGCGTTCGACCGTCGGCTCACATATATATATTTACAATGCATTACTTAAGATTTAAATTTGAATTGTAGTTCTCTAGAGGTGTAGAGCTGTACTAAGAAGCGTAGTTTTGAACTGATGCACGTATCGGCGATGGGCGTGCACCAATTCAACTTGGGGGGAAATGAATTCTCCGTATTGTTTAAATATTTCATATGGTTACTTTTATTTGCTGTTATATCTTGTTTCGTATAATTTGAAATGTATTGTTATTGAAACGTGATTCTGTTGGCAGACATGTAAACTTAACATCCATCAGTGCTAAGTCAACAACTCAGATGATTTATTTATTTACTAGTTTTACATTTGTTATTTATTATTTAGCTCTATGTTAATACATAATGCAGCGGATGAGTTGTATGTTGTCGCAATGCGAGCTCATTCCTTTAAATGCAGCATTTTTCAATCACGCAAATGTTCGTTTTAAATTTATTTATTTGTATAATTATTTTATTTAGAGGATTACTTGGAGTGTTATCTCACACAAAATAAGTTACTTTAGCGTCTGTATGTGTCTGTATATGTCTGTACGTGTCTGAATGCGTCTGTATGTGTCTGTATGTTCAGCTCCGGGGTTCAGAAGAATCTTCCGTCACGCAAAAAATTATATGAATAATGAAAGGGTATTAAATACCGTGCCAGGAGGTTAGAATATAATAGGAGGTAGTTTGGCTTTTACTTTTATTCTTTGAACTACATTTCGCTGATGCAAGTTATAAATTTGATATAAAATGATTTAGAGCTCCTACCAAATGGAAATCTAAATGTTTCATTATTTCAAACTATTATTTTACTGTATCAATTAAACAAATGTTTACTGATTTTAGCCACTTGATGGAAAACGTTGAAATATCGACGTGTGGATTCAATGCACCAAAAACATGACCATTATTCAATGATTTCCCGTCAAATGGAGCAACTCCATACCTTTTAGCGAATTTTCAAAGAAAATTACGCTATTGCAATGGCTTCAAAATTTTTGTAATGCGAATTTTTGAAAAATATTTCCATGGAAATCCGTTTCAGACCATTCTGAATCGATTCCTAAAATTTAACACTTTTTTTTATGTATGTATGTATATATGTATGTATATATGTATGTATATATGTATGTATATATGTATGTATATATGTATGTATGTATATATGTATGTATATATGTGTCACTCCAGACGATATCTCCCCTTAGGATGCACTTAAAAATTTCAAACAAATTTTAAAATGTCAATAATATCAAAAGAAAGGATGAGTTCGTTGGCCAGAATTTTTGGAGTTCATTTAGGGGTCAAATTTTTACAATTTAGGGTCAAAAATAGCATAAAAACGTGTTTTTTCCATTTTTCCCCCCTTTTATGTGAAAATATGATAAAAGTGTAAATAACAACAATTACTGTACTCTTAAAGAGCTTTCCAACGACATGCATCTTGAAGGGTAAATACTATTTTGACTTTTGTACCCCGTACCCCTGTCCCAATTTTTTTTTTTTTTCATCCGAGCTAATTCTAAACCAAAATTTTCCTATATTATCATAAGCCAATAAAACGCAGATTTCTTTGAAAATTCGCTCATTAAGTCATGGTGCATGACTGGACTTTTATTTAACAAAACAAAACATAAGCGTTTTTATCACACATACACACATGTTTGTTTTAGATTGACAGACAATATTTAGATTTATAAAATGTGAAATTATGCTTAAAGTTTGATTGGAGGAAATGATGGTTAGGATTTGATAAGAATGTGAGATTAAGAAACTCGGAGGATGCGTTTCATGGTTGTTAGGACCCGAGGTATATGCCTGTACGTGTTCTGTTCTATCTGGATGCGGAGACATGAGGCTTGTTTCAGTTTCAACTCATCTTGGATTAGCTAGATTGCACACAAACACAACTGTTTGAATTCCGAGACCTGCGTCACCTCAGGAGAAACCATTTCAAGTATTTATAGTTGGATATTTAAGTATGATTGTGTATCAAGTGTAGTATTTATAAGTATGATATTTAAGTATCAAGTGTAGTATTTATAAGTATGATATTTAATTGTGAATTTTAAGTTAAGTTTGTATTGTCGAGGAAAGCCTTGTATAGGTGTGGGTGAGTGTAAAGGTGTAGATGGTAGAAGTACTGTGTGTGTGTGTGAAGGTGTTGATGGTAGAAGTAGGTACATTGACTGTGTGTGTGTGTAACTAGGTCAGGCAGTGAGGGACCTTGTCGAGCCTACCTAGAACTCTTCTCAGTCGATTAAACTGCCATTTTGACGTTTACTTTTGGCAATCGCCATGACGAGTCCTTTGTGTTTCGCGATTTTTTTCCTCGCGTCGAATTTCCCTGTATCGTTCTGCACTATACCGAAAAAAATGGCTAAGATGCCCAGTGACGGCTTTAAAATAAATGTTTTTCAACCTTTCGCTTGCAAAGTTTTTTTTTGTATGAGAAAATACGGGTAAATTTGGATGGACAACTTATATAGTGAGGTTAAACAAAGTAGAGCGACTAATGAAGGATTGACGGGCAGCTAAGATATGAGCTCTCAGATCAGCACTGTGACAACAAACAAAGATATGAGCTCTCAGATCAGCACTGTGACAACAAACAAAGATATGAGCTCTCAGATCAGCACTGTGACAACAAACAAAGATATGAGCTCTCAGATCAGCAATGTGACAACAAACAAAGATATGAGCTCTCAGATCAGCACTGTGACAACAAACAAAGATATGAGCTCTCAGATCAGCACTGTGACAACAAACAAAGATATGAGCTCTCAGATCAGCACTGTGACAACAAACAAAGATATGAGCTCTCAGATCAGCACTGTGACAACAAACAAAGATATGAGCTCTCAGATCAGCACTGTGACAACAAACAAAGTAGTTAGGCCTGCCTTGTAGTTAAAACAATAATATTAAATGAGCATTTACCTGTATTATATTATATTAATAGAATAAACAGGTCAAGTGTGTGCTGGTCACCACACAGCGAGGGTCCGTAGGCCACCACACTGTATAGTTAAAGTAGTACCCTATTGATGGTGTTTTTTAAAATGCTAAAAAGCTTACTTTGAACTATCCTATGGGTCTGATATTCTCAAAACACATAAAAGAACTTCCGATAAAGTATTTTTTTGCCACAGGTCCGGACTACAACCATATAAATACTTCGAAAAGACCATAATTATAAAAAAAAACGTATTTTGTCAATAAAAAATAAAATAATATTTTTTTCGAAATTTCCAAAAAGTGGTGTCTTTACTATTGGTCGAAGAATGTTCAGGAATTTTTTCAGATTTTTTGCACTTCACATAAGCGAGATAGAGGGAGGGGGGACACGTTCCACACCCACTTCAAACTTGCCTACGCTCGCCCTATCAAAGTTATAACCAAAGAATTATATATTTTTGTAATCAGCTCGACGTACCCTTTCATATGATACCCCTCACGGTGTCGAAAAAAATAAACCTTAAGTTTTTTACCCTAATTGTTTTGAAAAATATTTTTTTTAAGTCGCTTTATTTTTAAAATATGTGGGTAGGTACAAGACACATACATGCCAAATTTTAAAGTGATCGGACGAAAGGTGTAGCCGTGAGAGCAGGCGAGAGGACGGACGGACTGACACACGCAGGAAAATATAAGGGTCCTTGGTTTTGCCTAAAGACCCTAATTATTAATGTTACTTGTGTTACACTGACTTACCTGCAGCAACAGTTACACTGACTTACCTGCAGCAACAGTTACACTGACTTACCTGCAGCAACAGTTACACTGACTTACCTGCAGCAACAGTTACACTGACTTACCTGCAGCAACAGTTACACTGACTTACCTGCAGCAACAGTTACACTGACTTACCTGCAGCAACAGTTACACGTACATTTTGCACAAACATCAGCTCCAAGGTTACATGAAACTTCAAGACTTATTTATTTGTAAATTAAACATAATTACTGACAATACAACTAATAAATTTATATACATGTTATTCACCCAATATTTGGTTATAAAATAAAATATAAATATATGGTTATAAAAATTTGGTTATAAAATATAAATTTTTAAAATAAAATATCTCCTTTCATAAATGTTTATTTTTATATAAGTTTCTATTCTCTAGAGTCTAGAGTAAAATGTAAATATAATATTAAGTACTTTCTATACAGTAATACAAGGTAAGTTTCTATACAGTAATACAAGATAAGTTTCTATACAGTAATACAAGGTAAGTTTCTATACAGTAATACAAGGTAAGTTTCTATACAGTAATACAAGGTAAGTTTCTATACAGTAATACAAGGTAAGTTTCTATACAGTAATACAAGATAAGTTTCTATACAGTAATACAAGGTAAGTTTCTATACAGTAATACAAGGTAAGTTTCTATACAGTAATACAAGGTAAGTTTCTATACAGTAATACAAGGTAAGTTTCTATACAGTAATACAAGATAAGTTTCTATACAGTAATACAAGGTAAGTTTCTATACAGTAATACAAGGTAAGTTTCTATACAGTAATACAAGGTAAGTTTCTATACAGTAATACAAGGTAAGTTTCTATACAGTAATACAAGGTAAGTTTCTATACAGCAATACAAGGTAAGTTTCTATACAGTAATACAAGGTAAGTTTCTATACAGTAATACAAGGTAAGTTTCTATACAGTAATACAAGATAAGTTTCTATACAGTAATACAAGGTAAGTTTCTATACAGTAATACAAGGTAAGTTTCTATACAGTAATACAAGATAAGTTTCTATACAGTAATACAAGGTAAGTTTCTATACAGTAATACAAGGTAAGTTTCTATACAGTAATACAAGGTAAGTTTCTATACAGTAATACAAGATAAGTTTCTATACAGTAATACAAGGTAAGTTTCTATACAGTAATACAAGGTAAGTTTCTATACAGTAATACAAGGTAAGTTTCTATACAGTAATACAAGATAAGTTTCTATACAGTAATACAAGGTAAGTTTCTATACAGTAATACAAGGTAAGTTTCTATACAGTAATACAAGGTAAGTTTCTATACAGTAATACAAGGTAAGTTTCTATACAGTAATACAAGGTAAGTTTCTATACAGTAATACAAGGTAAGTTTCTATACAGTAATACAAGGTAAGTTTCTATACAGTAATACAAGGTAAGTTTCTATACAGTAATACAAGGTAAGTTTCTATACAGTAATACAAGGTAAGTTTCTATACAGTAATACAAGGTAAGTTTCTATACAGTAATACAAGGTAAGTTTCTATACAGCAATACAAGGTAAGTTTCTATACAGTAATACAAGGTAAGTTTCTATACAGTAATACAAGGTAAGTTTCTATACAGTAATACAAGGTAAGTTTCTATACAGTAATACAAGGTAAGTTTCTATACAGTAATACAAGGTAAGTTTCTATACAGTAATACAAGGTAAGTCTTTGTACATTTTCTTAATTAGAATATACATCCATTACTATGAATTATAAAGCGCCCTTATTAAAATTGTATTAATTGGATATTAAAATAGGCGAAATCCAGAAATGAATATTACCCCAAAATGTAGGGGCCCAAAAAACTAAAATATCGTATAAGAAATATTTTTTGAAAAAGGTTCCGAAGATTTTGATTAACAAATTAGAAAATTTGGGGTTGCTAACGCCTAAAACTAGCAAGGTTTTTTTTCTTTCAAAATCGGTTCCTAACATAAGGATTCTATTCTGTAGTTTCTATTTAAATACGTATATAACCATATAACCAAGTCGTTTTGTTAGTTTCCGAGATATCGATGATAATAAATATGATTTTGCTGAAAATCGAAAAAAAAAAAAAAATGTTAACAAGCGTCTGTTTAAAACTTTTTAATCGTGTTAAAAAATAAATCAAGTAAAAGATATGCTGCGGGATTTAAATACAGTATGGATACATGATGAAGGCGGTGGAGGGGGTAGGTCAAGAGTCCAACAGAATAATTGTACTTTGTGTGATGACGTTGTTTGAGCTGCACAGCCGAGGTGTATCCATGTGTACTCGTATATGAGAACGTTGTGTTCCGGTATATGAGAACGTTGTGTTCCGGTATATGAGAACGTTGTGTTCCGGTATATGAGAACGTTGTGTTCCGGTATATGAGAACGTTGTGTTCCGGTATATGAGAACGTTGTGTTCCGGTATATGAGAACGTTGTGTTCCGGTATATGAGAACGTTGTGTTCCGGTATATGAGAACGTTGTGATCCGGTATATGAGAACGTTGTGTTCCGGTATATGAGAACGTTGTGTTCCGGTATATGAGAACGTTGTGTTCCGGTATATGAGAACGTTGTGATCCGGTATATTTATGAGAACGTTGTGTTCCGGTATATGAGAACGTTGTGTTCCGGTATATGAGAACGTTGTGTTCCGGTATATGAGAACGTTGTGATCCGGTATATGAGAACGTTGTGTTCCGGTATATGAGAACGTTGTGTTCCGGTATATGAGAACGTTGTGTTCCGGTATATGAGAACGTTGTGATCCGGTATATGAGAACGTTGTGTTCCGGTATATGAGAACGTTGTGTTCCGGTATATGAGAACATTGTGTTCCGGTATACAGGGTGGTCCAAAAGTCTCCCCCCCCCCCCCCTCTTAACTTTTGAACGGTTTGAGATAAATTAATGAAACTTAAGGGAACTCTACCATGCAAAGGGAAGTTTGTTTTCATGCAATCGCCCACTAGGGGCAACCACCCACTTTGCCCCCAGGCCACCCAACTTCAAAATTTCATATTGGAGTGTATATTTTTGATACCATATTTGGATTCTACGGTGAAAAATAATATACTTTTATTTAAAACTATTTTTTCTATTTCCAATATTTTGCCCCCTACACGGGGGCAAAATAACCCTTCCGATAATACGTTTGTAAAATCTAAATGGTTAGAGATAAAGTAATGAAACTTGGGGGATCTGTACCATGTAAAGGGAAGTGTGTATTCATCCACTCGCGTACTAGGGGCAACCACCATTTTGCCCCCAGTCGCTGAAACTTACCATTGTTACCACTTTGCCCCGCTGTAGGGGGCAAAATATTGGAGATAGAAAAAAAAGTTTGAAGTAAAATATTTTTATTTCTTGCCGTAAAATCTAAAACTGCTATCAAAAATATACACCCTAGGTACAAATTTTAAAGTAAGGTGGCCTGGGGGCAAAATGGGTGGTTGCCCCAACTGGGCGATTGCATGAAAACAAACTTCCCTTTACATGGTACGGATCCCCTAAGTTTCATTAATTTATCTCTAACCGTTTAGATTTTACAACGTATTATCGGAAGGGTTATTTTGCTACATTTGCCCCCCTGTAGGGGGCAAAATATTGTAGATAGAAAAAATAGTTTCAAGTAAAAGTTTATTATTTTTCACCGTAGAATCAAAATATGGTATCAAAAATATACACTCCAATATGAAATTTTGAAGTTGGGTGGCCTGGGGGCAAAGTGGGTGGTTGCCCCTAGTCGGCGATTGCATGAAAACAAACTTCCCTTTGCATGGTAGAGATCCCCCAGTTTCATTAATTTATCTCAAACGTTTCTAAAGTTAAGAGGGGGGGGGGGGGGGGGGGGAGACTTTTGGACCACCCTGTATGAGAACGTTGTGTTCCGGTATATGAGAACGTTGTGTTCCGGTATATGAGAACGTTGTGTTCCGGTATATGAGAACTTTGTGTTCCGGTATATGAGAACGTTGTGTTCCGGTATATGAGAACGTTGTGTTCCGGTATATGAGAACGTTGTGTTCCATGTTATTCATATTTATATTTGATTTTTTCTCTAAATCAACTACTTTCTGAATTTCTTATTTCTCTAAACAGTTTATCTGTTGTGAACGTTTGCTTTTCTAACTCTAAAAGTTTGGTCCTAACTTTAGAAATGTTAAGTAAGACTCTGTGGGCGTTTTATTTCAATTTAACATAATGGAACTCTGTGTTCTATTGTGCTCTGCCATTCACTCTATTTTCCCCTCTTTTCGAACTTTGAACCATCTGGAACCCTTTCTTGGGGTCATATAGGGCGGGTAATCATAATGTGGGGGTCGGGTCTAATGTCACCCTATCAAAATGTTTTTATTATTATTATTTTATTTTTCAGGGTCTGTAGGAAAAACCGAGCCCTTATCGTTGCGTGCGTTTGTCTGTACGTCATTACCGCACCGGTATCTCCGACAGTACTCAACACAAAAATTTAAAACTTTATAGTTATGTTTGTGTGGTAGTAACTAACCCAAACACTGGAGGAAATGTAGGCAACCCCCCAAAAACAGCCTTCTAAAACAAGCACTTGAAACCAAGTAGGAGATTAATACTCAGCAACTTTAGTTTTTTGATGATAATTAACTCTTGAATAAGTCACACGTTGTCCAAGTGAAAATATATATATTTTAGTCTAACCACAATTAACATAAATATAAAAATCAGACGATCGTTTCAGTCTTTCGACTATCTTCAGTGAATCGTATATATAGACGTAAATACTTTAGTTTTAATTTAAAAGTTTAATTTTAACTTGATATCATTATTTATATAGGTAGTTATCATCATCATTACTTACATAGGTGGTCATCATCATCATTACTTATATAGGTAAGCATCATCATCATTACTTATATAGGTAAGCATCATCATTATTCATGTAGTTGGGCATCATGGATAAACTCCTCAGATGATTGATGCCGATGGGCCAGCATTGAAATATTTGATTTGCTGATTTCTGTTATTTTAATATTGTTGTTAATTTTTTCTTGTAATGTATTTGTTTACTTGAGGTAAGGATACATTTATTTTCTTTTAGTAATTTGTATTTTATGTTCAATTTTGAAGGGGTGCGAATGAGATTATAGAGGGACACCTTTATGATAATATCAGGACTGCCTAACTCCGGTATAAATATAATTTGCCTAAGTGGTATTTATGTACCATTGTCTATATAATTGCAGTAGCTCTCCGAGAACATAATTCATTTGGTTTGTGTGGCCTTTGTGAAGAGACTGTTGGACTGCTAAAGTTTCGGTCAACTCTTTTAGATTACCAGATATAAGATTGTAAATACATATTTTATATTATGTATTAAATAACGATTCTTTTATTTTAAATTACTTAAATAAGTTGTCATCATTTGTCAATAGTATCGAACAAAACAAAATTGACTGAACAGTAAAAAACCTTCGTACTTTTTTATCGGTCCAAGACTTTTTACTTTGAAACTATTTTTTTCTTCTGAGAATGCAAATTCGGTGCTACAAGATTATGTTTTTCAGGAAAACATTATTTGTAGTATTTATTAGGGTATAGCGTATTGTTTAAGATCACTTGTCAAGTGTGTTGCTAAAGTTAAATCAACTGTTTACGCCTATAAATGGCAAAAACGAGGTAATCATCTGTCTGTCTGTAACGAGGATCCTAAAACATCCCTGCGCCCGTCTGTCTGTCTGTAACGAGGATCCTAAAATATCCCTGCGCCCGTCTGTCTGTCTGTAACGAGGACCCTAAAACATCCCTGCGCCCGTCTGTCTGTCTGTAACGAGGATCCTAAAACATCCCTGCGCCCGTCTGTCTGTCTGTAACGAGGACCCTAAAACATCCCTGCGCCCGTCAGTCTGTCTGTAACAAGGACCCTAAAATATCCCTGCGCCCGTCTGTCTGTCTGTAACGAGGACCCTAAAACATCCCTGCGCCCGTCTGTCTGTCTGTAACGAGGATCCTAAAACATCCCTACGCCCGTCTGTTTGTCTGTAACTCACTTGATCTCCGAAAGTACCCCACGAAAAAAAAATTGGAATCTTTGCAGTTATTTTATGTGTAATAACCCATCACAAAGTGGCCGGATAACCCCCGTCCTGTAATGACCTAAGCTGTCGAACGAAACTAAAACCACAAAAAAAAATAACCCATCATAGGAAAATTATAGTGAAGCCTCAAAAATTCGTCTCTAAAAATCTAGGGGTTAATGTTTGAGAAGTTGAAATTATTTTTCAAAGAAAATGCGTCGAATAATATAGGGAGGCGCTCTGAGAACTAAAACGTATTTTGTTTAGTTTTTGTTCCTTTTCATCTTTGTGCCACGTGTCCTTGAAATAGTTATCTATGCACTTAGGCAGTAAAGTAAGCCAAGCTAATTAGCTCCCGAGCTGCAGCCGAGGCAGATAATTATTTTTTAAATTGCCTGTGGAGCCTTAATGGTGCTGAAAGCACATACTTACCCAATTTATTTTATAATTTCAGTAGTTGTTGTTTGCGGTAAAGAATTAGCTGCATTATTACTTGCTCTTGTTACGTGAGATCTCGTCACTGTAAAAAAGAAAAATCTAGTTTTTATTTGACACGTCGGTTATTAGTTGATGGTTTTTGTTTTAACCGACCTGTTGTTTTATTGTGATTCTCAATGAAGAGGAAGTGAATGTTTAGTGGAAGCATGTGAGGAGGCGTGGGCGAGCTGTTGGTCGTGGTTCAATTGACTGTGAGGATGGATCCGGTCCCGACCTAGTGGTCATGACGGGGTGCACGAGTGGGTGGTCCACCAGGTCTAGAACCATTACATCCAATATAGCCTGAATTCTACACGTACATCACTCACTGACCCACTGAACTCATAAATTAAATGTCCTTTTTATTCGAACCTCAACTGATGTTTTCCTCGGTTTCTGTAACCGCTGCTTTTTTACGGTCTCACTTGTCGTTATAAATTAAACGTCAATGAGAACCGTTTGCCGTTCTTTTGAACTCTAGGAGGGAACCGGGATGCTGCAATTATACGTCGGTCTGTCTGTCTACGGACTCTAATAAACCCTTAATAGACTGTAATCGGTGGTATGGGCGTGACCCTCTAAAAACAAATCTCCGTTTCTTAACGAATACAGCAACATACAAACTGTAAGTTTTAGTTGTTTCAGGTACTGGATTCTACCTGCGCGCACGGGCTGCAGTTTTTTGTTGTTTGAGATACTGAATGCTACTATCGCACTCGGATTGGGTGTAAATGCTGTTTGAACAACATGAGAAATTTGAACATTTTTTAGAGTGGGGTTTGTTAGGTTCTTCATGTTGGATGACAAAGCTGTGTGCTAAAGGTCGACCGAGAAGTCACCATGGCTCTCGGGAAGAACTTTAAACTTAGCTTCGTATAAAATCTCGGAATTCCCGAGATTGCCCGAGTCAGAACAGTTTTAACTTTTATAAAGAAAGATCTCCATTGTAAATAGACAAAATAAAAACAAAATAGTGTTAGCGAATTTCTAGTGTGAATTTTTCGTCTTTCTATTATTAAAACCGACTATATATGACAAAAACTACGGCTATTTCATACTGTAAGTGTCAGGGAAATTTCCTAAAGGGTGGTTAGACGTGGCTCTAAATCTCGGCCTGGCACGTACAATATGAATTTACCATAACGACAACACTAGCGCACTTCTTATATCGCCTTTAAGACAGGTCGCTTGTATTTGGTTTTCAAATTTATACATTCTATTGTGAATGCTTGGATTTACAGGGAAATTATATGCAGTCGACAAACAATATAATTAAGCTCAGTTATAGTAATGTAATATTCACAGTGCGATCCCAGATAACAGTTTATTGCAATGTTGATTTCGATAACGTACCGGGCCTTTTGTTTTTATTTTAAAGGAACGCCGTTGGAATAACTTAAGAGCTCATTATGGAAAATAAATCATCTCTTGAATTCAAATCGGCAACTCTTAAACGATTTACACAACTAAAACGGTTTCACGGGGTTGTATAATTCTGCCTATTCTTTCATTTGTTGTATAAAGTGTTGGGCCAACTATTAAATTGATTATGCCACGAAGGCTTCTGTTTTGACTGCACTCAACAACATGTTATTTCAATTCCCATTTTAAGATTTAGGGGGATTAAGTGATATTTGTAGAAACTCTATTGACTTCATTTCGAGGGTGGATTACTTAGTGGAATTCCAAGTCGTCGGTATTTTATTGCTCTTACGGTAAAGAGAATGACACCTGACTTCACCTTGTCACTCATCACCTCGGTACCAGTACGCATTACTTTCAGCATTTTAGCCGTTTACACTGCCTTTTAGTTTTTACCTTGAAGTCAACACTTGTTGTTTTTGGAACGAAGATCCTTATGGCACGTTCTGGAGCCCTGGAGTGAATCCTAAAAAAACGACCTTCACAAAATCACCGTCACAAAACCAATCGTCACGAAATCTACCGATGACGATAACTTGAGTAAAAGATGACCGAGTTAGTTGAAATTTGGTACACATGTTCATTTTACCAATGCCCAGGCTAAGTTTGTTGGACAACGTTATCCGCCCAAGCGTACACGAGCAACGCTCGCGTAAACGTAAGCTTCAAATTTAAAATTGGAATTATAGGATGGGAACTTCACCTACTATTTAATGAGACAAACAAATTTTATAAATACATTGTTTTAGTAAAACAAACACAGACACTGCTATGAAGTGATAAAGATCGCGAAATTTATCAAAGCGGACCTAAACATTTAAAATATAGAAAACAATATTTTTACCCATATCTTACGTTCTAACGTAACGATTTTAATAAAATTTATTACACATCGTCTAAAGTTTAAAGTACAATTGAAGCAGGCATGTAAAATTTCAACCTGATACAAGCAGACTTTTTGAGTAGAGAAGAGATATATTTTATAATATTTCCTACCAACTACAAACATACTCTTTAACTACAAACTCATCATGATTAACTTTTTTCTCAATATGCAATACATATTTATAGTAAGACGCTTGCTTTAATGATACAAATATTGCTTTTCTTTTAATTTTGTCTCTTTTCTAACTCAGCCATGTATCACTAGTAAATGACGTATACGTCATACGTACTTAGCAGTGTGATTTTATCATTTATATTTAATGAAATATGTAAGGAACTTGGTTTCTATCGGGTGTCCCGCGACGCCACACGTATTTTTATTTTTAGGTAGAAAGAGTTTACTATTTGTACGATTTCTCAGGTTACATTGACTCTGCGACTGTGTCTGTGTGACTGTGAATGTCAAAGAGCATTAGAATTTGAAATAACCTTAGTTTGAAGCTGGAGTAGGAAGTACGCTTTATATTTTCTTAAACATGTAAGTAAGTGTTACAGCGTAAAATAACTGCTTGAGAACCTGTACCGGTACAGATGATGGTACGTACGTTACGAACGCATTATTCTGCTTTGGAATCATGCAGTGGCTCTTATCGCATGAAACACCGGAATGCGGCCCTCACTGTATCTATTATAGTTTTATGTACGTACGTTCCGAACACATTATTCTGCTTTGGAATCATGCAGTGGCTCTTATCGCATGAAACACCGGAATGCGGCCCTCACTGTATCTATTATAGTTTTATCGTGCTGTGAAGCGACGATATAAACCGATGTTAGGGTTTACAGTTTCAAATTATGTTAATCATGACTAGAAGTATAAGGATATGTATGTATGTATGTATGGTCCAGCTCCGCAACAATCACTGTCCACTTTCCACAACGGATCATTACAACTCCAAAATCTCTCAGAAGATGGCACGTCGGTCAGCTGTTTGTTATTGTATTCCGACTGTTGCACCCAATGCCATTACAGCCTTACATGTTTTCAATAAAGACCTTAACAACTGCAATTTTGAATTGACTCGTGACGTGATATTTTCCAAGCTGTCGGGTTGTAATTTCTATACCTCACCACCACCATAAAGATATACCTGATTAAAAACTTTCAGAATCGACGACTGCGCATGTGTATCGTGTATCGCTAATAACGGCCCCTATTAGAGAATACATTTTTAAAACCTTGAACCTTGGTAAATAAAACTTTATTTCATGTAGTTATCTAAAATATAGGGGTCTTTTCGTACTTTTTATATTTTTTAGGGTTTGCTAGGTGCTGCTCGAAACCTTTACACCGAGCCATGTGTCTGTCTGACAGTCTGTCTCACTTTGGTACACATCTCCGTTCAAGCTAGCGAGTCGAAATTTTAAACACTGGCGCAACTTTTTGTGGTATCAAATGAAAGCTACTTAATGAAGCTACTTGCCAATATATGCATTCCCAATATATGCCCCCCCCCCCCAAATATGCATCCCCCCCCCCCCAAGTACAATATAACGCTTAGTCCTAATATTTTGAATGTGTCCGTCAACCTTCAAAAGGACAAGTTATCTAAAACAAAACAAATAAGTATAGCGATATATGAATGCTCCCTTGTGAATCTTTCTGGAAAGTTGTTCAAAACCTCGCTATTACTTTATAGCACGTGATAGTATTCTTCTAGCCCCCCCCCCCCCCCCTCCTCCCACTTATAGTCTAACCTTATGAGGGTCCGTAGGCAAAACCAAGGACCGTTATATTTTCCTGCGTGTGTCTGTCCGTCCGTCCTCTCGCGTGCTCTTACGGCTACACCATTCGTCCGATCACTTTCAAATTTGGCATGTATGTGTCTTGTACCTGCCCACATATTTTAAAAATATAGCGACTTAAAAAAAATATTTCTCAAAAAAATTAGGGTAAAAAAACTTAAGGGTTAACATTTTTTTATTTTTTTTTCGACACCGTGAGTGGTATCATATGAAAGGGTACGTCGAGCTAATTACAAAAATATATAATTCTTTGGATATAACTTTGATAGGGCGAGCGCAGGCGAGTTTGAAGTGGGTGTGAAACGTGTCCCCCCCCCCCTCTATCTCGCTTATGTGAAGTGCAAAAAATCTGAAAAAATTCCTGAACATTCTTCGACCAAAAGTAAAGATACCCCTTTTTGGAAATTTCGAAAAAAATATTATTTTATTTTTTATTGACAAAATACTTTTTTTTATAATTATGGTCTTTTCGATGTAAGTTTCACTGTTTATACACTTTTCAGTTAAACACTATACAGTGTGGCCTACGGACCCTCGCTGTGTCGCTTGACCTGTTTATTTTGTTTCTCTTTTGGTCGTAGTAAACTTATCTCTATAATTTTATTGTTTTTTCCTCAATTATAGTGAATTTTTCGAGGGAAGGTAAAAAGTTTAGGTTGGATAACTTAGCAGACAGCTTTCTCCTGATTGATTCCACCAAGTCGGTTTCTGTTGCTTGCAGGTTATCATCAGGCTATCATCAGTATCATCTCTTGTTTCTCTCCAACTTTTCATTTAATCAACGGTTGTAATGTTTATATTAGCGTGTAAGACATTAGACATGTATTCGTGATCTACAAGCAATACAGTGATCTACAAGCAATACAGTGATCTACAAGCAATACAGTGATCTACAAGCAATACAGTGATCTACAAGCAATACAGTGATCTACAAGCAATACAGTGATCTACAAGCAATACAGTGATCTACAAGCAATACAGTGATCTACAAGCAATACAGTGATCTTCAAGCAATACAGTGATCTACAAGAAATACAGTGATCTACAAGTGGACAAGCGTGAGCACACTCTTTATTTTATTTGAAGCATCAACATTTTCACATGTCAACAAGTTGAATGCAAAGTGGAATAAAGTAGGTTACGGTTACATTATTACTCGATTACACTGGTTACTTTTAAATAAATACCAATACTGTTGATATTGTAAGGAAATGTTGTGTGTAACGAGAGCTCACAACTAGAATCTGGGTTCGTTTGTTGCTCTCAGAATGTATTTAGTCAGCATTATAGAATGACTGCAGGCCACGGCTCATCGCTCATTCCAGTCAATTAGTCATCGACCCACTCTACATTTTACATTTCATTTATAATATTTTTACCGATTCACTAGAATCTCTCAGTCAATGAAGAATCAATTCTTACAATTTTTAAGTAAGTCGAGTTTTGACTTTCTCGTATATGTAAAGAGAAATTATTGTGATGGCGTGAAAATTCGTTTTTGTGGTTTTGACGAATTTACAAATTTTGAGTCCATCGAGTACAAAAAAGTGGTTTTTAAAAAATGTGGATCTGTAGTCTGTGGCCTGTGCAGACGCTGTGAGCCTCAATTACCGGGCGCTATTTCCATGATATTTGACACATTTTGAGAAAAATCATTACCGAGGCGTCGTCGAGAAATGTATTTTAACTACGACATCGGGGACGTTAATCAAGGAAATAAAACTTATTTACCTGAAATTCGAAATAAAGAGTAAAAAACCACCTGTTGAACACTCTCAAAATGTGTTTAATAATAAATTGAGGTCCCCTAAGTCCAAAAAAGTGGTTTTTAAAAAATGTCTGTCTGTCGTCTGTCACCTGGTGCTAAACTACCGAATTTGACCAAATTTGGCATTCATGTTCAGAATAATTATACCCCGAGGCGAAATCGAGAAATGAATTTTAGCTCCAAATTTGGGTGTGCTACTCCCCCCCCCCCCCTTGTTCACGGTTAGGTTTTTTTGTGGATACTATTAACTGAATTAAATGCTTGTCATTGATACAAGACCTGATATATTTGATTAAAAGTGAACACCGAGTGAGTTGAGTTACTATAATTAGATTAAGATTATCCTGGTGCACTTACTCTGTTCTGTAAAAAATAAATCAATTTCTTTTGAAATGCTGTTTCGCTTTCATTAAATTTTAATCAAAATTACGGCTTACGGAGGACCATTTAAAAAAAAAAAAAATGGTCTCCCAATTATTACGCGGTAACAGAAGTTCTAAAATGGAATACAAAGAGACTGGGAGAAAGTGAAATCAAATTACTTGAGTGAAGAACGATGCATACATGGCAGCTCTGCTTATAGTTTATTTTGAAAGGGGTGGAACACGTTGCATTTTATTGTTATTGATTGTTGTTAAACAGAGGGGAGGGGGGGGGGTATTGAAACCGGACGTGAACTAGAAGCCCTAGTAGGACACGTGTGACGCCCGACGCACTACACGCGTAGCATGTCCGCGGCTTTGCTTTGCGTACTTTGTCCTTTAAATAATTAATGGGTGCGTCCAGACCCCTCGTCTTGTTATCGATCCTTAAAGCGACCCTTAGCTCGCTCGGTCCCTCCCCTCTTCTACTTTCTCGTCGTTTAAAATATGTTTATCAAATATTTACATGTGATTCCATAATGTCGCCTAAATTCCTAGCTTTTACCTACTAGTGGTTAACGAATGTTGTACGGATAATAATTTTCCTTGTTGGTCAACCACCGGAGAACAAATGATGTCGATTGTGGAATCCATGAGATGCCATTCATTACTAATTATTGTCTGATCTGTAAGTGCACCCCTTGGAGTTGAAAACATGTGAGTTTTCAGTGGTGGATGTCACCGTATGTTCGGCCCCTCCTCCTTCATTTCTTTTGATTCTCTTTTCATTCACGATGTTGTCTTGTAGGTTCTTACTGCAACTAGAATGCACTTTGGGAATTGTCCTAATTGAACCCTAACTCGTCTAGTAAAAGGAGAATACATTTTTTCCACGCCTGCATGCTACTTAACTTTTATTTGAAAATTATAATATATTTTATTTTTTAAAGTCAAACTTTTCATGTGAGCAGTATTAATGAAAGCGTATTTTAAGAAGTGCATTTTATTATATAAAATAAAACACAATATAAGTATGATAAAGCTAAATTAAAAACGATAAGTCCAATGAAAGTTGTTTCAGCAGTCTAAAAAGGAAATGTAAACAGTGATGGGGATATATTATAAGGGGACTTGTAGCCGCAGCTTTGCTTGTACGTGCTAAGTATTTATATTTAGCCTGTTGGTGACATATCTCCTGTCTTAATAAGAGCTGCCGTGTTGTGAACTTTTCCGCTTGTTTGGTCATCTCGTCTAAATAGAATTGGTTTTCGTGCATTGCTTTTATCTGTGAAATCCGACAGCGCATTTACTAGATCGTAATCTAAAATTAACATTTTGCTAGATATTGACAAGTGAAAACGATCGAGGTTACGTGATCAAATAAACAAAATGGAATTTGAAATAGTTGATTAATCAAGTTGATTGGGGTGGTGAGCACAGTGCACAGAGCACAGAGCACAGAGCACAGAGCACAGAGCACAGAGCATTGTTAACTAGCTTGGTATTGTTGTGCGATAAGTGACACTATCCTCTGGGCTGTTGAGACCAGATTACTTCGAGGCCAACTATACAGAGTCACAGACTGCCACAGCAGCCAAACTATAAGGCTTTCCTTTTTTTTGGTTTTCCCAACAAAACCCTAAAAAACACATAAAATGTATTTATTTACCACAGAATCTAATTTTTTCAACTTTGAATTTGGTATTTTTTCCGTCTTGGGAATATTTTGGCCTACACAAGATTGTTTCTGGAATCCTTTTTGTAGAGTTATTTTTCTTTGTTCTACATCGCTTTCTTGAATAATTTCCCTCCTATCCTTGCTATCTTACTGTTCCGATCTCACCTTCGATCTTGCATTTATCTTACTAAGATTTAAGTGTATTGTTTGAAGAAAAAAACTGTTGAAGCGACTCAGTCGCTACAGTTTTAATTGTTAGGGTCTTAAGCTTAAAGTAAATAGCCCACGATGGTAAATCACGATTCTCTTGCTGGGAAACTTGGCAGCATTCTTCTCCACTTAGTCAGCTTGTAAACACGGTTTGACAAAGAATAATTTGCATTTATGTACTTCAAATTCAATGTCAAATAAACAATTAACAAATTCTGTATAATTGAAGCTTTACATACAATAGAGTTTAAATGCTATTTGGTACAACATGCCCGGCCGGTTCACATGGAAATCTTTTGTTTAATTGGCCGTTTCAATTTATCTTCCACCATCAGTCTAATTAACTGTTGCATTTGAAACAAGTAGTTTGTTATTAGTTGAGTTTTTCTCCGAGTCCATCTGAGATGCTTGAAATCACGTGGTCTCCATCCCGTCCACTTTTAACATCTAAGCTTCCAAAACATTCATCCAACAAATTCTCAACCTTTTTGAACTGATGGCAAATGCATCGCCATTAGAACTAAAGTGCAACCTCCTAATTTTGCCGCTTGCATCACCTATTATAAATAAGGTTCGCAATCCATGAAATGAAGATGTTTACACTTATACACATACAAGTATCCTTTATCTGTACACATGTACTGGAGTACACAATATGGCATGGGTTTGGTTTGTCGAACTGTACTGGTGAGACTGGAAGGTTTGTAGTGGGCTTGTGGTGGACTCGCAATTATTCTCTAATAAAAAGTGATTGCGACATCAATTGTAATTTCTTTCCAAGAGCCTCACCTAAGATTCTACGTCATATTTTCTATCTAGATTATTAAGACTTTTATATCGGCGATTTTTTTGACACTTCTAAATTAAAATAGCAAAATACATTTGTACTTAACTTAAGACAACTTTGGCTTTTTTTTTTTTTTGTGCGTCTTGTTGTTGGCTGTGGGCAGAAGAAAGTGCACAGGAAAGGTTAGAAATAGTGAGTGGATTGCGGAATCATATTTTATTTATAGTCGCTAAACAAAAATTATTTCACGAAAACTGTTCCGAAAACTGTTGGCATACATGTTCAGAAAAATCATACCCCGAGGCGAAATCGAGAAATGAATTTTAGCTTTAAATTTAGGGGCGCTACCCCCCAAAAACTCTGAAAAAACGTGAAAAAAAATTATTTCTCGAAAACGATTCCGACGATTTTAATTAAAAAATTCTAAAATTTAGTCTATTTAAATACGAATCTAACGATGTAAGCCGCTTTTGCAGGAAAAATCTAGTTCCTGAGAAAATAGCTTTAAACGCGGACGGAGAGAGGCCGGGTTCGATTCCCCGCCCAGGAGAAGTTATTTTTATGATAAATTTTGATGAAATGTTCACTAATAATTAAATGTATCAACGAAAACTAATAAATGGAAAACACTGGGCTCAGTAATGATGAACTGGTGTATGTGAAGTTTGTCTTGGTTGTCTCACCGATTGTTTTTTTTGGAAGCGAGGTCTACTGTTGACAGAACTGCTATTATATGTAGTTGATATGGTATTAATGTTTAATGTAGTATTAAATGAATATTTATTAAATTACTAATAAAATAATAATATTAATAAGTGTAAATAGTTTGTTCTTTTGTTTCGAATTATTTAAAACTTAATAGGGTTAGTGAAATTCAATTGTTTTTTTTTTTTCGATATTTAGTTTTTGCAGAAAGGTACTTAATACGTAAATAATAATCATATGGTTTGCTACAAGAGATAGAGTGCTAAGAACAAGACCCTTTTAATCTCTTGTCTTTATTATTGAAGCTCTTATACTACTGGTGCTGGTGTGTAGATGTTGCCTACACATATTCCCTTAATGAATGTACAAGGTCTCAAGGCTCATTTAAGAGTGTGTAAATTAATGGAAAAATGTCAAGATATTTATGTTATCTGTAAACAAATATTTTATGGCTGATATAGATGCACGCTAAATCGCGTCTTCCACAAGAAATAGTTGTATACATATACGTAGTGAAAACCAATTAGACTAGGAAGTCGCATTAAACAATTATCAACCATTGGTGCATTAATTTAATTACCAGTCTCTTCTCTCAATACGGCAGTTGCACCAGTAAATATTTAATAACTCTAGTTCTAGAACAAATTAGTAAAATAATTAATACTCGATTTAAAGAGCATTAGTGTGAGGTTTAAGCACTCCGATCAGAAATTAAATCGGCCAACAATTGAAAAGCCATAAGAGCTCAAAGTCAATTTAAAAAAAAACCGAATTTAGCTCTATTTAGGGTAGAACCGAAGGAGGTACGACAAAAAGTCATATAGGACCAAAGTTGTTGATCTTGTAAAATCAGTTACCACTGGTCCAATCTGCTTTTCGATACGACTTAACATTTAGCCGCAATAAGCCTCCAAAAAAACTTTAAAGTTGTGTTCGCCATCTTAATTTGTTTTTAAGTATTCGGATTTTACCAGTTGGTTTGGCCCCATTTCCGACCAAACGCAAAAGACCGCGAGTCTAGTAGTACCCAAACATTTTGATTAGTGTGGGTTTTGGTTATGGTGGGTTAACCTAATTTTTTTAGGTTATTATTTTTATACTTTTTTTAAATGAAATTTGTTAATAACTTTGGTTCTACTCAATATTTTTCGATGAAACCGAAACCAAGCTTACATACTGCGATATGTTTGCTCTCATCTCTGGAAAAAAAATGAAATATGAAATGATTTCATTCAGCCAGTTTTGGGCCTGTAGTCGGATCGATGGCGTCAGACACTCATTCATACAAGAAAAAAGTTAAGCCCGGGCTTCGATTTTTGGAATGTATGAATTGAAAAAGTGTCAAAATAAATTTCAATTCTGACAAATATACAGAGAAAACTTTAATTTTATATGTATGTTACATAGATAGATTGATGTTGTGGACCAGCCAATCAACAATAATTGTTAAATTTGTTTGTATTTTTTCATCGTAACCGCAATTATTTGAACATGGGATATGTTTTTACGATGAGCGGAGCCCGTGGTGTGTGAGCGAGCCGTCCTGAGCTTCGTGACAGAATTATCTAACATTCTAAAGCTCCTCTTAACATGTTGTTAATATTCAATGTTAAATTATTTAACACGATAATTATACATTTTTAATAATTGTCTGGATTAATTTTGTTTGTTTGTTTGTTTTGTTGTAGGTGAGTGTGGAAGGTTTACATTGTACTGTGTCTAATGTCGGCTCCACTAATACAGGGTAATATTTCAACTAATGTTTAGCTTCCTCATTAATAATTGCCTTATTTGAGCGAGATTTTGTTTTAAATAAGAGCTTTTAAATGTCTTGTGTAATTTCTACTAAGCCGTCTACTTACTACTCTCCTTATGGGTGTCATTTATTCACACTTTTTCATTCTAAATTTAAATATTAAGTGTTACGCCCTTGTAACTTTTATAACTTTTTAATAATGAGGGCAGATAGAAAATCCCTCTATCTCGGCCACATTCGGTTTTGTTTCTTTTTAAAATTGGGTCTTAAGTGGAAGTTTTTATCTTGGAGACACAAACTTGTAGCATTTTAATTTATAATACCTTTATTTATTTATTTTATTTTTACCTCTCGTTTTCATTTTTCTTTTCTTACGTTATTCTTAATTCTGTTCACCTAGAAGTCTAATCTCTAATGAAGGACGATCGTGAAAATGCTCCTTTACCTGGGATTATCGAGACTAGCGGACCGGTAAACTAGTGAGAAAGTGAGGGTGAACGCTCCGTAGTACAGCCTCGGCTCCACCAGCCTGGCTTCACAAACCATTTCCTTTAGCCTATGTGTTATATTCCTGGCAATGATCTAGCAAGGGTTTTTATATCGTCCATAACTGTTATTTTTCTAGAAGAAGTGTGTTACTTTCTCGTTGTTATTTTGATATGTGAGTTGATGTTTCAATACGCAGCATGTCGTCCTAAACTTATTTAGAAGTTAATGCTTTACAATGCGGTCATCCCTTGTAGTGTTGTGGCCTCCTACACAATACCAAGGTTAGATCTGCGGCTGCCAGCCACCTTGATCTGGGTCTGCCCGGTTTTACCTTGAAGGTTCCTGTGCAGCACAGGGGCGCTCCTCCGGGGGCACGCGTCCTAGCCATCTGAAGCTTGCAGCCCTGAACGTGTTTGTGTTAATTATAGTAGCGATTAATTGACAACTAATTATGAAAAGGTTAGACAACTCTAAAAGACGATCGCTTCGTAAAATGTTCCACCGATGGCAAGAATGTATTTTGTTAGTATGAATGGCTGCTCGTAATGCTCTCACCTGATTTAGAAAGGGTTTGTATTTATGCAGTATTGTATGGATATTGGTAATGTGGTCGGATTAATCGTATCTATTTGGACATTTTATTTAATAGTCTTTCTATTATGTTTTACTGTTGATATTTCGGCTAATTTTTCATTTAATTGTGTATTTGCGTTTAGGTATTTTTAATGACCTTGCCTTAATTAATGATCTAGTCGAGTAAATTCCTAATTAAAATTTGAACAGACGTTATAATTAGATTATTGGTTTAGCTGTAACGCAGTTTTTTTCATATTTGGATTTTAAATTTTAAGAGGAGCTATTTCATACATACTCGACTACACAGCGCTATAATCTGTACACGTACCTTCTTAGTTTGTTTCACATTTAAAATTCATGTTCATGACAGCTCAAATTTTCTTTTACATAATTTAAATTAAATGTCAGGTATTTGCTCATTAGTGAATTTGGTGACAATCCATAGATGTTTTGCTTCCGAGCTTACCGAAGGTAACGGAAGCATTGTGTTCACTTTTGAGAACAAAAAAGTTTTATGCCTCCGATTTTAAAAATTCCAAGACAGAAATCCGTTTCAGACATCAGGGAACATTTTTGGTTCCGTGTCTGTCTGTCTGTCTGTCTGTCTGTCTGTCTGTCTGTCGGTCTGTGTGTCCGCGAATCGTGAAACGTGCGACGATAACTTGAGTAAATGTTGCCCGATTTTGATGAAATTTGGTAGACATGTTTATTTTACCAATGCTCAGGTCGAGTTCGTTGGACAACGTTATCCGTTCAAGCGTTCACGCGCAGCGCTCGCGTAAACGTGAACTTCAAATTTAAAATTGGAATTTTCGGTCGGGAAAAAAATCAAACCTTATCTATTCAATGAGACGAACATTTTTTTCAAATACAATTTTTTAGTAAAACCTACAGCGACACCCCTATAAAGTGTTAAAGATCGCTAAAAAATGTTAATTGTTCTTACACAATAAACAATATAACAATAAAGTAATAAAACTTTGATGTTAATATAACAATAAAGTACATGATAGGATGCGAGGAAGCTATGTGCCACACTAATTGGCAGTGTATTTACTTTCTCATATGCGTATTAGGTGCATATAAGGAGAAAGTATTGTGATGACGTGATAATTCGATTTTGAGATTTTGGTGGATTCATACGTGTTAATGTCTCTTGCGTCCAAAAAAGGGTTTTTTTTTTTAAAAAAAATGTCTGTCTGTCGACTGTCATGCGTCGTCTATCAGTGAAGCCTAAACTAGTGGCCCGATAATAATGAAAATGGCGTACAGAAAAAAAAATCATTCCCCGAGGCGAAATCGAGAAATGAATTTTACCTTTAAATTCGGGGGTGCCCCCCCCCCTGTCGCGGGGGGGGGGTTCCCACCATCTTAGAGAAATAATTCATTTCTCTAATTCGGTTTCGCCCATTTTTATTAAAAAATTCTAAAAGTAGTCCATTTAAATACGGATCGATCGGTATGAGTAGTTTTTCCTGGAAAAATCTAATTTCCGAGATGTCGATGAAAATGAAATAGATTATTTGAAAATCGAAAACAACCACATTTTGAACGCTGTGTAATTTATTTTTTTGAAAAATCAACTACCTATATGAGGTATTATGGAATTTTAATAGAGTGACACATCTACATGAGAAAGTTTGTCTGAGTTGTCTCGGACCGATTTTGTTTTGGTTGGGGTGAAGGCATCTCTCTTGGAATAGGATGACAGTGACCACAGCCGTCCGCTTTAATAACAAACAATTACTCTTTATCTGTTAGATCGGCAACCCCCTTAATTGCATTCAATTTTCAATGCTTATTATCAATTATCAGTATTTAGTCGTTGGCAATAATAAGTCCAACTTGGATGGAAATGGATGCGAATTGAATATCTTATATTGTAGTATGACAATGACTCTGGCACTCTGGCATGGCTAATCAAGTGGGTTCTCTCCGAGTCATTCAGTCCTCGTATTTACTTCGTATTATCAACCTTTGATTTTCTAATTAAATTACACATCTTCTCGGTTGTTTTCCATTATGGATTCAGATGAGGACGCGGTACCTAGAAGAATATGAAATGCAGTTTGAATGAAAGAACTGTGGGGGGTGAGTTGGATTATAATGAGACACGGCGGCATTGTTCCGTACACAGCTAATAATATGCTAATGAAGTATTATCCATCTAGTGCAGTGCAATATGGTCTCCAGCCAAGTTCTTATCAATAGTAGGCACGAGCCTTCCATCTCGCCCCGTCTTATTATTCCATTCATTACAAGTTAACAAACCTCTAAAAGCAGCAATAATCAACCGTAACAAATATTTAGCGCTGCTATGTAGCCGTGCTATCCATCTTACAGCCGATGGAAGCCTATAAATATAACATTTTCCTTTATTGCTCAAGTTTATAATATAATAATAAATTCTTTATTTCCGTTTTATACATGTCCATAGTAACAATTAATATTCTGATAAAGCAACGAAAACAAGAGTGTTCAATAGCCAACATAGGCTTTAGAGCCAAGACTCTGTCTTAGCCGTACCTGGGTTTCATCTATTTGCCGACTTCTAAAGACGAGAATGACAACAGTAGATAAGAAACGAAACAAACACCAAGATGTTGACCAGTATATTTTAGGTTGATATATAATTATTACTGTTTACTTAGTTTGTGGAAATGAATGGATATAAGCGGAATACTTGCAATGTTTTGTTACAATGTAAATTCACCCGCACTGGACTCTTGTTTACACAGACTTGGTGTGTTAATATCGACCTTGGTCCCTACGACGTATCCAACAATTGTAGAGACTCGACCTCCTGCAGGCAACTACGTATCATTTGACCGAGAGGGCCAAGTTCTTAACACATTATTGTTGCTAAAAAACGCAATAACTTTACTTTTAACTGAACAAAAAAAATAATATTGCTGCTATTTTTTCAAAATGACTTATGGCTTTCAAGGTTATGCTAAGTTTATCTTGCACATAGACTCTATGTCTATCTAGCACATACACTCTTTGCCTATATAAAACATAGACTCTATGTCTATCTACCTCCAACGATATGAAATTTATGTTGGATTTGATGTAAGTTTTGGAGATTGTGTATTGTGGAGCTGGTGGAGCGAGATATGAGATGTATTGGTATCTACGCGACCTCCCTCAACGGAAACACTATGGCCTCAATACGACCTCGGCTGTACGGCCAGCTCATATATAACATTGTTATCCCGTGTCGTACAACACAATAGAGGGGGTCAATTGTTTCTATCCCTCCTCAGTCAATGATTCTCTTGGGTTCGTATATTGAATAGACTGTATTTATATATCCGTAGGCTTCTCTCTGTGCAGCAGACTCCAAGTTTTGTTACGTTATTTCGGAATATTTTTAATAATTTTGTATCACAGTTATCCGTGTGATTCACTTATTGTGGGTGGTTGTTCAGCTGGGTGTTTACGTTGCTTCCAACTCTTCGTTTCTTTTTAACGTTGTTTTAGAAGGTTTCTATTGAGGTCTGTTAGTTCTATTGGTTCTATGCGTGCATTGTTTCCTGTCTTTCAGACCTGCGTATAAGTTCATTCCCCTACGAAAGATCCTGCCTGGGTTAATTAGTGTGGGACATTATTCTCTCATATCCATCTCGGTCAACATCTTCTTTGTAAATATCAAAATCAGATGGACAGACACAGTGTTTGATAGTGCTGTAGCCGGACGTCACAATGAGCAATTAAGACGGGGTAGAGTAAGATTGCGATGGCAGACCACGAGGAGTGTTTACCGGCGATGTCCGATGCAAGCAGTGGAAGCAGGATATGAGGGTTCGTGTTGCTCTCTTGGTCCTCTTGATGTCAGATCGATTCTAACACTTTCACTTTCAACTCCAATAACACATTTTTACCGATAGATTTTTTTTTCTTCGGTCGGCTATTTCCTTGCTGACCTTGTGTTACCAATCCTTTAATCGAGAAAGCATATTTCCAGGACGACGACCTTGGAAATATTACCGGATTTGTTTAGCGACCAAATAAAGAAGGAGCGAGATTATCTTAACATTTGTATAATGATGGGGCTAAATTATCAAATTATTTTTGACGAGAAACCGTCGGTATGAGATGCTTACAACTTATCCACCGTCTTTGACAACAATAAACGCTTCGTTCAAATTTTTTTTATTTATTTTTTATTTTATTTTTAAATACCTTTATTGAATAATATTTTAGTACATCAATTTATCTTTTTTATTGATTTTACAATTTAGCACTACATAAGGTTATCTCTCCACTAGAGAACATGGAGTCCTGAGCTGTGGAGAGAACATTTCATGTGGAGAGACATTTCACATTGGTAACGTTGATTGCTCTTATGGAAGCTCCCCTATGTAAACTCATATAATTCGTTTTCGAAATTTTTCTGGACAGAAATACAGCATAATGAGGGAAATCATATCAAAAAATATGTTCATAATAAATGTTGTTATATTAGACTGTGGTCCATCACTCGATCTACAGTGTCTTGATTAGTGGTGATAAGAACATTGTGGAGAAGTGTCAGCTGTCACATTGGTCACAGCTGTCACAAAGCAGACATTTCACATTGGTAACGTTGATTGCACTTGCGGAATCTTGTAAAATACTTGTTAATTTTACTGTATACGCGGAGAAATGCCACAATGTGTATCGTTAAATCGTTAGGCTCGTGTCAAGTGGGCTGTTTACCAAGGAAACGACCAGATGATAGGATAGAAACTGGTGTTGTACGTGGAGATTGTTTTTATCTGATGGATGCGGAATTAAAGGTCAGAAGGAAGGTTTAGAGCGGGGAACCTTCACCGGTTTGCTCTGACCTTAAAACAGATTGCTTTTAAACTTGATTCATGTTGTGGGATGATTGTTCATTGATTCGCCGGCATTTCCTTGCTGAGCTCATGTTTCGCTTCATGTCTGTGTTTCTCAGCATGTAAAGTTTAAAGTTTGCATCACGCTGTTGAGACAGAATGTGGGAAGGTTATTCCGTCATAACTTGCATTCTATTTAATGTAGCTTGCTCTACCCCGCAACAAGACAAATAAACACTTTATAGTGCTCACTGTCACTGTCACTCCACTGTAATCTCGAGTCAACTACTTTATGTTTATTATTTGTAATTAGATTCTAGTTTATGTTTTCCTTTTTAGTTAATGTTTAATAATATTGTTAGGGCTAATATACTGTTACCAGCTGGGACTCAATAATAATGTTGTAAAATCACAGGGAAGTTGTTGCATTCAAGTATTTTTTAGGGTTTCGTAGATTATGAAGCATATTATACGTTATTATATTCTGAAACAACATCTTATTATTTCGCCATCCCATACATTTTTTGGGGTATATTTCGACATCTTATGCAACAAAAATGATATGAATTTTTAGTGAAATTGCTATCAACGCAATATTGACGGTAAAAATCACACTATGTGCATATGTTTATAATCTACTCTTGAACAGCTTTCACTTGACACCCCTCTAAAATAAAAATTAAATAAAAAAAAATAATTAAATAAAAAAAAAAAAACATCAATGTTTTCAACAGATTTCATCAACATATCAAAGACATCTCAAACAACAACACTAACACAGCTATATCAGAACACGCACACAACACTAAACACACATTAGACACAGATAAATATAATATTCTACACACTGAAAAACACCACCAAAAACCACTTACACTGGAAATGTTATACATAAAATCAAATACTAACAATATAAACTTGAAACAAGACACCAATAAATTAAGCAACATTTATACAATTATTATATCTAATACGAATAAAATAGGACTTGATGATGACGGTTATGTTTAACTACTTTACCTGTTTAGCTTGATGATGACGGTTATGTTTAACTACTTTACCTGTTTAGCTTGATGATGACGGTTATGTTTAACTACTTTACCTGTTTAGCTTGATGATGACGGTTATGTTTAACTACTTTACCTGTTTAGCTTGATGATGACGGTTATGTTTAACTACTTTACCTGTTTAGCTTGATGATGACGGTTATGTTTAACTACTTTACCTGTTTAGCTTGATGATGACGGTTATGTTTAACTACTTTACCTGTTTAGCTTGATGATGACGGTTATGTTTAACTACTTTACTGTTTAGCTTGATGATGACGGTTATGTTTAACTACTTTACTATTTTTTCTCATTGTTGTTTTATCGGGGAAAGGATTAAAGTTGTTTTTATTAAGTCTGTTGCTAAACTAAGTATGTAAATTGAAAGTAGTTGGGAGTATTTATAGTTGGTTGTAGATTTGCGAGGGATCAAGGTGTTCTATAATGGGAGCTGACTGAACAGGTCGGTGTAGTATGAGCTCACTGCCCCTCCCAGACGTTTCAAGTTTTTTGCCGGATTCCGGTTTAATGGATTGTTACGTTATGGAATGGACGGACAGCAACTCGTACGTGGAGAGTTATGTCACCTCATCTCTAGTAGAGCCGGCTTGTTATTGTGTAACGACCGCTCGTCTGCCTTGCTCAGTTCAGCTTGTCTCACTTCCCTCAAACCAGGTCAAAACTCGGCCATTAAGCATTGGCAACCACTTAAGCTCTACCTACCTCAACAATGTATCGTTATTAAGAAAACCAGCACACACTTACTCGTTGTGTTTGTACATGGCTTCTACACTAGATTGGCACTTCTGTGCGATCATATAAGAGATGTAGTTCAATAACCAAACAAGTTATTCACAAAAAAATATTAATAGAATTGAAAAGCAATGTTAGCGGCTGCATTTCCTAATTTGTATTGTAGGGTTTCGTAGATCATCCTCGAAACCCTTATGCCGAGGGTGATGTGTCTGTCTGTCTGTACTGTTAAAAAAATAATTTACCTTGTCTTTATGATAAAAATATTGTGACCCCCGAGGGATAGGACCAATAACCCCTTACTTCACTTGGTGTTTAAGGTTTAGAGGTCGTTCTAGAAACCCTTATGCTTTTGGTAGTTCGTCCGTCCGTCCTTCGCATCTTGGAGTGTATCTCCCGATCTATTCTAGCTAGAGATTTGAAATTTGATATACTTGTTCAACTTTTTTTTCTCCAAAAACAGGGAAAATATTACAAACTTCACCACTCAAAATTCCTTCTATCGGCGAGCAATTGCGAACTGATAGAAGCAAGTCATTTGTTTCTCTTCCACATGCGCACAAACATACATTTATCTACATCTATATCTTCAAAAGTACTGATCCGATTTTTATACGCTATTCGGATGGCTTGTGGAAAGAAGCCCGCAGATTCCTCCTGACTCCTGATTCATTTCAACCGGCTCCGCTCTTCGTTTAAAAAATCTAAACAATTTTACATTGGAAAAACAGAGGGAAAATCAAATAAATATTCGACAGAAATAGGTTGTAAAAGCATAGAATTATTAAATTATACGAAATAGATGGCGAGGAAGCCATGTCCAACAATAATCGGCAGAGCATTTTGTGTACGTAATCAGGCCCGTCGAGAGGGGGCGGCAGGTACGGCTCGGCCCGGACCTCCCCTAAAGGGCCCCGCTTCTCAAGCCCCCAACACCCAATCACGCCAATATTTATGATTGAAATATAAAATAATTATATTCGTAATAATAATTAAAAATAATATTAGTTATCATTAAAGTTGTCAGCCAGGTGTGGTGATTAAGTTTGAGAGAGAATTTCCCGGTACCGAGACTGAGAAGCGAAAAATTTCTAACCCGTATCCCGATGGGTAAAAATCCACAGAGAACCCAAAAAAATCGCTTCAAAGTTGAAGTTTTTTATGTTTTAATTGACAGTGTGATTAGAAACTTGAGTGATATACCATACCAAGCAGTCAACAAAATCAATGGTTAATGATTTGTTCAGTTTTATTTGGACATATCCAAAGTTGAAAAAATATTAAATACACCACCGTTCATTTTCAACCATGCATGGTTGAAAAATCCGGCATGCTAGCCAGAAAGACACTACAATGGTTTCTTCAGTCATAAAAATTCATATTTCCTACTAGTAGGTTTTGGAGGCCCCCTGGAAACTTTTAGGGGCCCCTCTATTTCACTTCTAGGGGCCCCCACGCGGCGGGGTCTGCGGGGCCCTTATTGCAGCCACTGTTTCCTATACTTGCTACAATACTAGCTGGATACCCGTGCTTCGCTACGAAGTGTTATTTTAATTTGATAAGTTTACAAACTACCGTCAAGAGACTATTTTACTATGCGAGAATATCTAGATTCTATCCCTCCCACTTATTTCTATATCCCCTCCTCTTTGATAAGATAATTTGCAAATATCCCAAATTTACCCTAAATGACAATATGACAAAACTGTACATAACAACAATTACTGTACTCTTAAAGAGCTTTTCAACGATATGCATCATGAAGGGTATTCATTACTTTGACCCCATATTCATCACTTGAGTTGTACCCCGTACCCCTGTGTACCAAAATTTAAATTTCGAAAATTCATGTAGACAGTGACCTTCCCATTGCTTTGAAGGTCAAGTGTGAAAATTTTCATCGAGATCGGACCAAAACTGTAGATTTGTATATAGAACATACACATATACCTTGACGGCTAAACTACAGTATATGGGGCTCTTTCTGATAACACGTTATCTCACTATCGACCTCTTTCAAGACTTAATATATCGATATATCTTGTCTGTTAAACTCTTTTATATTTCGATTTGGAACTCTACCTGGTCTATATGCAGGAGGGTTGTTTTTCTTTAGAAATGAGCGCTCCGCGAAGCGGTGTGGAGCGGCGATTAAAAATTCTAGGGCAAAAAAAAATTAAGGTTAACAAAATTAAATTCAAACCCAAAAAAAACAAATTTTCGTTAAAACGTGTAAAATTACGCAAATTACACATTATTTGGATATATTGAAATATGGCGTCAATTATAACTATCGATTGTAGCGATTTACGATGTATAGTATAGTAGGGGCTCCATATACTGTAGTTCTCCTTTCAACTTAAAATACCATTTGATTTAACTTGTTTTTACAAACTAAGTCTTTTATTAATTTAAACTTATATAAACAAAATATTTGTTCACTTACCACAGTACAACAAGGTTAACCAATACTAATGCCAACAAAATTATTAAAAAATAAATAACTTAAACTTATTTTGTTTCGGTTAAACTAAAAACATATTTAAAATATAATATTTCCATGAAGAATACTTATTATTTATAATATTTTTATTTTAAATTATTTTTTATATTAAATTTTAGATTATTTAATTTTGATACGGTGGTAGTGTGGTAGCCCTGAAAAAGGCGAGTCACTTCGACGTTGCGGTTTCCCATAGTTTTAGAGTGTCGGCCATATTGTTTTTACTTCTCTAATTAGGTCAACAGTAATTTTAGTCGAATCTTTCTTTAAATTCACTTCTTAATCGAGGAAAAGTATTTTAAATCGGGTAGCGGGTCTTTATATTTGTACAGTGTGTTATAATTAAAATGTTTCTTTTTGATATCTATACGTTTTTCTTTCGAAAAGTACATCTTTCGTGTATGTCGTTTATATTTTATTCATTGTTCGTTGTTCTGTGTTGAAATCTTGTCTTTGGAGATTGATCGATTTGTTATTCAGTGTAATATCGACGATAATATCTTTCAAAGTTAATTCTACGTATATTTATAACAGCATTTAGAGAATATAATGGAATATGAAGATATACATAGGATGGATTGAAAGAACGAAGCGAAGCTATAAAGGTAGATTGATTCTTTCTATTTACCTATTAAGTTAAATTGAATAATTTATGTTTAGTTATAATAAACAATCTTAATATAGGAGGGAATTATCTTATAGACTACGTAACATTCCCACCCCCTTAATCTTCCTTCTCGCTTATTTTCTGTTACATTCTTTGTTTGTTTTACTTTTTCTTCGAAATCATTATTTTATGTTTTACTAGCTGGATACCCGTTCTTTGCTACGGAGTGTTATTTTAATTTGACAAGTTTGTAAACTACCATCAAGAAATATTTAAATTATTTTACTATGAGAGAATATCTAGATTTTATCCCTTCCACTGATTTCTATACCCCTCTTTTTGATAAGATAATTTGCAAATATCCTAAATTTAGTGTCCTATTTTTAATATCCTATTTTTTGTGTCCAGATTGTGTTTTAGTTGAGGACTAAGAAATTATAAATGTTTTCAAACAATTTTGTCTAATTTTAGGTCATAATTATGACTCATATACCCATATTAATTTAAGTCATAATTGGGTTTTTAACATTACTACGGTAAAATAGTTGTAATCTTCAAAATGAGTTTGTTTTACTTTGGTTTATCAGTAGATGTCTGCAGTTATCAGTAATAGGAGTTTATTAGTAGTACTTACAATAAATATAAAATAGAACTTATTATTAAGAGTTGAAAAATTCAATACACAAGTTATTAGTGTAAAGTCCCAAAATGACGAATAAAAACGAGTAAAAAGAGGGGGCCCATATAGATATAGCCGTGGGGCCGCTACGGCTCTCGACGGGCCTGTAGGTAGTCTAGCCGTGGGGCCCGCTACGGCTCTCGACGGGCCTGTAGGTAGTCTAGCCGTGGGGCCGCTACGGCTCTCGACGGGCCTGTAGGTAGTCTAGCCGTGGGGCCCGCTACGGCTCTCGACGGGCCTGTAGGTAGTCTAGCCGTGGGGCCCGCTACGGCTCTCGACGGGCCTGTAGGTAGTCTAGCCGTGGGGCCCGCTACGGCTCTCGACGGGCCTGTAGGTAGTCTAGCCGTGGGGCCCGCTACGGCTCTCGACGGGCCTGTAGGTAGTCTAGCCGTGGGCCCGCTACGGCTCTCGACGGGCCTGTAGGTAGTCTAGCCGTGGGGCCCGCTACGGCTCTCGACGGGCCTGTAGGTAGTCTAGCCGTGGGGCCCGCTACGGCTCTCGACGGGCCTGTAGGTAGTCTAGCCGTGGGGCCCGCTACGGCTCTCGACGGGCCTGTAGGTAATCTCGAACCGTCTATAAATGTATAACGGTAAAATTAGAGAGTAAATATTTAGTACATCATTTATATTAGATATTTCTCAGTATTCTGCTGAAAAAATCAACTTTATTTAGTTTTAATGTTGTGAAAGCGGTGGTGTATTTGGCCATCATCATATTCTTCCACAAAAATGCGTGAATAGAGAGCTGCGCGTGATGCGCCTTGCTTGTATTTATCTGTACACTCTTCATTCTTTACTCGATACTGGAAGTAGAAAATTATATTGGAGGCCGTCCATGCCTTCTTTATACTTCGAAATATGTCTTTCTTTACACAATAATATATAGGGTGTAGGTAAATCAATATGTGTTTAGTTTAAAGTTTCTCGTCACTTTATCAGGCCCAAACCAAGCGGAAGCTCTGTTCAAATATTGGTTATCGGATGTGCCCCCCCCCCCCCCATTACCTGTTTAGGGGGAAGGGAAGAGAAAAAACCGACGCCTCCCCCATCTAGTGGAGTGCTAGCTGCGGCCCTGACCCAGCTGCTCTGTCTAACCACCTCCACTATAATGGCTGCAGAGAGACAGGGGGGCACATTCCTCGTCCTAAGAGATCGCACCCAATTGAAAGAAATCAATGTTTTGACTCACTTACTGGCGGTGGCCCTTACGGTCGGATTCATCCATCACCTTAACCAGACAGTGTTGTTTCAAGGTCGAACTCTCATGACTTTAATGCAATGTTCACTCAGACTCGCTGTAATTAAGCTTATTCGGTTTGTACACCTGACTCGAATATTGAATTCTTTTATCGGTTGTAAAGTTGTGTCAAGTTACGTTTCATAAATGACTCTTCAACATGGATAATCGTGTCTTTTGACTCGTGTCGTGCTAACGATTTTAAAATTGAAAAGCTTATTATTTTTAGGTTTTTTGTGCAGACTACATGCACTAGGCACGTGCCATCTTCGCTGGGATAACTTGTTGTGGTTCAAAGTTTAAAAACGGATTTGAATTTGAAGTGGGTTTGTTTGTTTACTTTACACGTGACTCGACCGCTTGATTTAAACCGACTATCACTTAATATATGTTAGTGCGGGCCTGGCCGAGTCATGGTGCAGTTAATATATGTTAGTGCGGGCCTGGCCGAGTCATGGTGCAGTTAATATATGTTAGTGAGGGCCTGGCCGAGTCATGGTGCAGTTAATATATGTTAGTGCGGGCCTGGCCGAGTCATGGTGCAGTTAATATATGTTAGTGCGGGCCTGGCCGAGTCATGGTGCAGTTAATATATGTTAGTGAGGGCCTGGCCGAGTCATGGTGCAGTTAATATATGTTAGTGCGGGCCTGGCCGAGTCATGGTGCAGTTAATATATGTTAGTGCGGGCCTGGCCGGTTCATGGTGCAGTTAATATATGTTAGTGCGGGCCTGGCCGAGTCATGGTGCAGTTAATATATGTTAGTGCGGGCCTGGCCGAGTCATGGTGCAGTTAATATATGTTAGTGCGGGCCTGGCCGAGTCATGGTGCAGTTAATATATGTTAGTGAGGGCCTGGCCGAGTCATGGTGCAGTTAATATATGTTAGTGCGGGCCTGGCCGAGTCATGGTGCAGTTAATATATGTTAGTGCGGGCCTGGCCGAGTCATGGTGCAGTTAATATATGTTAGTGAGGGCCTGGCCGAGTCATGGTGCAGTTAATATATGTTAGTGCGGGCCTGGCCGAGTCATGGTGCAGTTAATATATGTTAGTGCGGGCCTGGCCGAGTCATGGTGCAGTTAATATATGTTAGTGAGGGCCTGGCCGAGTCATGGTGCAGTTAATGTGTTAGTGCGGGCCTGGCCGAGTCATGGTGCAGTTAATATATGTTAGAGCGGGCCTGGCCGAGTCATGGTGCAGTTAATATATGTTAGTGCGGGCCTGGCCGAGTCATGGTGCAGTTAATATATGTTAGTGAGGGCCTGGCCGAGTCATGGTGCAGTTAATATATGTTAGAGCGGGCCTGGCCGAGTCATGGTGCAGTTAATATATGTTAGTGCGGGCCTGGCCGAGTCATGGTGCAGTTAATATATGTTAGTGAGGGCCTGGCCGAGTCATGGTGCAGTTAATATATGTTAGTGCGGGCCTGGCCGAGTCATGGTGCAGTTAATATATGTTAGTGCGGGCCTGGCCGAGTCATGGTGCAGTTAATATATGTTAGTGCGGGCCTGGCCGAGTCATGGTGCAGTTAATATATGTTTGTGCGGGCCTGGCCGAGTCATGGTGCAGTTAATATATGTTAGTGCGGGCCTGGCCGAGTCATGGTGCAGTTAATATATGTTAGTGCGGGCCTGGCCGAGTCATGGTGCAGTTAATATATGTTAGTGTGGGCCTGGCCGAGTCATGGTGCAGTTGATTTGTTGTGACTTGTATATTTTTGAATATTAAATTAGAATATCTAGCATATATTAATTTTTTAAACTGTTTTTCCATTGCACGTTTATATGCGCAATTATTTTCATGGGGTCGCAAAGGATTTGTTGACAAGGTTGCGAGGACGGGGTCTCGGGAGAAGACCCAGTCCTTTACGACTCTCTCTTGGAAGCGACTGAAAAATTATTTACTCTCTTTACTCTATTCTTTGTTCATCTTAAATTGATTTTTATTTATTTATTTTTATTTCCTCCCTGTCAGTGTATCTTTTACATTAATATTTCGTGTTTTATTTCACGTTTCTATGGCAGTGTGAGGACCCCAGTTAACTAGCCAGTTTCTAAAAACAAGGTCAAGGTGGGTAAAATTTACACTGGGAACCGAGGCATGAGTTAGAGGTGTAATCGAATCACTTGAATTCAGTTCAGTTAACTGAAGACGTGTCAGATGTTTGGTCAGGTTGACGTGCGGAGCAATATGTATTTACAAACCGTCGGTACATCGGACCCTGCTGCCAATCAGCATGGGAAAAAAGAAAACAAGTAAATTTAATTAAATACCAAGTGAAACATTATCAAATAGTCTGTGGATTAGTGTGGCACATGGCTTCCTCGAGTACGATATCGTCTGCCCAGGGGCCTGCACTACATACATATAACACTTTTTTTAGGCCCCTTGACGAGTCGGAAAAAGTTGTAAAAACGTGTGTCTGCAGTCTGCTGTCTGTACAGTACAGACGCAGGCTGAACTACTGGGCCGAGTTGGATGCTCCAGATCACACCCCGAGACGAAGACCAGATATTTATTATTGCTCTAAATTTAGGGCCGCTTGAAACTGAAAAGACTTAAAATAAAATTATTTATCGAAAATGGTCTCGATGATTTTGATAAACAAATTGGTTGTGCATCAAGTCTCTAGTAAAAAGGGTTTCATTGGTATTTTGAAATTAGTATAAAGGGGGGGGGGGGGGGGGGGGGGGCAAATTTTAATGTTTTTTGACAAAATGGCATAAAAAATTATTCAATAACAAAAAAAATTTTTTTCGCGTGACGTGAATTATCCGCCATTTTGGATTTGAACAGCTGATAATTTTGAGTTGGCTACATTTTTCCTGTGTGCGCGTCAAAATGATGTTTAATACTGCAAAGTTTCATGTTTATATCTCTTTTGATTCAAAATTTACTGGAACCGTACAGTGACAGACAGACAGACAGACAGACAGACACAGAAACGAAACTATAAGGGTTTCTTTTTTTGGTTTTACCAATGAAACCCAAAAAGAGAAATCTAAATAAGTTCATTTAAATACGAATCTATTCTGCCGTTTCCCAAAGAAAAGTCTAGTTCCTGAGAAAATAAAAAGCTTTAATGTAGGAGATGAGAGACCGGGTTCGATTTCCCGTCGGATGGAGTTATTTTTTGGTATATTTTGATAAAATATTCACTAATAATTAAATGTAAGCAGGAAAATCAAGTTGTAGTAAGAGTAATGATGTACATTATACTCGTGTGTGAGAAAGTTTTATTCTGTGAGAATGGTCTCTTGACAGGTCCCCCTCCTTGACGGGGTCGTCCGCCCCAAACTAACCCCCCCCCCCCTCAAAGTATTGATAATGTTGTGTTGGGTTGGACCTTAAATCTATTTTTGTCAAAATGTTGGGAGACTTAGTTAAAGGATGTGTTATGCGTGTTGTGGCATGTTTACTCAAGGAAATCCCAGCTCAAGTAGGCTAAGTGTTCTGCCAGTTTGAATTAATTGATGCCTGTATGGTTAGCATTAAGTACGCGGGTGTAGAATTGTTTTGGTGGGGAAGAGGAAGGTTTCAGGTTGAAGGTATAAAATTAAAAAATCGAAGTACAGTAGAGTCTCGATAGTCCGAGCTCCGATAATCCGTGTTTCCAATAATCCGAGTGAAAAGAGAGTTGATGGAAAGAAGAAGACGGAGCGGGTTGCCTGTACTAAACATGATTAGGACAGGACAGTGTTAGTAGAGATGGTTCCGTATGATTTCATAGAATTGCTTTCCTGCGGGTGTAGAATTGTTTTGGTGGGGAAGAGGAAGGTTTCAGGTTGTTTCTGTTAGCAAGTTGTTAGCGTCTGTAGGTGAAGAGGTGGAGTGAGGAGAGATGTGACTGGTCGAGTGTTTACTCAGTCAAGCAGGGCCGCGTCGTCTTTCATCACGGGGGGGGGGGGGGGGCGACTTCAAACCCTTCCTCTTTAAACCTCTATTTAGAATACTCCACTCAAACAAAAACTTTAAAATCAATGATTCCACAGGGGAAAAACAACACAAAAAAGTTTTCCGGGGTGAAAATGCAAACTGTCAAAAAGAATGTGAAGCGAAAGTTTGCTGTTGTAAAACGATGTGTTATCTCAAGTACACCGGTGCTCTGTAGTACGGTAGAGTTGTGTTTATTTCATTTTAAATTGATCGACTTTTTTCACTTTGTTCTTTCGTGTAGAAAGAATAAATATTTAGTAAAAATCACAGGGAAGTACTTGCGTCCAAGTACTTTTTAGGGTTTTGTAGATGATTAAGCATGCCCCTTATGAAATTATGATTTTTTCTTCGATTTCAAGGGTCCCGGGTTCGATCCCTCGGGGGGTCACAATGTTTTTCATCAGTATTAACGACTAGATAAATTATTTTTTTCAGAACATTACCATCGCTCCACCGTAAGGTATATCCATAAATTATTTATAAATTTTAGGACGTCCCGATACATAGTGGTTGGGGGGGGGGGGGGCTATTTTTGGGGTATATTTTGACTTATAAAACCAATAAAGAATGAAAAATTTTAAAAAAAGCAAATATATATTTGAATCCATCTCTTCAGCAGCTTTAATTTGATACCCAACTCAAAATTTTTAAAAAATAAAATTTTTGGCCCACTTCAAATTTTCGCGCCCAAAATTAGCAATTTTTTAAAATTTGGAATGCACTCCCGGAATTTTCATTGCCCCTCAATAAGGATTTAGCATGAATTATTTCGAAATTTTAGGACCAGCCGTTATATATAGTGGTTGAGGGGGGGGGGGGGGGGGGTATTTTGGGGTATATTTTGATTTTTTTTTACCCAATAAGGAATGCAAAATTTATAAAAGCTTATATATATTTGCGTCCTACTCTTCAGCAGCTTTCATTTGATACCCCACTGAAAATTAAAAAAATATAAATTTTTGAGTTTACATTTTTGCGAATTGCGCATGCGCATATGTCATTTTTAACTTCTGTATATTTTTCCTGTGGTTGGGTAAAAGAATATGTACCAGTGTTTCAAATTTTAGCTCTTTAGCTTAAACGGTTCGGGCCCTATGAAAAGAGCGACGGACAGACGGACACATCACCCTCGGCATAAGGGTTTTGAGAGGAATCTACAAAACCCTAAAAATAGTTGAAGAATAATTGTTTTATTATCAAACTGCCTGTTTGAGCTGAGCTCTTATACTACACTTTGCATTTGGTTGGACACATACTCCTTCTGAACGGCTGAACCGGTCCGTACAAATACGGCACGGTCATAGTGACCAACCTCAGGAAGGTATAAATGTCAAATGGTCCAAATTGGTACACATGGGTACGGGGTACAAATGTTAAAGTTGTATATGCCCTTCATGATGCATGTCGTCGGAAAGCTCTTTAATAGTACAGTTATAGTTGTTATGTTGACTTTTGTCTTTGTCACATTTTCATTACAGAGGGGGGTAAAATAGAAAAACAGAAAAAATTATTTTTAATTAAAAATTGAAATATTACTATTTTTGATCCGATGTCACAGCTGTTTATAAATAAAAAGTTTATTGTTACTATCAGCTGTTTAATATATACTGCGTACTGCATTATTTCGCTAAAAAACATCGAATGATATTGATTTAATTATTTAATTAGTTATTGAGCCAAATAAAATAATCTTTCAAATGCAGATTCTTAAAAAAGCGACGCGGAATTACATCTGCCGTCAACAGCAGTAGCACAAGATTCTGATAAATGTGATGATGACGTCATGCAAACATCTTAATGTAATATGAATTACATCTCCCGTCAACAGCAGTAGCACAAGATTCTGATAAATGTGATGATGACGTCATGCAAACATCTTAATGTAATATGAATTACATCTCCCGTCAACAGCAGTAGCACAAGATTCTGATAAATGTGATGATGACGTCATGCAAACATCTTAATGTAATATGAATTACATCTCCCGTCAACAGCAGTAGCACAAGATTCTGATAAATGTGATGATGACGTCATGCAAACATCTTAATGTAATATGAATTACATCTGCCGTCAACAGCAGTAGCACAAGATTCTGATAAATGTGATGATGACGTCATGCAAACATCTTAATGTAATATGAATTACATCTCCCGTCAACAGCAGTAGCACAAGATTCTGATAAATGTGATGATGACGTCATGCAAACATCTTAATGTAATATGAATTACATCTCCCGTCAACAGCAGTAGCACAAGATTCTGATAAATGTGATGATGACGTCATGCAAACATCTTAATGTAATATGAATTACATCTGCCGTCAACAGCAGTAGCACAAGATTCTGATAAATGTGATGATGACGTCATGCAAACATCTTAATGTAATATGAATTACATCTCCCGTCAACAGCAGTAGCACAAGATTCTGATAAATGTGATGATGACGTCATGCAAACATCTTAATGTAATATGAATTACATCTGCCGTCAACAGCAGTAGCACAAGATTCTGATAAATGTGATGATGACGTCATGCAAACATCTTAATGTAATATGAATTACATCTCCCGTCAACAGCAGTAGCACAAGATTCTGATAAATGTGATGATGACGTCATGCAAACATCTTAATGTAATATGAATTACATCTCCCGTCAACAGCAGTAGCACAAGATTCTGATAAATGTGATGATGACGTCATGCAAACATCTTAATGTAATATGAATTACATCTGCCGTCAACAGCAGTAGCACAAGATTCTGATAAATGTGATGATGACGTCATGCAAACATCTTAATGTAATATGAATTACATCTCCCGTCAACAGCAGTAGCACAAGATTCTGATAAATGTGATGATGACGTCATGCAAACATCTTAATGTAATATGAATTACATCTGCCGTCAACAGCAGTAGCACAAGATTCTGATAAATGTGATGATGACGTCATGCAAACATCTTAATGTAATATGAATTACATCTCCCGTCAACAGCAGTAGCACAAGATTCTGATAAATGTGATGATGACGTCATGCAAACATCTTAATGTAATATGAATTACATCTCCCGTCAACAGCAGTAGCACAAGATTCTGATAAATGTGATGATGACGTCATGCAAACATCTTAATGTAATATGAATTACATCTGCCGTCAACAGCAGTAGCACAAGATTCTGATAAATGTGATGATGACGTCATGCAAACATCTTAATGTAATATGAATTACATCTCCCGTCAACAGCAGTAGCACAAGATTCTGATAAATGTGATGATGACGTCATGCAAACATCTTAATGTAATATGAATTTTAACGCGTGAATAAAATTTAAGATTAAAATGCAGCTCAATACTGCAAGCAGACAACTGCATTGCACACCTAGTATTTTATTTCTTTTTGAGATACTACAATTACTTGGGGAAGAATAATCAACAGAAGAAAAAAAACAGAAAATAGGTACAGAAACAAATGATCTGTTAAACATCGGACAGTATTGTTATCAGATAATCTGTTTAATATTTTCTCTTGGGATTATATTCTTTGTGATTCTGTTAAACAAAATCCTGATAGATTCAAATTAAGTCTGTTGGGCCCGAGTTTATCTTTTGCGGCGCTAATATATAATTATAGTTTAAAAAAGTATCTGAATCTTCTTGGGTAAATATCTGGATAAAGTTGGTCTTCTCTCTGTATTATTTGTTTAGTATAATGTAGAGATTTAGGAGCATCTTTTTAAGGATTTATTTAAAGTAAATAGAAAGAATGTTGAAGTGATTACTAGGCCGAGTGGTGCGTTACTAGGGAGATTCTCACGGTGCTGAGAACAGCGGGAGAGCGATGTCACGGTGCTGAGTTCAGCGGGAGAGCGATGTCACGGTGCTGAGTACAGCGGGAGAGCGATGTCACGGTGCTGAGTACAGCGGGAGAGCGATGTCACGGTGCTGAGTACAGCGGGAGAGCGATGTCACGGTGCTGAGTACAGCGGGAGAGCGATGTCACGGTGCTGAGTACAGCGGGAGAGCGATGTCACGGTGCTGAGTACAGCGGGAGAGCGATGTCACGGTGCTGAGTACAGCGGGAGAGCGATGTCACGGTGCTGAGTACAGCGGGAGAGCGATGTCACGGTGCTGAGTACAGCGGGAGAGCGATGTCACGGTGCTGAGTACAGCGGGAGAGCGATGTCACGGTGCTGAGTACAGCGGGAGAGCGATGTCACGGTGCTGAGTACAGCGGGAGAGCGATGTCACGGTGCTGAGTACAGCGGGAGAGCGATGTCGCGATGTCTCCCTGTTCTAACTCAGCTTCTAACAGACTAACACACGCGTGCACGTGCTGCGTATTAACAGGTATCTCCGCTCACTACACGTCTACACGCTCACCTTTAAATACAATACAAATATTTTAATACGGTATTATTTGTTTAAAATATAAAGGTTTTAACAAGAAGAAAGTTTTGAATAATTAATTTGCTAGTTTTGTTGTACGACTCTATTTAATTAAGAAGCGGTTTGATGTGTTTTTGATCTAATGTTATGTAAGAGGAAACCCAATGCCAGACGTATCCACTAGCGTCACTTAAGTACTGACCGGGGGGGGGGGGGGGGGGGGGGGGTAACTGTTTAATTAATCCACCTCGACTCGACCAATCGAGTTATTCAGTCGTCTTTTATCAAATGTGTTCCTCGTGTAGATTTATAGTATTTCAATTGTTAATGAGGTCGATCGACAGCTGACATTAATAATTCATTAGTTCTTTATATTAGAATTAAGATCAAGTCCGTTGTTTATTATTTGTATGGGTCCTTGTGCTCGACTTATTTCTTTCTTATCTGCAGTATGGTCAGTTGTAGTGTTAGTTTGTTTGTGGAAGAAGGAAGGGATTAGCGGCTTGCGTCAATGAGTGCAACAGCGACATATTCCAAATGGAAATGTTATAGTTAACGGAAGATGTTTGGACTTGGTTTGCTGCGAGTGTGTTGAACCCCTCGTCTCGCACATACTGAACAATCCGGAGCTTGGTTTGCTGCGAGTGTGTTGAACCCCTCGTCTCGCACATACTGAACCATCCGGAGCTTGGTTTGCTGCGAGTGTGTTGAACCCCTCGTCTCGCACATACTGAACCATCCGGAGCTTGGTTTGCTGCGAGTGTGTTGAACCCCTCGTCTCGCACATACTGAACCATCCGGAGCTTGGTTTGCTGCGAGTGTGTTGAACCCCTCGCCTCGCACATACTGAACCATCCGGAGCTTGGTTTGCTGCGAGTGTGTTGAACCCCTCGTCTCGCACATACTGGTCCAGCCGGACCTTAACTAAGTGTAAATCCCCTCAGTCCTAAAGTCGCAAGTTTCGTTCTTGATCCAAGATTTTTTTTTAATTTTATTTTATTAAGTACAAGTGGTACAAAAAAGTGTAAATACAAAAATTGAGACTTGAAATAATTATCTACTTTGAGACACAAAGGTAGCATTGAAGCTACTTACGACCTGAGACAATAGAATTATAGTCTTTCACTGCTTCCACATCTCATATATAAGCAACTACCACTGTGCAGCAGTTTACCTGTGTACTAGGTGATTTGTTGTAATATACCACGCGTCCACACTAATCCTGTTTGTAAACAGATGAGCGCTCGGTGTGGACGGGACCGCGCGCACCAACGTTTGTCGGTTTTAGCCGGTGGTCCGGGAGAACGGGAACATCTAAAGGTATTCGTCGTTTGTGCGAGGTCTGTGTGGACGCTCTTTGAGCACATTCCTTGAGAGTTCGCAAACACTTAGTATTTCGGCTTGGAAAGTCGAGAAACGTTAGTTTTTCAATCGTATTATTTATCAACTGTTAAGTAGACGGAGTGAGCCACAGCAACTAGAGCAACAGGTGATACAAGAGATCAAAGTAAGAAGATCAAGCCGATATTTGAGTTGGCAAATGTTAGTCAGTAAAAAGATGCACGGTGTTGAAATTAAAACTTAAATATCGAAAAATTACAATACTTTTAAAACGGCCGAAGGTATAAAATTAAAAAATCTAAGTACAGTAGAGTCTCGATAGTCCGAGCTCCGATAATCCGTGTTTCCAATAATCCGAGTGAAAAGAGAGTTGATGGAAAGAAGAAGACGGAGCGGGTTGCCTGTACTAAACATGATTAGGACAGGACAGTGTTAGTAGAGATGGTTCCGTATGATTTCATAGAATTGCTTTCCTGTCTGAGCAGCTGTGTTTACATCCAAATACAGGCAACCCTGTTAATATTTATTTCTTCTTCTTCAGTTTTAAGTAAGATCTCAAACCGAAAGCATCGTGAAACATTTTTATAATATTTAAACGAAAACATACCGAAGTTGCTTTAGCTGTCAAAATAGATGCGTTGTTGCGTCTAGATAACGCTGTGTCACTGCGAACTATTGCTCGGGAGTTAAGGAGTGTAACAGTGGCTCATTGCAAACAGATTAGCATGAAATTATTTGAAAACCTAATGAAAATAAAATACCAATGTAAGTACATATTAAATTTTCAATAAATAGTTAAAAAGTAGAATTCCAAATTCACATTTTTCTTAATTTTCCAATAGTCCGAGTTTATTTGTAATGCGAGTTAGTGCCGGTGCCATCCACCTCGGATTAGCGAGACTACTGTATGTACTTGGGTTTTCCAAGGTGAGAAATCCGAATTGGTTCTAGTTTGAACATAGTCGCCTCAACTAGTTGCTAGAGGGTGCTGCTTCTTGCTTCGTAACAGTGGCGCACCCAGGATTTTTTTTTGGGAGGGGCACAGATTAAAAAAAATAAGGGGGGGGGAGGGAGGGGATGTAATGTGGGCTTAGCATAATCACAGACAATTAAGCAGCCTAGTTTTCTTTCTTCTTAAATTACTTCATATCAAGGGGCGGATCCAGCCAATTTTGAAGGGGTGCCGGGCTCTCTTTTAGGGGGGTCCGGGGGTCCTCCCCCGGGAAAATTTTTATAGTTTACGTTACTTGAAAACGACTTTTTAACCTATTCTAAGAGCATCTAAAATGTTATTTTATACACGTATTTTTAAACGCCAAAAAAAATATGTTCGGCTAAACTACGTATATAATTACTTATTTACCTATTTATTTTTTTCACTATCACAATACTATTACTTTGAAATGTGCTGCGAAATTGCATACTTAAATTTTAGGTCTTTGGCTTTGGGGGGGGGGGGGGGGGGGGGCACATATTTTAAAACGCCAAAAAAAAAAAAAAATATGCCGGGCAAAATTAGGTATATAATTACTTATTTATTTATTTTTTTTGACTATCAAAACACTATTAATTTAACATGTGCTGCGGAATTGCATACTTAAATTTTAGGTCTGGCTTTGGGGGGGGGGGGCACGTGCCCCCCGTGCCCCCCCCTGGGTGCGCCACTGCTTCGTAATGTATTATTAAAGAATAATTCAAACGGTCATGTGTAGCTGCAACATTTCAATAGGGCAATTTCCGAAATAGCAATCCAGCCCTATTCCCTATCATTTTGTTATCACGGCCTATGGAAGAGAAATGTGTGTTGGTTTTTTTTTGTTTAATTCTTGCTATCACAATTGTTACTGAAAGACTGTATTGAGTGTTATATGTAAGTTATAATAATGGTAAGAAAATTCCTTGTAATTTGTTGTGTCGATATTATAATATGGGAAAGTTAAAGGGCATTTTTTGTATTGTTAAAATCTGTTTACTTTTCACTGAGATGAGTCAAATATAGGCTGTGAAGGCTGTTAGAGTTGACGGCAATAAGGCAGACTTTTCCTGTTGGAGTAATATTTGATTTGAACGAGGTAATTTGGTGGGGTGTGGGAGGGTCAGGTCGGAGGTAAAATGACATCAAGTTGATGCGCTGCGAGGGAACAAGGGGCTGAACTGAGTTAGGGCCGCCCCGCAGTCACTAACTCGATTCTACGCCTCCTCAATCCTATTTGTCGATGGTATTTGCAATTCCGCTGCAGACCAGTATAAAGCCAAACTGAACAAAAGTAAACAATACATTGACAAAGTTGTTATTTCAACTTGTCAATCAGAAAGCAAAATCTGTTACGTTGTTAAATTAAGCAAACTTTGGGTTTTCTCCAAGTTTAGTTAAGTTGGTTAACTTGAGGACCGGCAAAACTTAACTTTATCTGTTATTTAGTGGGTCATCAGGGGGTTTCCAGTGATACGCTGTTATTTAGTGGGTCATCAGGGGGTTTCCAGTGATACGCTGTTATTTAGTGGGTCATCAGGGGGTTTCCAGTGATACGCTGTTATTTAGTGGGTCATCAGGGGGTTTCCAGTGATACGCTGTTATTTAGTGGGTCATCAGGGGGTTTCCAGTGATACACTGTTATTTAGTGGGTCATCAGGGGGTTTCCAGTGATACGCTCTTATTTAGTGGGTCATCAGGGGGTTTCCAGTGATACACTGTTATTTAGTGGGTCATCAGGGGGTTTCCAGTGATACGCTGTTATTTAGTGGGTCATCAGGGGGTTTCCAGTGATACACTGTTATTTAGTGGGTCATCAGGGGGTTTCCAGTGATACGCTGTTATTTAGTGGGTCATCAGGGGGTTTCCAGTGATACGCTGTTATTTAGTGGGTCATCAGGGGGTTTCCAGTGATACGCTGTTATTTAGTGGGTCATCAGGGGGTTTCCAGTGATACGCTGTTATTTAGTGGGTCATCAGGGGGTTTCCAGTGATACGCTGTTATTTAGTGGGTCATCAGGGGGTTTCCAGTGATACGCTGTTATTTAGTGGGTCATCAGGGGGTTTCCAGTGATACGCTGTTATTTAGTGGGTCATCAGGGGGTTTCCAGTGATACGCTGTTATTTAGTGGGTCATCAGGGGGTTTCCAGTGATACGCTGTTATTTAGTGGGTCATCAGGGGGTTTCCAGTGATACGCTGTTATTTAGTGGGTCATCAGGGGGTTTCCAGTGATACACTGTTATTTAGTGGGTCATCAGGGGGTTTCCAGTGATACGCTCTTATTTAGTGGGTCATCAGGGGGTTTCCAGTGATACACTGTTATTTAGTGGGTCATCAGGGGGTTTCCAGTGATACGCTGTTATTTAGTGGGTCATCAGGGGGTTTCCAGTGATACACTGTTATTTAGTGGGTCATCAGGGGGTTTCCAGTGATACGCTCTTATTTAGTGGGTCATCAGGGGGTTTCCAGTGATACACTGTTATTTAGTGGGTCATCAGGGGGTTTCCAGTGATACGCTGTTATTTAGTGGGTCATCAGGGGGTTTCCAGTGATACGCTGTTATTTAGTGGGTCATCAGGGGGTTTCCAGTGATACGCTGTTATTTAGTGGGTCATCAGGGGGTTTCCAGTGATACACTGTTATTTAGTGGGTCATCAGGGGGTTTCCAGTGATACGCTCTTATTTAGTGGGTCATCAGGGGGTTTCCAGTGATACACTGTTATTTAGTGGGTCATCAGGGGGTTTCCAGTGATACGCTCTTATTTAGTGGGTCATCAGGGGGTTTCCAGTGATACGCTGTTATTTAGTGGGTCATCAGGGGGTTTCCAGTGATACGCTGTTATTTAGTGGGTCATCAGGGGGTTTCCAGTGATACACTGTTATTTAGTGGGTCATCAGGGGGTTTCCAGTGATACGCTCTTATTTAGTGGGTCATCAGGGGGTTTCCAGTGATACGCTGTTATTTAGTGGGTCATCAGGGGGTTTCCAGTGATACGCTGTTATTTAGTGGGTCATCAGGGGGTTTCCAGTGATACGCTGTTATTTAGTGGGTCATCAGGGGGTTTCCAGTGATACGCTGTTATTTAGTGGGTCATCAGGGGGTTTCCAGTGATACACTGTTATTTAGTGGGTCATCAGGGGGTTTCCAGTGATACGCTCTTATTTAGTGGGTCATCAGGGGGTTTCCAGTGATACACTGTTATTTAGTGGGTCATCAGGGGGTTTCCAGTGATACGCTGTTATTTAGTGGGTCATCAGGGGGTTTCCAGTGATACGCTGTTATTTAGTGGGTCATCAGGGGGTTTCCAGTGATACGCTGTTATTTAGTGGGTCATCAGGGGGTTTCCAGTGATACACTGTTATTTAGTGGGTCATCAGGGGGTTTCCAGTGATACGCTCTTATTTAGTGGGTCATCAGGGGGTTTCCAGTGATACACTGTTATTTAGTGGGTCATCAGGGGGTTTCCAGTGATACGCTCTTATTTAGTGGGTCATCAGGGGGTTTCCAGTGATACGCTGTTATTTAGTGGGTCATCAGGGGGTTTCCAGTGATACACTGTTATTTAGTGGGTCATCAGGGGGTTTCCAGTGATACGCTCTTATTTAGTGGGTCATCAGGGGGTTTCCAGTGATACGCTGTTATTTAGTGGGTCATCAGGGGGGTTTCCAGTGATGCGCTCTTATTTAGTGGGTCATCAGGGGGTTTCCAGTGATGCGCTCTTATTTAGTGGGTCATCAGGGGGTTTCCAGTGATACGCTCTTATTTAGTGGGTCATCAGGGGGGTTTCCAGTGATGCGCTCTTATTTAGTAGGTCATCAGGGGGTTTCCAGTGATAAACTGTTATTTAGTGGGTCATCAGGGGGGTTTCCAGTGATGCGCTCTTATTTAGTGGTCATCAGGGGGTTTCCAGTGATGCGCTCTTATTTAGTGGGTCATCAGGGGGTTTCCAGTGATACGCTCTTATTTAGTGGGTCATCAGGGGGGTTTCCAGTGATGCGCTCTTATTTAGTAGGTCATCAGGGGGTTTCCAGTGATAAACTGTTATTTAGTGGGTCATCAGGGGGTTTCCAGTGATACGCTCTTATTTAGTGGGTCATCAGGGGGTTTCCAGTGATACGCTGTTATTTAGTGGGTCACCAGGGGGGTTTCCAGTGATGCGCTCTTATTTAGTGGGTCATCAGGGGGTTTCCAGTGATGCGCTCTTATTTAGTGGGTCATCAGGGGGTTTCCAGTGATACGCTGTTATTTAGTGGGTCATCAGGGGGTTTCCAGTGATGCGCTCTTATTTAGTGGGTCATCAGGGGGTTTCCAGTGATACGCTGTTATTTAGTGGGTCATCAGGGGGTTTCCAGTGATACGCTGTTATTTAGTGGGTCATCAGGGGGTTTCCAGTGATACGCTCTTATTTAGTGGGCCATCTTTCGCTTCTTCTTTATTTGACTATATTTGCCTCTACTCAAATTGAATTTTATTATTTATAAAAAAGTGTAGTTTTTCTCTTTTTTATACACATATACTAATGTAATCATAAATAGGTATATTTTAATATAGAATTTTCAATTAATTAAACTCATTTTTAGGGTTTCGTTGGTAAAACCAAAAAAACCTTATTGTTTCGTTCCTGTGTCTGTCTGTCTGTCACTCTGTACGGTTCCAATAACTTTTGAATCCAAAGAGATAAAAACATGAAAATTTTTCAGTATTAAAAATGGTTTTGACGCGCACACAGGAAAAATATAGCGAACTCAAAATTATCAGCTGTTCAAATCCAAAATGGCTGATTATTCTGTTACGCGAAAAAAATATTTTTTTAAATTTTTAAGTGGGGTATCAAATGAAAGGTATTGAAGAGTAGATTTCAAACATATATAACACTTGCGGATAGTGTTTGATTTTCCATGCCATTTTGTCAAAAAACTGTGCGACTTTCTAGGCCATAGAAAAAATAAGAATAGCAATTTGATCTGATTAACTGGGAATCCAAAATGGCGGATAATTTTGTCGTGGGGATTTTTTTTTTTAATTTTAAGTGGGGTGTCAAATGAAAGGTATTGGAGAGCAGATTACAAATTACACTTGTGGAAAGTGTTTAATTTTTTATGCAAATTTGTCAAAAACATCAACATTTTGCGTGCGTCCCCCCTCCCCCCCCCCCCTCTTATACTTACTAGTTTAAGTGATTCAAGGCAGTACCGAGTTGATCCGGGGTAATGTCACCATCTATAACTAGGGGTGACCGACACCGTGAACAGCAAATAGATCGCTTGGCATCCCTCTCAAAATATCCTTGTCAAAGAATTGTAAACAATCCTCAGACCGACAGACAGATACGCAACCAAAAATGTTCCCTGTTGTTTAAAACGGATTTCTGTCTTGGAATTTTTGATATCGGCGACCTAAATATTTTTCGTAGGTTCCGTTAGCTTCGGTAAGCTCGGAAGCAACATTTTTATTTGCCGATATTCATAGTTTATCTTTGTTTGCTTGGTCGTTTTAAAATATTATTGTTGGAGAATTAGATGATAATGTGGCGAGGAGGCGTGATTATAATTGTGGTGTGGGCGTTTCTTAAGGGCAGCTTATACAGTTCTAGTTCGATTAAATGACAATGCCGGTGAAGCCAAGGTTTTAAATCTATATTGCTTCCGAGCTTCCCGAAGGTAACGGAAGCTATGTGATCGTTCTGAACAACTAAAATGTTTAGGTCTCCGATTTCAAAAATTCCTAGTCAGATATCCGTTTCAGACATCAGGCAACATTTTTGGATCCGTGTCTGTCTGTCGGTCCGTCGGTCTGTCATTCTGTCGTTTAATTTTTGCGAACCAACTTCTTAAAAACTACTCGTCCGATTTAAATAAAATTTGGATGGTAGGTCATAATTAGCCCATTGCTGGTCCCATATAAGTTTCAACCTTCTGCGCTCATTTGTTTCTCTTTCACTCGCTATGTGCCACACCAATTGGCGGTTTATTTTAATTAGATTTACAGGCCATTTCAAGGTTGTTTGCACTAAGTTTTATAAGTTTTGGATGAGGTTGTCGTTGATTTTCTCTGGTTTAAGATGTTTCAGGAAATGGAAGGGCTAAGCATGATGGCTGTTTTATATTGGTCCACCTTACTTCCACCTCATTTCTCTGGTTTAAGATGTTTCAGGAAATGGAAGGGCTAAGCATGATGGCTGTTTTATATTGGTCCACCTTACTTCCACCTCATTTCTCTGGTTTAAGATGTTTCAGGAAATGGAAGGGCTAAGCATGATGGCTGTTTTATATTGGTCCACCTTACTTCCACCTCATTTCTCTGGTTTAAGATGTTTCAGGAAATGGAAGGGCTAAGCATGATGGCTGTTTTATATTGGTCCACCTTACTTCCACCTCATTTCTCTGGTTTAAGATGTTTCAGGAAATGGAAGGGCTAAGCATGATGGCTGTTTTATATTGGTCCACCTTACTTCCACCTCATTTCACACTAGGTTTCGGTGACATCTTTTATTTGTTATAGTTTTTTCTATATTTGAATATATTATTCGATTCATCGGAATAAATAGCAACTGAAAATTGATCCGATCGGTGCATACTGTACTCTATAATCTTTTACAGTGTCTATGGAAAACATGTTTCATCTATTACAGTACATTAATGTCTTAAACTCTCGGATGTACTTATTTAATAATTGGGGCCAAACATGCATTTTTTATGGTTGAGCTATGTTTGCCCGTTGTTCTATGTGGTTTCTTTTGTTGGATTCTAAAACTGGGAGGGTAATGCACACGAGAGAAGTAATAAAACAGCGCGTTTCCCCTGAGAGTTCCCCGTTCTGGCTTTCCTTGTGGTTTTTATATTTTCCTTTATATTTTCTCTGCACCTATTGTTTGGGTTATTAAATGAATCGAATACTACGGTAACTTTATTTATGCGTCCATTTTAAAAGGCTTTCGGGTAAATATTTTTAAATCTTCAAAACAGAAAGAAATCTAATGCCACTAAATATTAATGCCACACGAAATATTTTTAAGTGCAAACTCTTGTTGAAGAATGTAGCAGTTGCTCATTTCGTAGGTAACCTGACCCGGATTCATTTTTCTGCAGGAACCGTTAAGGTAGCATGTGTGCGAGTATACGCCTCGTTCTCGAGATGTTCTTTTGTTTTTTATTTAAGGGGGGCTACCGAAACAAATTTGTCAGATTTAACAGGTTATATTTTGATAATTTTTACTTTTCCTCGCCTTCTCCGAAGGTATATAGGAAAAATATTGTTTTCATTCAAAAATGTTTCACACGAAATTATCCGTTTTGGGTGTTTTTAAGACCTCCTGAGTAGTTTTCAGCATGATGTCTGTATGTATGTATGTATGTAAGTGCGTATGTTATCATCGAAGCGTCCAAGGTATTTAACCTATAGAGTTAAAACTTGGCAGAAAAATCAGTCCTTACCTATTATAGTGGTGCCGCCCGGAAAATCAACTTTTTCCGCCATATTACACCTAGTTTGCCGAGTCAGCAAATATTTTAAAAATCGTAAAACATCGAAAATAGTCCTGATCGAGTTGAAATTTGGCACGAATGTACCTCTCTGTATGAAAAACTAGCCCACTAAATTTCATTTTGATATTGGCCGCCATTTTTAAGTTATCATTTTTTGAATTTTGAAACTTTGACGGTAAATAATACTGAAAGTATAAATACATTTTATCTCCAGTAGGGAGAAAAAGTTATGATTTTGAATAAGTTTAGAGGGACTAAAGTAAGTCTTTTTATTCCTGAACTCAAATATAGTAGGGCGAAAAATTAAAGTAGGGTGAAAAAGTTAAGATTGCAACTTAATTATTTTATAAATAGTAGAAAATGAATGGTTAATGTAATGAAGTTGTTGAAATCAGGTTGGCGTCACTGCTTTTTCGACCATGTTTATCTTTGTTTATATAAAAATATATAAAGAAATTCCATTATGTAGTTTAAGAATTATTAGAGGTCGACCAAGAAGTCATGAACACGGGAGAAACGGAAAGCTTAACTTCGTTTAAAATCGGAACTTCCGAGTAGTGCCGAAGTCAGTACAGTCGGGTGCTAAGACAATAACCATTCCTAGTTTGTATGACATGCCCAGTTATGTCAAATCTCACGAATAACAACAGGAAGGTTTCCAATCTGTTAGGTTTCCTGTTTTGTTTGTTTTTATACAACACGAACTATAGTCACAACTGTTCTAAATCCAAATCAAACTCAGAAATAAAGAGGAAGAAAAAAAATAGATTAAGGAAAAAGAATATCGATTTAGATTTAAAGAATATTATTATGAATAATCAATAAATAATAATATAAAGGTATTATCGTATATTATTAGTGATTTCTTATCAGGTACAGTGTTGCCTGTTGCAAAAAATATAGAAGTTATCAAAAATAAAATTATTAATAACAGAAGAACAACACTGTGTTTTTTGACCGTGGTCTATTATATCAAAAACTGACTGTACATGTCGACACTAGCGCACTCCTCTCATTTCCATGACTTCTTGGTCGACCTCTAGCGAACATAATTATTTATTAGTGCGATAATTTTGATGACGTCAAAGTTTGTTTACATCTGTCAAAATACCTCCAACATTCAAATAATTAAATTAAATATATATATATAAAAGTCAACGTATGTGTGTGTGTGTGTGTGTGTGTGTGTTTGTTCTTTATACAAATCTACAGTTTTAGTCCGATCTCGATGAAAATTTGCACACTTGACCTTCAAAGCAAGGAAACAATCAAGGTCTACATGAATTTTCGAAATTTCAATTTTGGTACACAGGGGTACGGGGTACAAGTAATAAATACGGGTTCAAAGTAATGAATACCCTTCATGATGCATATCGTTGAAAAGCTCTTTAAGGGTACAGTAATTGTTGTTATGTACACTTTTGTCATATTTTCATTTAGGAGGGGGGTAAAATAGAAAAATATAGCTATATTTTATTTGTTCTTTATACAAATCTACAGTTTTAGTCCGATCTCGATGAAAATTTGCACAATTGACCTTCAAAGCAAGGGGAAAATCAAGGTCTACATGAATTTTCGAAATTAAAATTTTGGTACACAGGGGTACAGGGTACAAGTAATGAATACGGGATCAAAATAATGAATACCCTTCCTGATGCATATCGTTGAAAAGCTCTTTAAGGGTACAGTAATTGTTGTTATGTATAGTTTTGTCATATTTTCATTTAGGAGGGGGGTAAAATGGAAAATATAACTATATCTATATATAGAAAGAAGAGTATCTATATAAGAGAATGTCTTTTATACAAATCTACAGTTTTATCCCAATTTGATGAATATTTACACTCTTTTTCTTCCAAACAAGGTGAAGGTCACTGCCTACATCATTTTCCGAAATTATAATTTTGGTACACAGAGGTACGGGGTACAAATGTCAAAGTAATGGATACCCTTCATGATGCATATCGTTGAAAAGCTTTTTAAGAGTACAGTAATTGTTGTTAAGTACGTTTTTGTCATATTTTTATTTAGGAGGGGGGTAAAATGGAAATGTATATATATATATATCTATAAAATTTAACGTATGTGTGAGTGTGTTTATGTTCTTTATACAAATCAACAGTTTTAATTCGATCTCGATGAAAATTTGCTCACTTGACCTTCAAAGCAAGGGGAAGATCTCTGTATACATAAATGTTCGAAATTTAAGTTTTGGTACACAGGGGTACGGGGTACAAATGTCAAAGTTGAAATCCCTTCATGATGCATAGTGTTGAAAAGCTCTTTATGAGTACAATGATTGTTTTTACGTGCATTTAGGGGGTAAATGGAAAAATATATCTAAAAGTCAACGTATGTGTGTATGTTCTTTATCTAAATCCATAGTTTTAGTCCGATCTCGATCAAAAAATGCACACTTGACCTTCAATGGAAGAAAAAATCAGTGTCTACATGAATTTTTGAAATTTAAATTTTAGTACACAGGAAACAGGGTACAATAATGAATACGGGGTCAAAGGACTGAATACCCTTTATGATGGATATCGCTGAAAAGCTCTTTAAGATTACATTAATTGTTGTTATGTACAGTTTTGTCATATGTGTTTTCATTTAGGAGGGGGTAAAATGGAAAAATATAGCTATATCTTATATAAAAAAGAAGAGTGTCTGTATGAGGGTATGTCTTTTATACAAATCTACAGTTTTATCCCAATTTGATGAATATTTACTCACTTTCCCTTCAAAGCAAGGGGGAGGTCACTGTCTACATGAATTTTCGAAATTTAAATTTTGGTACAAAGGGATAAGGTGTAAAAATGTCAAAGTAATGGATTCCCTTCATATGATGCATATCGTTGAAAAGCACCTTAAGAGAAAAGTAATTGTTGTTATGTACAATTTTATTTAGGAGGGGGTAAAATGGAAATTTATAGCTATATATATAAAAATCATCGTATGTGTGAGTATGTTCTTTATACAAATCTACAGTTTTAGTTCGATGTCAATAAAAATTTGCCCACTTGTCCTTCAAAGCAAGGGGAAAATTACAGCCTACATGAATTTTCGAAATTTAAGTTACACAGAGGTATGGTACAAGTAATGAATACGGGGTCAATGTAATGAATACCCTTCATGATGCAAAAGCTCTTTAAGAGTACAGTAATAGTTTTTATGTACAGTTTAGTCATATTTTAATTTAGGGGGGGGGGGGCGAATTTAGGATATTTGTAATTAGCTTATCAAAGAGGAGAGGAGGGGGTATAGAAATAGGTGGGAGAGATAGAATCTAGATATTCTTGCATAGTATAATAATTTATATGTTTCATTGTGGTTGTTTATAAACTTATCTAATTATAATAACACTCCGTAGCGAAGCACGGGTACCCAGCTAGTAATTAAATAAAATAATGTTTTTTTTTTTTGAAATATGATAATAAAAAAAATCACTCAGTTCAAAACGGCCACCCATCCATGTACTGACCACGCCCAGTGCTGCTTCCTGCTGCTGCAAAGCAGCAGGAGAGGCCACTAAAGTGAGGAAAAGTTGCGAGGTACCATGTACCCGATTTTTTCTCATATTATCATGTAAGTAAGTATCGGTCCGATATTTAAGACGGTTTTATATTAAAAATATTCGTACTGGAGCTGCAAACATTTTTCTCGGTTTCTGAGCGAAAAAGTTTTTTCAAAAGTCGGGTTTATTAAAATTTGAATGTTCGAAAGAATGATCAATAAATCAGTTTCAACAAAAATATCTCGACGATAACCTTAGATTATTTAATTTAAATGATAAAAAAATATTAAATTTTGAAATCTTAGCATGATTACTTAATATATTTGTAATATGTTGTTGTAATTATTGTGTTTTGTTTGTTAGAGTGACGTGAGCACGAGTTTCCTGAGAGCAGCGCGGGCCGGGCAGCTGGACAAGGTCCTGCAGCTCATAGAGCAGGGAGTCCAGATCAACACGTCCAACGCTGTCAGTATTAACACACCACACGCTCCAACTATCTCAAATAATTATTAATAATCAAACTTTAAATAAATTAAACTAATGCTAATTATTATTAGGCTAGTAGTAGTAGTAAGGTACGGGTAGGACGAACCACTAGTTCGAACCTAGCAATTAGGCCTTCATTCGGGCCCTTTTTACTAGCCCCGTGGTAGAGAGTTGCAACCACTTCAAACATCATACCTCTGTACATTGTACCGCCGAAGCCAGTATGGTGTGATCATTAGTGAGCCATGTAAATCAGAGTATTACGGCGAGGGATTGAACCCTGACCTCCTGATCCATTGATGGCTGAGCAGACGTGGTTTAACCCACACTGCCACGCTAGCTCCCCCATTATTAGGGTAACGCGAGTGGATAAACTTTTCGATTTAGTGAATAGATGTACAGAGTTTTCGGAGTTCCTACTCTGGAGCTAGCAACATGTAAGTTGACCATGCGAAAAACATGGATTCTAATATTTAATTAAAAAGCATTTTTTCTCCTATGCTTTTCCACCCCCCCCCCCCCCCCCCCCCCAAAGTGTACGTAACAACAATTACTATACTCTTTAAGAGCTTTTTAACAACTTGCACCATGAAGGGTAAATACTATTTTGAGTTTTATACCCCATACCCCGTACCTCTGTGTATGAAATTTAAATTTTAAAAACCTTCTCCATGAAAAATGTATTGAACAAAACAAATACATTTTTTACCTCTTAACCTGAGCTTAAACATACATTAGGTACCATTTGTATCCATATGAGCTTAAAACGTACATTAGGTACCATTTATACCCAAAAGTAGGGGAGACTTGCCCAGCACCGGAAACCTTAGGTTTTTTGGAAAAAACTTTTTTTAAATACATGTAAGAAATAAAAAACACAACAATTTAAAAGTACAACTGTTTATTTATTACACAAAAAATATGATTTTGCAAAAAAAAAAAAAGTTAAAAACATCAAATAAACAAATTAAAAAGTGTCCAAAAGTGGCTATGGAAAAAAACATTTGCCCAGTACCGGACACTTTATTAATTATAATAATAATCAGTCATTTTTTTGGCTATATTATGAAATTTTCGATTACTTATTGTTGACTTACTTATTACTATTATTGGCTACTTAAGTAGTATAACCACAAAAAATAATTAAAGACATTCTAGCCACCAAGTATTGGAAACCAGAAGGTGAACTCGGCCAGGAAGCCGCCGACAAGACAAAAACACTTTCCTATTTACTGTTTAGACAAGTTTGGTAGAACAAGACTGAGAACTGTACCGTGACCTTGAGTGATAAAGGGCTTGCATGGCAATAGTTGATCTGCCTGCCACCTACCCCAGTTATTTGGGAACACGCTCTGTCCGGTACTGGACAAGTCTCCCCTACTAAATGTACGTACATCAAAGTTTGTCTCGGACCGATTTTTTAATTTTGTAATGATGCAAGAAAAATGATTGTCGGTAGACATTTTCTTTTATAGAAGGGATGATTTTTATTTGATATTATGTTGTTAGTTGTGTGATACAGTTTATTATTTGATACAGTCGGGCAGTACTTCAGTTCTATCAAGCGTTCTGTTTTCCTCTTTATTTATTTGTCAAAACAAGGAAAACATAGAAATGCACGAGGGCATTAACTCCGTAACTAAGCAGTTATTTTATATTTTTGTTGCCGCGACATGATTTCCCAACTGAGTTTGTACTTGAAAGCTCAGTGAGTTCTTCATCTCAGAGGCTTGGCACACAGGCGCATCTCAGAGACTTGGCACACAGGCGCATCTCAGAGACTTGGCACACAGGCGCATCTCAGAGACTTGGCACACAGGCGCATCTCAGAGACTTGGCACACAGGCGCATCTCAGAGACTTGGCACACAGGCGCATCTCAGAGACTTGGCTCACAGGCGCATCTCAGAGACTTGGCACACAGGCGCATCTCAGAGACTTGGCACACAGGCGCATCTCAGAGACTTGGCACACAGGCGCATCTCAGAGACTTGGCACACAGGCGCATCTCAGAGACTTGGCACACAGGCGCATCTCAGAGACTTGGCACACAGGCGCATCTCAGAGACTTGGCTCACAGGCGCATCTCAGAGACTTGGCACACAGGCGCATCTCAGAGACTTGGCACACAGGCGCATCTCAGAGACTTGGCACACAGGCGCATCTCAGAGACTTGGCACACAGGCGCATCTCAGAGACTTGGCACACAGGCGCATCTCAGAGACTTGGCACACAGGCGCATCTCAGAGACTTGGCACACAGGCGCATCTCAGAGACTTGGCACACAGGCGCATCTCAGAGACTTGGCACACAGGCGCATCTCAGAGACTTGGCACACAGGCGCATCTCAGAGACTTGGCTCACAGGCGCATCTCAGAGACTTGGCACACAGGCGCATCTCAGAGACTTGGCACACAGGCGCATCTCAGAGACTTGGCACACAGGCGCATCTCAGAGACTTGGCACACAGGCGCATCTCAGAGACTTGGCACACAGGCGCATCTCAGAGACTTGGCACACAGGCGCATCTCAGAGACTTGGCACACAGGCGCATCTCAGAGACTTGGCACACAGGCGCATCTCAGAGACTTAGCACACAGGCGCATCTCAGAGACTTGGCACACAGGCGCATCTCAGAGACTTGGCACACAGGCGCATCTCAGGATTTATGCGACAAATCTATAGTTTTAGGAAATATCACAATACATATATTGAAGATGGCAGCCCATATGGGGGACGAATAAATAAAAGGTTTTTAGTCAGTGGACATATCGTACATCAATTTAAAGGTGTTGAAGAGTAGGGAAATAATTTAAAATAAATAATTTCCATTTTTGACCGGTATTTTCAAAACAAATACGATCGAAATTTGGATTTGGAAAATAATTTAATCGTACTTATATAGCAAGCCACATACCATTTTAAATTATCTGTGGCATGATTATGATTGTTGTATGTTTCCTGGTAGCCATATTGAATACACAAATGAGGCCGATATAATAGCTAATTAATAGTTATTTATGTAAGTTGGCAGCAAAATAAAACTTAACTTTTTTTTTTTTTTTTAAAGCAGTGTCGCAACTTTTTGACTCACTCGACACGTAGGAATAATATAGATAAGTTAAAAAATTAATATGCGCATTCGCAATTTTACACTTATTTGGATTTTTTAATTTTCGAGGGGGTATCAAAGAAAAGTTGCTAAAGAGTAGATTATAAATATATATATATGAATTTAGTCGTTTAAACATTGCATTTTTGGCACGGAAAATTAAACACTTTCCACAAGTGTTATATATTTTTGTAATCTACTCTTTAATACATTTCATTTGAAACCCCACTCAAAATTTTTTTTAAAAAATTATTTTTTTCTTGTGACTTAAATTATCCGCCATTTGATTTTTGAATTTGAACAGCTGATAATTTTGAGTTCGCTGTATTTTTCCTTTTTCCTGTGTGCGCGTCAAAACGATCTTTAATACTGGAAAGTTTCATGTTTCTATCTCTTTTGATTCAATAGTCAATATTTATTGGAACCGTACAGAGTGACAGACAGACAGACACAGGAACGAAACTATAAGGGTTTCTTTTTTTGGTTTTACCAACGAAACCCTAAAAAAATGACGTCTAAATAATCCTGCTTGGGATAAAAATTTAAAAAATAATTGGTATTGTCATTGATTTTAAATTTGCCCTCGTGAGAATTCAATGTATTTACCTGGATTATTAATAATACCCCTTATAAATGGAATGTGTACAGTACATGGTTAAATTGATGATAATAATAAGAAATACTTGTGTATTTTGAAGCCGATCATCTATAACTGGTGTTTTCTCCTTCTCATGTAAGAGCAATTTTTTTATAGCTAAAATTTTCATGTAATTTTAGAGCAGTTTAAATTTTCATTTATGTTTGGATTGGTTAATTTATTATGAGAGCTCTTTCCATTTTCATTGCCACTTTTTAGTTTCTAAATCTAAATACTTGGGTTCTTTCACTCAACTTGGTTTAGTTTTCAGCTAAAGGATATGGAAAAGGTATCTGCAATGAAAACGATCTCTTATTCTTAATAATCTCGAGGAGAAAGCCTAATAAGTTACTTTTGAAATATCTGGCCTGCTTACTATGTTACTTTTGAGTCAGCTGTGAAATAAACTTGAGTTTTTGGAGTCCTGTAAAATATCGATCGATCTCAACAACTAAATTAAAATAGCTTAATTCTATAGTTTCCTGGGTACTTAAGAGCCGATAAATAATAATCGGTAGCTCATTAAATGGACGCCACTTCAGTGTGTGAGGCCATCTCGAAATAACCTTATTTAAAAACTACCTAGCAACTACTATTATAATGTGGGCAGCATCTAAGGTTTTCAGTTGTGTCTGTTTGTATGTTTGGGTGTGTAGGTGTGTAGGTGTGTAGGTGTGTAGGTGTGTAGGTATTTGTTGGGTTTACTGATGATGATGTTTGTGTTGTAGAATGGGTTGAACGCGCTGCACCTGGCAGCGAAGGACGGTCATGTGGAGATAGTAGAAGAGTTACTGACTCGGGGCTGTCACGTCGACGCTGCTACGAGGAAAGGAAACACGGCGCTGCACATAGCGGCGCTCGCCGGTCAGGAGGAAGTCGCCCGAGCGCTGGTCGGGGCCGGTGCTCAGGTCAACGCACAGAGTTCCAGCGGGTTCACACCGCTGTATATGGCGGCACAGGAAGGCCATCATGCCGTAGTCTCTTTCCTCCTGTCTAAAGGAGCTAACCAGGGTCTCTCCACAGAGGTATCCTACTTTACTTATATTTCCACCCGTCACTGTTCTAACAGTCAGTAGATGTTTTAACCTCTCTTCCAATATATTTACTGTTGCTGCTCTTCTGTAAAATACAACTCTATAAGACTATTTATAATAATGATATGAGGGTTTACGGTCTAATTAGATAAACTTAGTAAAATGACCACAAGGAGCAACAAGAAAACACATTGAACTACTTTTTTTTATAGTTAAAAATAATTGAGGAGCTTAGTATCAAAGATGGACAAGAGCACATTTCAAAATTTTACAGGAGAGCTGTAAAACTGTAGCTCGAATTCTACATGTGCTAGAGCAATGATTTTTTTTCTGTGGATTCTTAATAGGCTCAAAACTAGTTAGAAGGACTGAAAACGTGAATTTCTTTGATATTTTAGCTGCTAAATGGAGTTAAAAAGTGGAGTTGTCCGTTTTTGAAACAAAAACAAGGTTTTGACCGTTTTTGAAGCAAAATGTCATTGAAAATAATGGTTAGAATAATAATATTGGAGAAATATTATTTTTTTCACGTTTTTCAGAGTTCTTAGGGTGTTGTGCCCCCAAATTTAGAGCTAAAATTGATTTTTCGATTTACCCTCGGGGTATCATTTTTCTAAACATGTATGACAAAATGGTAGGAGTAGGTATTCAAATGCTAAAGCCCGCAGTGCATCATAGGAACGAGTTAGTAAAATGCAGCCTCCTGATTGGCTGTTTCGGTTATGTCCACTTTTGAAGCAAAACGTGTGTTGACTTGTCCGTATTTGAAACAAAACTACAAATATTATTGCATTTTTACCCCTTTTCTGGGCGTTTTTGATGCAAATGGATAGCAGAATCTGATGCAGCAGCCAAAAATCAAAAAGAAACAATCGATAACTGGAATTCGGAAAAAATGTCGAATGTCCGTCTTTGATACTAGGCTCCTCAATTACTTGTTAACGAATGCCTACCAAGATGAACTAGCTCTAAAATATCTATTTCCCTACAAAATTTGAAATACTTAATAATTTCTCCTGTTTAGTGAGGTCCAGGATTGCTCTTCTTCAGTCTTAATCTGAATTAAAAATATTTACCATGAGAAGATATTTGGTCTGTTAAACCTGTTGTTTCTTCATTCACTTATCCTCCAGAGTATCTTTACCCCTTCTATTCCTTTGTCAATATTGTCATGTTAACTTGAAGCAAAATAAACATATACTTCAACATGTGCACTTCAACAACAGGATGTGCTTCCAGTAGTGGAAGCAGAATGGTGTACCCTTTGCCTGGCTTTTTTAGGAAAACCAGTGGTTTTTGTATTTGATTTGTATGTTTTTAATGTGCAGGACGGGTTCACTCCTCTAGCAGTAGCGATGCAGCAAGGCCATGATAAAGTAGTGGCAGTTCTTCTGGAGAACGACTCGAGGGGCAAAGTACGTCTGCCTGCTCTACACATAGCGGCTAAGAAAGACGACACCAAGGCGGCCACTCTTCTACTTCAGGTACAAACAAACTAGATGTGTGTTTCTACCTGGTGGGCTCCTTATTTATTTTGCACAAGTCAATCTGTGTTTTCTTAGTGAAAGATAATAGAATGAACTAAGTTGTTTTTGTTGGCTAAGTTGAATGGAATGGTTTGATTATGCAGTGGTGACCCGGGTAATTTAACCGTCTCGTTTTGAGTGGAAGAATTGAACGTTTCAGTAGAAGCTGTTTGTCGTTGTTAGTCCTGTTGCTATTCTCAAGTTTGATTTTACTTGAGGTTTCCCAGTAAAGCTGCTAAATTAGCTTCTTATTGTTGAAGGACGAGACTGTCAAATTCAGAGTACATACGTCAGAACAACTGAGTTTTAACAGAAATATACTTAAATTATAATTATCGCTAAAAATGACCTAATAATAATTGATAAACCTTTTCATTTTGCTCTTTGAATTATATTCGATATGAGTGAATTCTACAGAATTGCTGTAGAAATAATTAAATTGCCCTTGTTAAGCATTGAAACTAAACTTTTTTTTAGGGAAATATATATGTGTATGAAATACTGTTTATGTTTTGCGGCCTGTGTTATATCTGTAACTAGCTGTGGCTCCTTAATATCCTTCATACTTGTATGGAACTTTGCTGCTTTCTCAAAAATTAGACTTTTATTTTGCTTCTTTTAATTATAAGTTGTAAGAGCAGGCAATATTTAGTTGACTTCTGTTTTAGTTACATCTGTTAACAGTGTTAAATTGAATGCTCAAGTAAGAAAATAGCATTTCAGTTGTAGCTTAGTAGAGCACAGCTACCATTCTTTTCATTGTTTGGTATTTTGCCAAATACTTTCCAAGTCTAGAGTTTTTTTACTTGAATTGAGCGGCTGACTTATTGGATTTCTGCTGCCTACAAGAAAAGAACAAATAATGAAGTATTCTAGTTAAAGCGTCTCTATAATTCTTTCTTTGTTGGTTTGTTTCCAATTTTTGTAGTTGTAGGAAGGACGTTCGTGAGAAATAGTGTTGAGACGAGAGCCTCATGTTTCAATATGCTTTTTTCTAAAAATGGGACTTACTAACTTGATTACTTTTCTCAGGAAAAAAATTAGCTTCCAAGATATTGATGAACATAAATCTGATGAGCTGAGAATCGAAAGGCAAATGAAAACAACTACCTGTTGAATACTTTTAAACTAGTTTAAAAAGAAATAAATTAAATTTGATATTATGGGATATAAATTGATTATCACTGAGTATTTGAGTGAGTTTTATTTGTTGTTGTGTGTGTGTGTAGTGTTTAATAAAGATGAGCTGTCGACCACCATTTCACTGATAATGACAAAATATAATGGCAGAAACTCTTTGCTTCTGTTCCCGTGTATAATCTATTACACCGACTCGTCCGATTTTAAAGAGGTTTTATTGAAACTTGCCACCAGATGTCTCCATCTTCATTTCAACCGTCTGTCCACATTATATATTAAATATAACTAAATGTGAGCTCACATGGAGTGGGAACAGCTTCACACAGCCATACTCCTTCATTTCCCTGTAGCATCACAATATTAGAAGCTATGTGCCACACTGATTAGCACATTATTTTTTTACCATAGTTCTATTTATAAAATGTACACAGTACTAATGTCAGATAGCACTTTTATATTTATACAGGTCTTTGTTTTATTTGGATTTTTAACTCTTTATCTTTTGTTCTTTGACATCACTTTAAATTCCGTCTCCAAGAATCTTTCTCTCTCACAATTTGTTTCCTTATTTCTCTCAGTTTATTTGGACGCCCTCCAGCTATTGGCCGTTTTACTTTTCTTCTTTTTTTTTTAGACTACACATTATTATTCTTTTATTTATTTTCCCCCTCTTTCTTGTTTCTGTTATTATTTATCTGTATTTAAGTTTAAATTGTTGAAGTGTGTCCAAAGTAAATGGTTTTTTTTTATTATTTATTTATTTTTGAAATGTTGAAAAGCGAAGTATTTGTTTATTTTGTTTTATGTATTTAGTGATATAATGTAGAGTAAATGGAGGAAAAAGAAAGTCAAAGATAAACAGTTTTTAAGGTAAACATGTATTGTTGTGAAGGGTTTCTTTCTTCTTGTTTAAGGAATAATGAAAGCTCTTTCTTGTTGTTAGATTCTTCAGCTTCTTTTTTTCTTTCTTTAATCTTTAAAGAAAGAAAAAACTTTTATAAAAAAGAAAACTTATTTCAAGTTGAGATTCTTATATATCAAAGAGAACAGTACTTACCCACTGGTTGTCACAAAATAATAATTATATAATTTGAGAAGATAAACATAAACATCTTTGATATCAAGATAAAATCACCAGAATTATAAGATACCATTATCTAATGAGATAAAATCTTATTTTATCTTTACTGCTAATAATACTTACAATATAATATTACTCTAGAGCTCTAATATTACTCTAGAGGTTGTTTGGCTGTAATGGAGAAGTTTTATACAGTGTGTAGGTACCGTACTGATTTGATCAGGTAATTCTTATTTCTTGTTATCGCCCTAGTCTTTTGTTAGTTATTTGAACCTGGATTGCCTCAAATGTCTGCTCAGTGTTACAGACCTTATTAGATTTATGTTTATGATTATTAACTTTTTAATATAATTTTAATTTTAATTTTCAGAACGATCACAACCCCGATGTGACCTCTAAGAGCGGCTTCACACCTCTTCACATCGCCGCTCACTATGGAAACCAAAATATCGCTAATCTTCTCCTACAAAAAGGTGCCGACATCAACTTCGCTGCCAAGGTATTATTATTACTCCACTAGATATTTATATAATTACAATTGAATTTCTAATTCTTCAAAAGTATTTCTAATTTTAATGCTTTTCTAATAGTAAGTTGGATATATTATGTGCAAATAGAAAACGCCTCTCCACTGATAAAAACTTAGATTTTTAGAGCCACTCATTTGGTTGTCTCAGTGCCAGAAAAAAGTTAAACATAAAGCCCTATAAGGAAGCAGTTGATGTAGCGTATCTCGGGCATCATGTATAGAAATGTTAACATAAAGCCCTATAAGGAAGCAGTTGATGTAGCGTATCTCGGGCATCATGTATAGAAATGTTAACATAAAGCCCTATAAGGAAGCAGTTGATGTAGCGTATCTCGGGCATCATGTATAGAAATGTTAACATAAAGCCCTATAAGGAAGCAGTTGATGTAGCGTATCTCGGGCATCATGTATAGAAATGTTAACATAAAGCCCTATAAGGAAGCAGTTGATGTAGCGTATCTCGGGCATCATGTATAGAAATGTTAACATAAAGCCCTATAAGGAAGCAGTTGATGTAGCGTATCTCGGGCATCATGTATAGAAATGTTAACATAAAGCCCTATAAGGAAGCAGTTGATGTAGCGTATCTCGGGCATCATGTATAGAAATGTTAACATAAAGCCCTATAAGGAAGCAGTTGATGTAGCGTATCTCGGGCATCATGTATAGAAATGTTAACATAAAGCCCTATAAGGAAGCAGTTGATGTAGCGTATCTCGGGCATCATGTATAGAAATGTTAACATAAAGCCCTATAAGGAAGCAGTTGATGTAGCGTATCTCGGGCATCATGTATAGAAATGTTAACATAAAGCCCTATAAGGAAGCAGTTGATGTAGCGTATCTCGGGCATCATGTATAGAAATGGAAAAACTAACAACTATAATCCATATATAATTGAAGTGTTTCCTGAATATTGATAAAAATGTCATTATTTAGGGATACGTTTTCATTTCATACTCTCTGGAAAAACCAGATACGCTACATCGAAGCCCAGTTAATCTACGACAGATACATACGCCCAATATTCACAAAATCGATCTGTATACAGCTGTGTCTTAAAATAGAGGACTGAATATTGAAAGTGTCATAAGAGAAAACTGATGAAATGAAAAGAATCCGTATTTGGTGCATTTTTGATTAATCTACAGAAAAGACTTTGATTATATGTGGCAGTTTTTTCATTTCTATACATGATGCCCCAGATACGCTACCTCAACCAAGGAAGCTCATAAGAGACAAATATGGAAGCCTGATGTTGTATTAGTCAACTTAGTCGTCCAACAAGTTGTTGGCTAAACCTCTTTAGACTAGAGTTTAGGCTTAAGGAGCTTACGACCTGTGTATTATTATCTGGGACCTACAGATTATATTATATAGAGCTCATATGATCTCACAAGTTAATTGGATTAAAATAAATGCTTGAGGGCTTCATTCAAGAGTAAATAAAATTTCTATTGGCTAATCAGGTTCTGATTCAAACATTAACTGTGTTAAAGTTTTCAAATGATGGATGCAGGAATTAGGAATGCATGTAGAGAAGTACGTGTCTCTTATCTGAAAACACTGTAATTGCTTACAAATAAATGTTTACCTTTATGTTAAAGTTACTTCTAAAAGTGAGAAACGCTGTTAGTCAGTTATTAGACAGTATTTCCTTAAGTTAGTATCGAGATTAAATAATAGACAGAACATTGTAGAAGGTTCTTCAGTTTAGTTTCAAACACATTAATTAATATATTACCTGGATAACATTAATAATTGAAACTTGCAAATTCCAAATAGTTGAGTTATCAACAAATTGAATTTCTTTCTTCCTCTTGCGTCTATTAAGTAACAAATACAGGGAAATTTATTTTACAACAGTAAGTCGGTGCTGTTGTCGACCATAAATACAATTCAGGTCACTTTGAATAAAAATAACATTTTATCCGAGTCAATTCATCAAAGTTGTTTTTATACATTCTCATTTTCCTGTAAATTATTCTTACTATTGTTTCTCATACTAGATTTGTTCAAGAGGAAAACAGTTAATTTGTTTCATAGGTCCTTTATTTTATTTATTTATTGTATGATAACAACTATCCTATACCATCCATCTTGTATGTTCTATCCTATTTCTTCTGATTTTTATCGGATGAGACACAATACTAACTAAAGAATGTGCAAATTATTTCAGCTTAAAGAAATCTATTGAATTAGTTTAAAGCGATGTTTTATTTTGCAGCACAACATCACTCCGCTGCACGTAGCTTGTAAGTGGGGTAAAGTTGCGATGGTGGGGCTGCTAGCGGACAGAGGTGCTAACATCGAGTGTAGAACACGGGACGGACTCACTCCTCTACACTGCGCTGCCAGATCCGGCCATGAACAAGTCCTCGACCAGCTCATAGAAGCTAAGGCTCCTCTCGCTGCCAAGACAAAGGTATCACTTCATTCATTCCTTTATTACACATTCCAATTATTATTTTAAATCAAATTATAATTATTATTAACAAAGGGAGACAGGCAGAGGAAAATAGACTCCAGTGCCGGGAATAGAACCACGGGCCTCTATATTTCCAGTATAGCAATCTACCACTGAGCTACACTGGAGAATAATTTCCTCTGTCAGTAAGGATACCTAGTCCCGAATTAAGCTTTCAATTTTCCACAAGTCTAGAAGTCAACATTAACGACAATCGAACTAGATCAAGAAATAGCGCTTATAATTATAAAGTACCCATTTAGTACCTTTACCTTGTACAATAAATTTGAAATTTAAGATTTAAGTAGTATTCATACTATGGAAAGTTTAAATTTGAATTTAAACTTTCCATAGTATGAATACTACCTAAAACTTAAAAATGAAATTGCAATTATTTTAAAGCAAGATTGTATAGTACAATGGGGCCATAGTACCAAGGCATATTACAACGAGGCCATAGTACCAAGGCATAGTACAACGAGGCTTAGTACCAAGGCTTAGTTGAACGGAAGGTGTGTCAAGCTGTATGAGATGTGTCCATTGAGCAGTTGCAGAGCTTAACTATTTAAACTGTTTGGAGGTAGATTTAATTTGTTTCTGTAAAAGTTATGGTATGATAAAAACTCTGATAATATTTATTTGTGAGGTTTTTATACATATGAACAGTTGGACGGAGCTATAGCTTTACCTCTTTACCTCCTTTTGCTTCTAACAGTTGTCATTTATGGTGCCATTTGTGGAAAAATACTTTTGGTGGAAAGATGTCTTTATTTATTTCTATGTGTTACCAAACCTGAAATTTACTAAGCGTTGGATGGTTTTAGCGTGTTGGTAAATCGTCAATTTTTATGAGGGCTGACCAACTAATATCCTGTGGACGACTACCTGGCCCTGCCAAGCCTCTTGGTCCCTGTAATACCTGTTTTAGGAGGGAATAGGGTAGGATTTGGAGGGAGTGCAATAAAATGAAGATTTACCTGCGAGATTCCTTATAATATAGCCTTTGATAAAATTGGTTTGGGTACTCCTGTCGTACATTTTATAAATATAAAAAGACATGGATTTGTCAGAGGGTACGAATTCTGTAAAATATCTACAAAAAAGAACAACTTTAAAATAAATAAAATGAATGGTACAAACTTGTGGATAAATTGAAGAAAATAGTTTTTCATTATAATATATATTTCGTTTGTTAGTCAATGGAATCTGTTTTTAAGATAGTTGTATTATTTGTTATTTTTATTATTTTTAACTTTTAATTCTAAAATATCTCGAAGATAAGGTAATTTAAGAAAAATAAAATTTATAAAGAACAGCTTTAAAAACTTTCCATATGAAGATCTCTAGCTAAGAATCCATTTAGCAATATGTTTCCACATAAGTTAGTTAAAACGACAATGATATTGTGTAATATATGACTTACTAACCAAATAAATTTTCTAGTGAATATTGTGTGTGGTATTCTACAACTAAAGTAAACTAAATTTAGATTTTTGAAAATTGAAAACTCTTTGTAAGGAATATTGTTAAGGGAGTTGTTGAGAGTATGAGTTACTAGATCCAGAAGATGCGGATTCATTTTAATGTGGAAACAATTATTGAATGACATGACCAGTTGGATTCGCATCGTGCGCTACTCTGTCGGGGATGAGAATCATTCAAATGTTAGGATCGACACTGTCTCACATTTTGTTTTCTCTGGAAGATATACAATGTATCGTGTGTCGTAGCTTCAGTAACAATAACAAAATACAGTTGTTTCTACCAAGATTATGTGGAATTTACTGATGGTTCTTGAAGAGCATAATCAGTCAGACGATAGTCAAGAAATAGATCACCTGAAGACATGCATCGCTGGCTCACTCATACATAAATCAGTGTTGTACAGTTGTCATGTAAATGTTTATCTGTAGGAATTTAACAAACACAGCTCTAACAAGAAAGCTTTTAAAAATGGTAATAGCTTAATATTTATTTAATTTGTATTACCGTAGTCCCAATTGCTGCAAGTATTTATGCAAGAGGATTTATTTTATTTAACTGTGGAAGAGGGAAACAATTGGGAATCTATATTGATACCGTCCAAAGGGAGTGGATTCTCAACTAATCAAGTGGTCGTCTCTGAGTTTTGAGGATAGTAGACTTGATTCAACTACAACTAATATTATTGTTCTAGTCTAAGATGTTTTAAAAGGAAAGTTTAATGTTGAGTATTACTGTTACAGAATGGACTGAGTGCTTTGCACATGGCTGCTCAAGGGGACCACGTTGAAGCTGCGAGGGTTCTCTTGTACCACGGTGCTCCTGTAGACGACATCACTGTGGATTACCTCACAGCTCTTCATGTCGCTGCCCACTGTGGACATGTGCCCATATCAAGGTAACCCGTATCTTTCATTCTGCTTTGTCTTCAAAATTACCCTTAAATAATATAATAAGATATCATTGTTTTGTGATTTTATTACGGGGGATTATAGCTGAATTGATTTGAAGAAATAGAATCTAAGAGTTGGATGAAATGTCGTCCGACAGTATGTGGTCCTCAAAATTCGTCTGCAGGACATAGCTTGCCCACAACCTGCAAAATAAATGTCCGACACAACTCAAACCAACTTTCTCATATACGAGTTCATAATTATTTAACCCAGTGTTTTCCATTTAGTAGTTTTTGTAGGTACATTTAATTATTATTGAACATTTCATCAAAATTTATCATAAAAATAACTTCTCCTAGGCGGGGAATTGAACTCGGCCTCTTTCTCTGTCCGCATTTAAAGCTATTTTCTCAGGAACCGGATTTTTCCTGGGAAAACGGCTTATATTGTTAGATTTTTTTTTTTTTAATTGTTGTTTGGTCTTAACACTTGATTTAGCGATATTTGGAGCCCTCCTTGGGTCATTCTCAAGCTGACTGACTAGAACATTACACTACATTGGAATTTTGTAATTTAAATTAAAAAAAATGTAATCTTAATGAATCATCTGACTCTCGTCAAAATCTCTGCATTTAGATAATGTTTATTATACTTTAAAGTAGTATGTACAATTTTATTTCCCCTTTTGCTACTATCATTTTTTCATCCTTGTTTTTACATGCTCTTTCGCTGTCTACTACACTATTTTGAAAAAGGATTCTTCTTATCGACGCCCTCTCTGTTATAAAAAATATAGAGACATATAAAGATCAATTTATCAGGTTATAAATATGTTAAATTGATAATTATTTTAATCGTGTATTAAAACGATTGATAAATTAGTTTGACGAATACTTATTGGTTCATGTTGATGGTCAGGTTGCTATTGGATAAGAAAGCGGATCCCAATGCTCGAGCTTTAAACGGATTCACACCTCTACACATCGCCTGCAAGAAGAACAGAGTCAAGGTGGTGGAACTGCTTCTGAAGTACGGTGGCAACATAGAAGCCACCACCGAGTCCGGCTTGACTCCGCTCCACGTCTCCTGCTTCATGGGTTGCCTCAACATCGCAGCGTTGCTACTCAATGCTGGGGCGACGCCCGACGCTTCCACTGTCAGGGGAGAGACTCCCTTACATCTTGCGGCCAGGGCTAATCAAGCCGATCTTGTACGACTACTTTTAAGGTAATCGTATTGATTTGTCTTCTATTGGAAAAATAATGTTACAACTTTATTTTTTTAAGATGAAGGAAACTATTTATTTATTCGTTGTCTTTTTTATTTTACCCACAAATGTGTGGAAGAAGGTTACAGATAACTAGTCAATTATTTTTGTGTGTAATATCCACAAAAATAATTTAAAAAAAAAAAAAAAAATTGTTTCTGTTTTCTAAAGATAATATTTATAAATAAGTGAACTGTCAATTGAAAGGTTTTAAGAACTATAACCCATTGGCTGGGAGAGGGCACTGCGTAAAACAGTAGTCCTGTGTGCCAAACTACAACCCTTCGGCTGAGAGGGGACTCTTAGTGGAACTGGACTCTTACGTGTAGGCCTCTCTTTCCTAAAACTGAGCCCTTTGGCTGGGAGGGGACTCTTGAGTCCCCACAGTAGTCCTGTGTGCTGGAACAGTAGTCCTGTGTGCTGGAACAGTAGTCCAGTGTGCAGGCCTTTTTTCCTAAACTACAACCCTCTTTGGCTGGCTGGGGACTCTTGGTGGAACAGTACTCTTGTGTGCAGAACCATCCTATAGAACCTTCTAAGTGAAGTGAGGATCCCACCCGGCACTACCGTCTACTCCAATCATCCTTTTAAACTATAAACTCATCATAATCATCTATTAATTTGCTTAATATTAAATATTTATTGCATTAAGCTTGCATCAATGATAAAGTGACACGATACCTAGTTAATATATTATTTAAACTGTAAGTATTAAAGATCTGAGGAGACGAGGCTGTTGATTCTCTAGATCAGTTATCTTAACAATTGAGGCAATAGCTAGGCAATAGTTTTAGGTCTCTGTTTCTTCTTCTTTGATACTGATTTAGTATATTAAATCAAATAAATTTATAGAATTTTAACATTCCAGATTTCATGCTTTAATTGTAGTTTTAAGCTGACAGCAGATACCAGCATTCACAAATTGTAGTGATTGAATATATCACTTAAAATACACAAAATAGTTTATAAAATAAGTTATTTATTTAAGAAGAAGGTGTTAAAAAAAGTAAACAACAACAATAAAATATTTGTCAAATAAGGGAAAATAAAATAAAACAGTGTTGACAAAAATTGATAAAAAAGTAAATGAATGTTACTTATTGGTGTATCATTTCTTTAACGGATTTATAGTCTGTTGTTAAGTTTGAAAATTGTCTGTCTGTGCTTGTCTTAGTTCTTCCGTTTCTTCTTACTCGTTAATTAAGTGTTTTCTAATTTGATATCTTTATTTTATAATTACAAGTTTGAATATTCATACAAATTACCATCAGTAAAAATGTTAGCCGAGTAAATAATTGTTTTTGTTTTGTTTTCTAGACACAATGCGACGGTGGACTCGAAAGCAAGGGAAGACCAGACACCGCTGCACGTAGCGAGTCGTCTTGGCAACACTGACATAGCGAAGCTGCTCCTCGAGCACGGCGCTTCTCCACATTCCTCCACAACAGACCTCTACACTCCTCTACACATCGCTGCAAAGGAAAACCAATTAGAGGTGAGCTAAAACCATCTTGTATTGTTAGGCAACATCAGATTCACTTAATTCTTACGTACTTTGTACTTGTTCCCTCGGTTGTCTTCAACACTTCATATTTTCTTTGATCTTTATATTTTTCAGATCCTTAATTACCTCTTAATCTCTCTTTGGTTTAATTTAAAATAAGCTTTCATAATATTTAATTGAAGGATGTCTTTGAAAGCTACAAGTAAAGCTTTATTAGTAATTGTTAAATGTTGAAATGCTTTTTAAATAAGATAATATATTTGTAAGGAGGTTATTGTTGTTTTAGGACCATTAAGCTGTTCTAGATAAATGAGAAACAAATGTATTTTTAAAATGATGTGAGCGTCTGTTCGGTCTGCCTTGGAGTAGATAATCAGATGTTTGACACATTGCAATCATTATGTTAAAGAACGGATTCGTGACAACGTGTGAATTCATATTGAACTGAGTGTGACATTGTTAGTTTGTGATTTGTCTCTCAAAACTGACTATATGAGAATAATTCTAGTCATTTCTAACTGTTGAAATGTTTAATATAGTAGCCATGTTATTTTGAGTATTAATTTAAGCCGTTTGGAATATTGAAATAGCATGTTCAATTTTTTGGGATAAATAGTGTCGGGGGTGAATAAAGTTTGATGGAGATGCGTACATGTTTATGGAAGTGAAGACGTATAGACAGCGATTATCCTCAATTACAAGTCCGATATGTCTGCCCATTAATTGTTGAGGTTTGATGATAACTCAGCCTATCATTACTGTACACTGTGTTTAAGCCTCATCTTAAACTATTAATCATGACATTTAAAACAAATGTCCTGCTATTAAACAAAGCTGTTATTTTCATTTTCAGCATGTGATAATATTTAACTTTGTGCTGTTTGCATTCCTCTCTTAATCTTATGTTGGAGACCGTCGAGCGTAGAACAGGTTTATTTTTCGGTTTTTAACTTGTTAAGAAAATGATTTTGTTTTAATTTGTTTACTTCTAGATAGCGGAGCAGTTGATAGAGCACGGCGCAGGTTTGGACGCTGCGACTAAGAAAGGCTTCACTCCGCTTCATCTCGCTGCTAAGTACGGAAACTTGGAAATCGCAACACTTCTACTCGACAAACAAGCACCCATAGACGCCCAAGGAAAGGTAAACATACCGCATTAATCATATTAAAAACAATTTATCTCCAATAGGGACGAAAAGTAACTTTTCAGGGCTAGTTTATAGGTAATAATGTTGGTCTTTTCATCCCCGTTCTTAAAAGATGGGGAAATAATGTGAAAACAGGGAAATAATGTAAAAACGGGATTATAATCCACGTTCGCCAACCTAATTATTTTGTAAATAGTAGAGAATGAATGGCAAATATAGTGAATTGATTGAAATCAGGTTGGCAACACTGCTTTAAAACTCCCAGCTGATTGCGAGTCATTCTACGATGCTTTGTTTACTTTTATTTAGCTTTCTTTGAACTTTTCTTTTTTTTTATTACTTTAAATGTGATTATTAATTGTTTTAATTGACATATTCTTTTATTTTTGTATTTAATTCGTTTAATAAAGAAATACAAATGTTTTCTTTATTGATTAAATCTTTTATATAGCGCTTTTTCTGAAGATAAAATTTTGTATGTACCTCGAGAATAATGCATTATTATTCCCTTGTTATAATTATCTCCTATTTAACATGAGCTAATTGACATTAATCCCTCGGCTTCGCCTCGGGAATTAAGGTACCTAATACCCTCGGCTTCGCCTCGGGATTTAGTTGCCTTGATTCCTTCGGCTTTGCCTCAGGAATCAACTCAGTCACGCGGGAAATAATATCTTACATTATTCCCTAGGTGCATAAATAACTATTATTGTTTTACCACTTTTTAAGAGTAGAACAATCTCCCTATTTGAAATTCTTTCATTATGAGTGGAAACTATTTTTTTTGTTTTCCTATTAAAATGATTTGTATATTATATTTAGTTAATAAAAACCTTGTATGCTTCATAATAGAGGTGTATAAATTGAATCCTTGTTGGATTTTTTATATAAACACCTGAAAAAGAACTGGCTCTTTATCTTAACAAGAATAACATTTGATGTGAGAGAAAATGTGCCAAAACTGTCTCAAACTTTTTAAGGGGTTTCATTGGTTATCCTCGAGATCCTACTCAACCCCTATGCCGAGGGTGATGTGTCTGTCTGTCAGTCGTGCTTTGGTTTATACCTCGAACCGTTCCAGGTAGAGAATCAAAATTTGAAACAGGGGCACAACGTTTTGGCCCACACATTGGAAAAATAATGTCAAGTTAAAAATGTATTATTCTCAATTCACACTAATGTGGTAAGCTCACATTTGTTCTTTTTTTTTAATTTTCGAGTGGGGTCTCAAATATATACATAAGTACCATATTCTGTTTTTGCTTTACGAAAATCAGGATGAGTCTTATATTTGAGGGCGTCTTATAGTAATGAATTTAAGTGTAACACACTTAACAACCTATTTTCTACCAATTTCATTTCAAGAGAATTGCTTCGATCAGTTTTTACTTTGTATTTCCAATTCTCTGAATTTTTCCGGGATATTTTTGCCGGACTTTCCTCTTTCATTCATTTTGAGGAATTTTAACATGTTCAATTTCTACCTTCAAAATGTTGTCTACAAAATCTACTGTCTATAAAATAATTCTAGACCCTCGAGTTTAAACCCTTGTAACTTCTAAACGGAAAATCGTATGTAGATGAAACAAGTTTCTTTATTTAGACAATTTAATAAAATTTTATAGCATATGAATAATTATTTTTTTACGTTAATTTTTAATTACTTTATTGCGGGATAGGTGAAAATAGGGCCGTTTTTTCGGCACATTTTGGCAATGCCCAACTTTAAAAACTCAATGCTTTAAAAGTTCTCAACCAAATCAAACCAAATTCACAGGACTTTTAGAACTCATATAAATGTCGAGGCCTACGAAGTTTCAAGTCGAAAAGTTAATTAGTTTTCTGTTAATTAACGAATTTAATGGGACCTGATATATTTTGAACTACTATAGATAGAAACACGAAACCTTCACAGAAAAATCAAGAAAAAATTACCTTTCAAAGATACGAACTTAATTTTGCTCCCACGGTGCTAAAAAATGTTGTAGAATTTTTTAAATGTTGATAATTAATTCGTAGTTGAAAGGTATAAGAGAGATAATTATGAGGGAAAAAATGGAGAGGTTGTTATACCTGGTCAGAGATTCTTCCCCTATAATCCTGTCCTAGCTTTACTACCACACCATACATCTGACTTAAAGGACAGCATCCTGTATGGTGTGGTAGTAAAGCTAGGACAGGATTATAGGGGAAGAATCTCTGACCAGGTATAACAACCTGGCCATTTCTTCCCTCATAATTATCCCTTCTATACCTTTCAACTACGAATTAATGATCAACATTTAAAAAATGCTACAACTTTTGTTAGCACCGCGGGAGCAAAAGTAAGTTCGTATCCTTGAAAGATAATTTTTTCTTGATTTTTCTGTGAAGGTTTCGTGTTTCTATCTATAGTAGTTCAAAGATATCAGGTCCCATTAAATTCGTTAATTAACAGAAAACTAATTAACTTTTCGACTTGAAACTTCGTAGGCCTCGACATTTATATGAGTTCTAAAAGTCCTGTGAATTTGGTTTGATTTGGTTGAGAACTTTTAAAGCAATGGGTTTTTAAAGTTGGGCATTGCCAAAATGTGCCGAAAAAACAGCCCTATTTTCACATATCCCGCAATAAAGTAATTAAAAATTAACGTAAAAAAATAATTATTCATATGCTATAAAATTTTATTAAATTGTCTAAATAAAGAAACTTGTTTCATCTACATAAAATTTTCCGTTTAGAAGTTACAAGGGTTTAAACTCGAGGGTCTAGAATTATTTTATAGACAGTAAGCGTGCTATTTCTCTGCCAGCGTGGCATCTGCCTACAAGTTGCTAAAAAAGAGAACGCAAGATTTCTCCTTTGAATCAGGGTGTTTCTAATATTCGATGCTATAACTTATCTTTTTTTTTTACAAATTTTTGGTTAAAAAAATCGGGATATTCAAAGCAATATGGTATAATTTTTTAATAATTGTATTTTTTATTGGTTGCCGAAATATACCAAAATGAAATCCCCCTTCCCTCCCCCCAACCACCCTGTAATGGCTATTCCTACAAATTTTAAATAATTCATGTTAATACCTTATGACAGGCAGATGAAAATTTCTGGAAAAAAATTAATTGCCCTTGTTGTTGATATCGATAAAAAACATTGTGACACCTCTGGCTATGGAACTGGGACCCCTTACTATACTTGGTTATTATTGTTTTTGTTTTTTTACTTTCATATAAGGTGAACGACCTAAGAAACCCCATAAAGTACTTGGATCCAAATATTTCTCCGAGATTTTTTGAAGATAATTTGGTTTGACGCTTGATTCCCTAATTCAATTTTTGTTTCTTACTTGCTCTGACACTGTTCGTATTTCAGGATATTTTTACATTGTGTTTATTATTTCTCTAGAATGGAGTGTCTCCACTGCACGTTGCGAGCCACTACGACAAGGACAGTGTAGGTTTACTTCTTCTGGAGAGGGGGGCCTCTCCTCATGCTACCGCTAAAAACGGATTCACACCTCTTCATATTGCTGCTAAGAAAAATCAGGTTAACTCCCATTCTCTTAATAATAATATATATAGTGTGTGTGTGTGTGTGTGTAATGGAGTTGGTATGTCTCTCCATCACCTCTATAATTTGTATTTGCCGCTGGAAAGACCCCAGTCAACTAAAGTACCCAAGAATATGGTGAGGGGGGGCTTGTTGAAGTTGGGATTTGAACCGGGGACCTGTTGGTTCCAAAGCACGAATGGTAACACTGACCCTATCCTTATTTAATAAGTCCAGTTTGAGGATAGAGAACTCTTCTGTCATCTATAATGAGGTAGAGGTGTGATTACAGGGGTTTGCTCCTGAGGTAGAAGTGTCTTATATATGAGTGTTATGTCAAGGCAAGTTAGAAGTTCTAGTTGTTGAGGGGCTTTGGAAGTCAAGCCAAGCAACTTGAATAGAAGTTTAAGTATTGGCTGCTGTTAGAAAGGATCTGGGTTACTTGTATGCTGTGAAGGTGAGGGCAACAGGTGTTTCTATGGCGAGTGTTTGTTGTTGTTGGGAGGTCTGTCTTATTATTGGGCTGGCTGTAAAAGGCGGCTCTCAAGGATGTTTGTTGCAGGAGATGAAATCTGTGGAATGAAAAGTTGTGGCAAGTTACAAGTTCCTTTGCAACCCTCCATCCAGGTGTGAGCCAAATGGTTTAGTTCATGTTTTTAAATTTCCCCCACAGTATGGGGCACTGAATACAAAATGTTTTCTGGCTGATTAGTGTACTCTCTGGCTCCGACTGAACAAAATTCAGCAAATCACTGCCAAATAACTCCATAGCAGTGAAAGGGTTAAGTATGATCAGCATAATTCACTAGAGGAATTTTTTTTTTCAACTTAATCTTTGTTATAGAGTTAATGTATTGAAATCTGGGTTTGATTAATTAAATAACTGGTTTCTTAAAGTAAAATAACTATTTAATTGTTGCTGAACTTATCCAGTTATTGATTTATCATATTCGTATTGAATTACCCTTTAATCTAATTTATTCTTCAGTCTTCCTTAGGTCTATAGGGCATTAATAAAGTTTATTACTACTCCATGTCTGGCTATATTTCACCTCCTTTGAGGCATCCTCAGGCCTAAAAGAAGATTTTAAATTTATTTATCCACATCATCATTCACATTAACAAATATTTACATAAAAACTTTGTATTATTACTTCAATCCAACATAATTTAACATATAATTTTGTGATTTAACTTATACCATAATTATATGTATAACTATACACTAACCTTTATTAATCCTTCTATTATATTATCATATACATTTTTCTTTGAAAATCTAACAGCCAGTTATTAAACCGTGCGTCAAACGTCTACCTACAATTACATTAATTTGTCTGTTAAAATTTTTTCCAATATTGAACTATAATTTAAAAAGTATTTACCTTCTCATTTATTCCAATTTATCTTCTAAAACATGGTAACTTACACATTTCCTCTTTTCATATCTACTGTTCTTTATTTAATGTAATTCTTAATTATAAAATTATTAATTTTCTCATAGAGAAAATACGTCTTGAGTGTATTTATGATAAGACTGATAAGTGATAAGACCGGTTGTATTAATGATAAGAGATCTTACATACTAAAATTTGCTCTACTTTTATGTTTTTCTTAATTGCCTACCATATCTTAAGTTAGGGGAATTTTCTAAATAATGTTAAAATTCTGACTATATATTAATCTAAAATTAGTTTTTTCCATGTTATATCTCAGTATTAGTATATTAATATGATATTATTATTATTATTATGATATTTCTTTATTTCTATATTAATTTAATAACTATTTATCTTTGTATCTTTTATTTATCCTTTTTATTTGACTGTTTTTATATCTTGTAAGATTGACATATAAAATTTATTGAATTCTTTAGTGTCCGTTTTAAAATTCATGGACTTCTCCTCCAAGCTAATATGTGCTGCTTCTAAATATTGTCTTTTATACGTGTTAATCTCTTTGTTCAGAATAATAGTATTTTCAAAATTCATTTTGTGTCCTTTTCGTTTTACATGGTCAACCAATGCCGTAGTGTTATTATTTTTGGGAGTTTCTATTCCTTCTGTATTATTTTTTAACTGTTCATTTTTATTTTTATTTTTATTTTCTAGGGTTTTTACATTAGCCATATGTCCTTTTAATCTATTTTTTAAAGTTTGTTGTGAGTGTCCTATATAAACCTGTTCACAATCATTACATGGGATTTGATAAATAATATTCATTTGATCGTTCTTTTGAATTTTATCTTTTGTATTAGTGTAAATCACTAATACAAAAGATAAAATTCAAAAGAACGATCAAATGAATATTATTTATCAAATCCCATGTAATGATTGTGAACAGGTTTATATAGGACACTCACAACAAACTTTAAAAAATAGATTAAAAGGACATATGGCTAATGTAAAAACCCTAGAAAATAAAAATAAAAATAAAAATGAACAGTTAAAAAATAATACAGAAGGAATAGAAACTCCCAAAAATAATAACACTACGGCATTGGTTGACCATGTAAAACGAAAAGGACACAAAATGAATTTTGAAAATACTATTATTCTGAACAAAGAGATTAACACGTATAAAAGACAATATTTAGAAGCAGCACATATTAGCTTGGAGGAGAAGTCCATGAATTTTAAAACGGACACTAAAGAATTCAATAAATTTTATATGTCAATCTTACAAGATATAAAAACAGTCAAATAAAAAGGATAAATAAAAGATACAAAGATAAATAGTTATTAAATTAATATAGAAATAAAGAAATATCATAATAATAATAATAATATCATATTAATATACTAATACTGAGATATAACATGGAAAAAACTAATTTTAGATTAATATATAGTCAGAATTTAGAAAATTCCCCTAACTTAAGATATGGTAGGCAATTAAGAAAAACATAAAAGTAGAGCAAATTTTAGTATGTAAGATCTCTTATCATTAATACAACCGGTCTTATCACTTATCAGTCTTATCATAAATACACTCAAGACGTATTTTCTCTATGAGAAAATTAATAATTTTATAATTAAGAATTACATTAAATAAAGAACAGTAGATATGAAAAGAGGAAATGTGTAAGTTACCATGTTTTAGAAGATAAATTGGAATAAATGAGAAGGTAAATACTTTTTAAATTATAGTTCAATATTGGAAAAAATTTTAACAGACAAATTAATGTAATTGTAGGTAGACGTTTGACGCACGGTTTAATAACTGGCTGTTAGATTTTCAAAGAAAAATGTATATGATAATATAATAGAAGGATTAATAAAGGTTAGTGTATAGTTATACATATAATTATGGTATAAGTTAAATCACAAAATTATATGTTAAATTATGTTGGATTGAAGTAATAATACAAAGTTTTTATGTAAATATTTGTTAATGTGAATGATGATGTGGATAAATAAATTTAAAATCTTCTTTTAGGCCTGAGGATGCCTCAAAGGAGGTGAAATATAGCCAGACATGGAGTAGTAATAAACTTTATTAATGCCCTATAGACCTAAGGAAGACTGAAGAAAAAGTTATTGATTTAGTGCGTAGGCTTCCTTGGGTCGGCTCGTAATCAAAAACTTGGTTTTCCAGTGAAGTCCACGTCACGAAGGGGTTGAAATCCGATGTTCCACTTCCACTACTGGAAGCATCTTGAGGGGTGTGGTGCATCGTGGTGTTGACTCAAAGCAAACAGGATATACTGACGACCGGAGATAAGAACGGCGTATTTATACTGGTTTTCTAGACTGTAGATTGACCTGGATTTCCTGGGGATTTCTTTAATCCTACCTTTGTCTGTGTTCCTACATTACCCACCAGATGAGTTCTAACGCTACTATTACGGTGAAGAAGGTAAGGCAAAGTAAGCTTTGAGCATTGGTGGGTGATCAGCCGCCACCGGCTTTCAGCTTAGGGCTTCGACGGGTAGCTAGTCGTCGGTGGCCCAGAGGAGGTAAGGATAGGAAGAAAGATAATGCAAAGGTTAGAGAACTGGGATGGAAGAGTGATTCCCCCTCCAGGGCATCGGCATTTATTGGCTGGGGCAGAGGAGGGGGATCCCCCTATCGCATTAGAGGGTAGTGTGAAGTGTGCAGGTATGGGGTCCTCCGAGGTGGGGAGCGGAAGGTCCGCCCTCTAGCCTCCTTAGGCCCTGAGACTGAATTGGAGGTGAAACTTCCTCACGGTAACCTCTGAATTAATTTGAATAAAAATACCAGCTCATGAATTACATGATGAGGACAGGATGAGGTGCCGGTTGCCACTGATGTGTGGATTGTTTAATGATAATTTTGGCATGTGTTAGTAAGGATGTGAAGCGATGTTATGAGGTGTGTGGAGTTGCATGATGATGTTGGTGTTGTTGTTGTTAGATGGAGATTGGTAAAGCGTTGTTGAAGTACGGAGCCCGTCCCAATGCGGAGTCTAAAGCAGGGTTCACTCCTCTACATCTTGCTTCCCAAGAAGGACACGAGAAGTTTGCAGCCATGCTCCTAGAACACAGCGCAGATCCTAATCAACAATCCAAGGTACAATATTACTATTCTACTCTACTTAACATTCTATCTTATTTTCTATTTGCAAACAAATAATTTATTCTTATAAATGTGCATTGAAACAAGACGTCACTATTTAACATGCGTAACTTTTTTCTAAATGTATTCAATTGACTAGACATGTTAGTGTTGTATATTTGTTGTGCAAACATTCTCATGTTTAACTTTTACTAAACATCAACTAACTTAATGAATATCAGTTATATTTTATCTGAATACACTCGAGGCTGACTTGAACAGAAATATCATCAAATTTTATGTAAAGTCTCACATAAATAGGGTTTCAAATCTACTCTTTAATTCCCTTCATTTGATACCCCGCTTATTTTTTATTTTTTTTATTATTTTTCGTGTGACCTGAATTATCTGCCATTTTGGATTTGTACTGCTAATAATTTTGAGTTTGATAGATTTTTTCTGTCTGTGCATCAAAACAATATTTAATTCTTTAAAGTTTCATGTTTTTATCTCTTTTGATTCAATAGTTATGGAACTGTACAGAGTGACAGACAGACACAGGAAAGAAACAATAAGGGTTTCTTTTTTTTGGTTTTACCAAAGAAACCCTTAAAATTAGAACAATGATGTTGCTATAATGATTTCAACCTTGCTTCTTCTCACACATGCAATCTGCAAGAATAAAAAATGCATAACACTGTCTCATTATACTTTGTTTTTTGTTCCGATCAAAAGACTTATTTTGTTGAATCATTAGATTGTTGTTTATTGTTTAGCTTGTTTACTTGTTTCTTTATTATACTAGAAGCATGCTGACTTGTTAATAAGCTAAAATTAGTATACATGGTGTGAATTATACTTACAGTATTCGGACTTTGCTTGGACTCCCTTAATCATATATTTGATTGAGTTTACATTTTAATGAATTGATTAATGTTCTTCACATTGTATTACTTAAGGTTTTAATTAATTACATTGTAACTATAATACCCCTGACGGACACCCGATAGGAATGATGTTCCTTACATTTTTCATTAAATATTATTTGTATTAGTATTAGCATTATTTGTATCATTAAAGCAAGCGTCTTACAATAAATATGTATTGAATATTGAGAAAAAAGTTAATCATGATGAGTTTATAGTTAAAGAGTATGTTTGTAGTATATAGCCTGAGGGAAAAGAACTGTTTTCTACCTACCCAGCCTACTAATTAAAAATATTCAAAAACGTCTGCTTGTATCCGGTTGAAATTTTTCATGCCTGTTTCAATTGTACTTTAGACGATGTGTAAGAAGTTTTATTAAAATCATTATGTTAGAACGTAAGATATCGGTAAAAATGTTGTTTTCTTTATTTTAAACGTTTAGGTCCGCTTTAATAAATTAAGTGATCTTTATCAATTGATAGCAGTGTCGGTGTCCATTTTACTAAAAAAAATTGATTTAAAAAAGTTTTTGTCTCATTAAATAGATGAAGTTAGAATTTTTTCCCGTCCTAAAATTCCAATTTTAACTTTGAAGCTATGTCTACACGAGGGTTGCGTGTGAACGCTTGGGCGGATAACGTTGTCCAACAAACTCAGCCTGGGCATTGGTAAAATGAACATATGTACCAAATTTCAACTCACCCGGTCATCTTTTACTCAAGTTATCGTCATCGGTAGATTTCGTGACGCATGGTTTTGTGACGGTGATTTTAGTCGTTTTTTCGGATTCACTCCCGTGCTCCAGAACGTGCCATAAGGAACGTTGTTCCAAAAATTTTTATTTTAATTCCCTAATTAAAATTAGTGTTGAGAGGACAGTAGTCTTTAGTTTGCAATGAAACAAAGTAACGGTAATAGTACCTGTAGAATGTAGAATAAGCAAGAGACTCGTGTGTTACATCATAGACAAGTATTAATTTGAGTTATAAAAATGAATTTGATGTTTTAGAACGGTCTAACACCTCTTCATCTCTGTGCACAAGAAGATAAAGTGAATGTTGCCACAGTACTTGGACAACACAATGCTGAGATAGACGCTCCAACAAAGGTACCAATCTTCATCATTCATTACACATATTTTATAGTAATACTATTGTTTTCATTGTTTATCTGCATTTATTATTATTTGTCTATTATTGCTGTTTCAATGTCCACTGCTGGTGCCGCATTAGCTTCTGTGTTTAAATTTAAACATTTTGTTGTTTGCTTTGGCACATGTGTGACTGTCCTTATCAAATCAAGGTAGATCATACAAAACAGATACGTCTCATTGTACAACACCATCTAACTCGATATTCCACGGCAGTGTGAAATTTTGAAGACGGCTAAGATTAGTCAATTCAATTTTATTATTTATTTTAATTTATTTCAAATCATTCCTACAGCGGCACATGTTGTAAATGATTATTTTCTGTTTATTAACAAACAATGCATTTTAGTCTTGATATGAGTTATCTTCATATTTTGCAATAGAAATTATTTTGAAAATGTAACGATCCTAGTGATTTATTACAGAATTTAAATATTTTTAAAAATAAGTCCTTACCATCCATTTTATCTTTTCCTTTCCCCCCTCACTAATAATGTTTACTAGATAATCTTGAAAATTGTCACGCGGCAGTATTAAATAATTGATATATCTTACTGGTGTAATATAATAAGTACACTGATGGTTGTATTGTTTGTTCCAGGGAGGTTACACCCCGCTGCACGTGGCTTGTCACTATGGTCAGGTCGGCATGGTCCGTTGGTTAGTGAACCAGTCGGCCAAAGTGGACACATCTACCAGCCTCGGCTACTCTCCCCTACATCAGGCCGCACAGCAGGGTCACTCCTTGGTCATCACTATTCTCCTCAAAGCCGGTGCTGACCCCAATGCTCAGGCGAATGTAAGTTCTTTAATATATCACTCCTCTTGAATATTTTGATTGGATTTATGCAAGGGTGAAAGGAACACCTTTATTTTTATCTATCCCTTGAAACAAATATTAAACATTTGAAAATGAAAAAAAAAATTAAAAAGATGGGTATATTTTTATACCAATTTCTAATATACAATGGGTATATTTTTATCCACATTTCACTTAGTTTTCTGTGGTTGGGAAACTCAACCCCCTAGGGAGCTAATAGTTATTTATGTAACTAGGCAGCAAAATGGAATTTTACTGACGAGTGATTAGATTAGCCTCCGAGCCAAAGGCGAGGACAGGCTATCATAGGTAATTTAATGAGGTAATTTACCTATTTGACTGCCGAGGCGAAGCCGAGGTAGGCAATGAATAAACGAGGCAGAAATGTTTCCTTTGCTGCCTTGTTGCATACAATACTTTATCTACTTGCGGTAGAAAAATAAAGCTGCTAAATGTTATATTTATTAATATAACATAGTTAATAACTATGTGTCATATTAATAAAGATAATAACATATGTATTAACTAAAATTAATGTTCAAATAAGAAACTTGGGAATAATAACGATAAGTGAAAATCAAACTCAATCTATAACAACAAAATACAAAACACACGTTTATAACACACATAACTTCTGATTGAATAATGCACGCAATATAAAATATTTATTTATATTTTTACTAAAAAATTAATAAAAGTGTTATTAAAAGAAAAGAAGTAGCTAGGATACATCAAGAAAAGTAGCTAGTCTAATCTAGAATTACTTAAATAATAAAAATAATATGGATGTTCAATGCTTACATGACACTACAGTATAGTCAGTGACTCTACTATTTTTTTTAATTAAAGATCTACTAATCATTGAACTTATTTAACAGAATTAACAAATATAAACAAATTATTTTATTATATAAAAAAAAATAAAAAATGAAATATTAAAAAAAAAAAAAAAATGTTAAAAAAGTTGATAATAAGTTTGTTTTTTTTTTAAATATTTCTCTGCCTAGGCAGAGAAAGTATTTTCCTGACTGTTTTAACTACTTTCCTGCCTGTTTTTAATATTTTAATGACAAATCAGGTAAATAGTACTTTCCAGCCTAAAAACAGTTAAGTAATGTTTAATTTTGCTGCCGCGGGTAGATAAAATAATTTTTGTCGTCTCATTCTTCTTTATAATTTTAAGACCAAATTCATCAACAATCCTAAAATACAACTTTGTTTTTAAAATCTATCAAAATTGTTTTGATTTTGACATTTCATGTTTTACATGAAGTAAAATATCAATTTAGCAAAATTTAAAGAGTGCAGGTTGTTGAAGTTAATCTGTGGCTATCTGCCGGCTACTTTCGACAAACCATCAACATTTTATTTAAATCAGACGAGTATTGTTTTAGGATATTTTGAAATGTAGAGACAGACAGACATGGAACCGAAAATGTTCCCTGATGTCTGAAACGGATTTCTGTCTTGGAATTTTTGAAATCGGAGACATAAAACCTGTTGAATTAAAAGAAATGATACTTCTCAGACTATTAATTTGTCTGTCAGTATCAATAGTAAAGTGTTTAAATATGAATCACATCTTTGAGTTGGAATACTCAAATCGAACAAGAGAAAAGTGTCGCTAGGAATATATGGATGTTTAGGTGAAATTAGTGTTAGGTTCCAAAACTACTGAGAACCAACAATCTGAAGAGAGAAATCAGCATTGAAACACAATAGAAGTATTGATTTAGGCTGCTGTAAGCTTATTCTCAGATAAAATATCTGTTTTACTTTTCAGAATGGTTTGACTCCTCTGGCTATTGCTAACAAGCTGGGATACATCACAGTGATCGAAACACTTAAAGAAGTGACCACAGTCACCACTATAACAACCGTTACACAGGTCACAGCTACAACCACCGTCGAGGAGAAGTACAGAGTAGTCGCCCCAGAAGCCATGCAGGAGACCTTCATGTCTGATTCTGAGGATGACACTGGTAACTTGACCTTTTTAAATATATTTATACCTCCTTACTCAGTAGATTTGGTTCTTATTTATTTATTTTTTTTTCAAAATTGCACTCCTGTTTTTTCTTTTCTCTCTATCCTCCTTCTTTGTTTTAATTGTAAAAACAATTATTTACATCTTCCAAAAACTTTTCTGCTTTCATTCAGGGTGTCTCTTAAATATGAAATAAAGTCAATACAAACTTAAACAAAAACACCGTCCCAAGTTTATAATTATATTATGTATACCTATCATGTATAAACCATATATTATGTACATCTATCATGTATAATTCACATATTATGGAAGTTACAATTTAACCACTTTGAGACAATACTAACCAGGGTTATCATGTTGCAGGGTTTTACACTTACAGACAATGTGACACGCAGTATTTTATGTAGAATACATCTAGGGCATTATGGTAACTACATGCAAGAATCAAGTTAATCTTAACGGTTTTCGGTTGGAAGCTAGGGTTGAGTTAAGGTCAGTGTTTGTACGTTGCTAGGTTTTGAGTTCACCTTTGGTAGATGGGAAAAGAGCATTTATAGTACTAGATGCTAAGGTTTTTTCATTGTGTTCATTGGGTCTTCACTTTTTCGTGTCTGTTTTATCTACCCTTGATTCACCTACACCACACACCAGTTTATGTTTATCAAATTTCTTTCCTTTCCCACTTAATTATTTTTATCTTTTATTTTATACTACCTATTCCTTCTATTTTTACCTTATTCTTTTATTCTTTTTGTTGTTTTTCCAAGATTGATAAGTCATAAAAAGGCTGACAAAAAACTTAAAACACTTACCTCAAAAAGGTGTCTTTTTAGAAGTCTTCAAACCTTTTTTGATAATATACCTTATTTAAACAGCGAAATGGTAAAAGCTTCAATTCTGAAGTGGTGTCCGTTGGCTAGATCAATCTAGACATGAGTCCCTCTTAGATGAAATTAGTGATTTAAAGTCAGAACTTGATCCGGATTTTACTGCTTATTATGAAACTTTAAGCTCTTACAGTTCTATTAATGGTGCCATAATGGTTACTCTAGATAAGATTCGGGCCCTGGATAATACCTTGGATTCTTCAAATGTTAATAAACGCTTGTTAATAAAACAAAGGCTTTTTTTAAAATAATTTACTTTCGCTAGAGATCCAAAACTTTTCTAGCAAAATCTGACCGGCCTCATCATACGATCTATTCAACAGCATTATTATTAATAATCCCCGTTTGGGAGGTGTAGAGAAGTTGCACTATTATCAAACAACTCTCTCTGGTTCGGCAGTCGATATTGTTTAGGATTTCACTCTTTCAGACTCAGACTTCACTCCCGCACGGATAACTTTGGATGAATGGTACGGCTCAGACAGAATACTGGTTATGAGTTACATGGACACACTCATTAAAATTGTTTCAGTTCCTGCTAAACCCAATTTAGCACACTTACAATTTTTTTTTTTCATTAGAATAACAAGTGACATCAACGCCTTGAAAAACTTGAAGATCCCTGACCTTTTAGATTCTTTGTGTTGCAATTGGTCAATTAGACCCAAGCACCCACCAAGAATTCAAATCAAAACATGACTCTGAATTCAAACCTACTCTTGACTCTATAATCTAATTTATTAAAACTCTATGTCGACTCGTTGAACTTACTGCTTCTATTGCTTTTACAAATACACCTAAATTAAATAAAGAATGTACTTCAACTCGTAATGCACCTTTTGAATCAAGTAAAGAAACTGTTATATCAACTCAATTAGATTCCCCCGATCAAATCTTAAATGGTAATGCTATGGTATCGTTATCCCTCTGTACATCTTTTCCAAAACATTTATGTTTTTTCACCAATTAGTGTTCCGCTTTATTTCAGTTATATTAAATGTAAATCCAAGTTTCAATTTCTCAAATGCTGGCTTAACACATTGTCTATCTTCATACATTACAACGTCTTTTAATTGCGGCGACACACCGGCACTTCACTCCAAAACTTCCAGACCGCTGAAGCCAGCTGAGCAAATATTATGTCATCGAGGGTGACCTGGATGCTAATGCTTATTTAATTTAATCTTTTTTATAATCCTATTTTTTTATAACTACATATTTATTAAGTTCACAGTATTTCCCCAAGTTTATCCAGCGTGCTCGGTGGTAGGGATACCTTCTAAGTTCCAGAAGTTCTCCCAACTCTCCAACTAGGACAGAAATACCACAAGAAGAAAATGCCAATTACTTAACATAAAAAGTGACATGACACCTCTCTTCAGTTGTTTTTAAAACTGGGGCGCTAGACATGATTTCACTGGACTTATATACTCCTTAGAAGATCATAGGGCATCAACAAGAACTCTCCATTGAATTTGGTTGGCTAACTTCTTGATCTCACCCTATGAGTTTCCATTTTTTTTTTAGACATCTCACTCACTATATTTTTTAAAAGTAAGGCACTAAGTATCAGTTTGAAAGCCACGTTTGTTTATCTCTCCTGAAGCATTCTCAGCATACAAATTTCACTGTGCTTGCTGTTCCGTCTTGGCCCATTCTTTGTCCTCCATTATGTGAGCAACCCCAAAAAGCTTTATCAATTATTCCTCACTCTCCACTCACCGTCATTTCAGATAGGTCTGTAGATTTTCTCAGCACTTTTTTTTCCAAACCTTCAGCAAATCTTCCTCCGGTTATGTTGTTACAGTCTTACATATTTATTTTTTTACACACTCTAGGTATATTTGTAATGTAATTCTGGGTCTAGGGTGTAAAAGTAGGGATTATACTTGCTTCTTGTTGAACAGCAGTGCATCCGTCTCTTATTTGGGCTCTTAGATATTTAAAACTCGACACCTTTTAAAACTGTTGTCCGTGTACATTTAAAGCCATATTTAGAAGTATGCTTTGTCAGAAAAGAGTTAAAAACCGGTAAATATGTATAGGATTTGTCTGATAATAAGTAAGAATACTACCTAATGCTAATAAGTAAGAGTGGATCTGTTAGTGTGTACAGGACTTCTTGAGCATGACCCTTTTTCTGCTCTTTACCGTTCTACCAATAATTTCATAAAGAATGAGATGTATTTATCAGTAAAACACAATTTTACTATTACTATTATTTTAATTTTGGAAGCCTGTTGTGAGTTTTGGCTTATTTAGAACCTTTTTGCAGACTAGATTCCTTAGTCAAATTGCACCTCACTTTTCCGACTTGTGTAAAAAAGAAAATGTTACTTTAGTGCGCGGTGTTTATATCTTAATTGTCTAGGATGTATTGATGGGAAAGCATGTTTAACCTTTTTACCGCTATGGACGAGTCAAGTTATTTGGTGTGCTGTCAGGACTATGAATTATATATTTTTTTAGGCTTTGAACGAGTATACTCTTTATCCTGCCTGTGCACTGAAAACTTTAAATAAAAACAAATTGTAGACATCCTTGTCCTAACGTTAGCATTCGATGAGTTTAACAGAACCAAAGTCCTTTCGGCCGTTTATGCGATTCCTCAATGTGTTTTATGTGGTGCCCTAGCCACTGAAAATATAACTGTAGAAAAACATGGCCGTCGGCATGCCAAGCTTAAATCCTTTGCGATGAAAAGGTTAAGAATGTTAATCGTTGCTGCGACCTTAAGATTTTGAAAATCAAATCTGGTTTTTGTGATAATCCCAGACGAGGAAGCCTGCACTCCAAATTAATTTTCTTAGAAACTAATGGAGTCTTTTACCTGTAATTTTCATAATATGGGATTTTATAAGTGTGCATCTTCTAATCTCTGAATTTGAGTGGGTGGTAAAATGTTTAATCTGGTTGTGAAAAGTGAATGTTTGTTACACTTGAAGACAGATATGAGAAGCACGGTGTTGTATGTTATATCTGCTTGTATATCAGGTGCGGACGATATGGGTGGAAGCGTACCCATGAACGACTACGCACCTAGAGTCGCACGACCCAAACCTTATCGGGGTGTGCTAAACAGTAAGTTTCTACAACTCGCTTCATCATCATATAGCCATTATGCCTAGGGATTCATCAAGCGATCAAAAATATTAACATCTTGAATCTAGGGATGCTCTTTTACCATTATCGCTACGTTCTTTTGCTTGTTATTTTTATTTTTTTCCTCTCAATTTTTTTAAGATCTTACAGAAATTTGACTGGTACTTACGTCACACAGTTTTTAATTCTTACTAGGTACTCATATAGACAATATTTTTTTTTTTTTTTTTTAACTCTTATAGCCAATGCAAAGAACATTTAAAAAAAAAAAATAAGTAATTCATTATCCCGTTCTATTTAAAGTAATAATTTTAATAATTAATTTCAATGAGACATGGTTGATTACTGCCTCTGTTATAGCTCCGAGCATTGCACGTTTAATGTTGGATTCCACATGATTCCTAATGCTTAGTAATAATATCACAGGAGTTAAATGTTTAAATCTATGCCACGAGATTGAAATCATTAATATTATTATTAAAGAGGAATGTTGTGAGACAGTTTGGAAACTTGGCATGTCGCAGTTCCGAGCATTGTAGATGCTCTCTTTCATTTCATTGATATCCTTTCTCCGTTCCTTATTAATAATAATATTAATGATTGTTATCTCTCGGCAGAGATTATGCATTCAAACTCTCATGGCCTTATTTCTTTGCCGTGGGGGATTATTCGTTTTTTGGAAAATTATAAAATTCAAATGTTACTTGTAATATGAACTTTTTAATATATTTAATTAAAGGCTACCTTGAAAAAGTTTTATATTCCTAGGGTGCTTTGTATCTTAAAATGTATTTAATAGCCGGAAGCAGTGGTGGCCCTGAGAGGCAGTCCATTGTAAATCCAGGCCGCCAGGCTTTGAGGGCCTGGGGGCTCGGAGGCTAGAGCGCTCGCCTTGCGATAAGGCAAGTTAAGCAGCTTCGAGCATGGTCAGATGATAGATGGGTGACCGCTTCTGACCACAGCTCTGGGTTCGATTCCTAGACTGGGCCCCCACTCAATGTCCACCCAGCATTGTTTAAACAAATAGGAAGCTCCTCGAAAGAGTGGCGCCACCAGGTTTCGGCCTGGAAACCATGATGATGACACTCCTGGTTGTAATACAATTAGGAGGGGAGTCATGGTTAACGACCATATCTTCACAAGAGTGTGTGAAGATTTCGGTCCTTAACCTGGGTTTGTTCTATGGGCCTACTTAAGTGGCCTGCGTCTTCGGGTGTAAAAGCCCCTGGGAAAAAAAAGCCACCAGGCTTATAGATCTGGTTAAAAAATTAGTTCAGCTGTAAAAATTAAAGTTTGAATTGATGAGGTGAACTCACGGCAGTGTTGCGCCCACTTTTATTATAATTTTAACTCTATCTAAATAGTAGCTGCTACTGTTCACAATGATATTTTCTCAAAGAGCAACCCTGGTTTCAATTCAATGTGAATTAACGTATTTATTAACTAGTTATTAACATTAACGATATCATTCATTAGCAAATAATTAAGTAGGTAAAGTAAGTTTGCTTAGTCTCAGTACTTGCATTTATATCAGATAAATATTGAAAGTAAACAAGACAGTTGAACACGGAGATTGTTTGTATGAGCATGTGGTTGTGTGAGCACCGAGCGGTGTCCTGCTTCCCACCTTCTCTTAATCTTTCTATCACATCTTCATTATTAGTATTAGAGTTGTGCACATTGGTAACTGCTATTTATGTTTTACTCCAATATTTTTTAGTTTTAAAAATTAAAATAATGTTTTTTCCTTCTTTAATTTTAATTCTAAAGTAAGTAAATTAATTTCATAAATATTCTACAGCATTTTTATTTCTTGTAGCTTTTTTTTTTTTTTATTTTACGTCTTTTAGACTGTTTTCTGAGAGAGATAATTAGTATTTATTTATGTAGAAACAAACATTTCAGGTTGACGCTGCTTTTTGATTTGCTTTAAACATATTAGACCAAGATATTTATTTCATTTTTTTTTTTTTTTTTTTAGATAAATACAATTATAAAAATAAAGTTATTCGGCATAAAGCAAGAATCTGCTAAAACATATTTAAATACGGTGATATTGTTTTGTGTAATTATAATTTTATCATGAAGAGTATATGTGTTGAGACAGTTGTACAAATTCAGTGTTGATAGATTTAGATGGCAGGGTTGAATGTGTCGTTAGACGAGGGCTTGCACAGCCCACCGACTGTTTAATACCGCTCACACTGGCATCGACTTGAAAACCTCCTTTAGACTTAAAGAATCGTTTTAAAAATTCTTCTGTGTGCTTTGCACAAGTATTAAGCCTAAACTACTCAACTGATTTCATATTACACATTCAGTAGCTTCGTACCTTAAGGTGAAATCAAAAAATAAATTTTAGATTTTATGACCTAAAAACCTGTCTATTCCCCATTAAGGTTCCAACTAATTTGTCAAAATAACACATTTGCATATTACATATTATATAAAAAGAATATACTAAACTTAATAGTTACTACATAAGTAAATAAATGATATAATATAGCAAAAATAGAAACTAAACAAAATGATGTTTGCTTATACAGGGTGGTCCAAAGTACCCCCCCCCCCCCCCCCCCTCTTACCTTTTGAATGGATTGAGATAAATTAATGAAACTTGGGGGGTCCGTCCCACGTAAAGGGAAGTTTGTTTTAATGCAATTGCGCACTAGGGGTAACCATGCATTTTGCCCCCAGGCCACCTAATTTCAAAATTTCAAACTGGAGTGTACATTTTTGATAGCACATTTGGATTCTAAGGTGAAAATTAAAAATATTTGAATTCAAACTTTTTTCTATCTCCAATATTTTCCCCCCTATATGGGGCAAAAGTTTAAAAAAGGGTAGATTACTTTCTTTCAAACCATTTAGATTTTATAATGATATAAGTGCTATTTTTTTACTATTTTCGAAAGGATATTTTGCTATCTTTGCCCCCTCATAGGGGGCAAAATATTGGATAGAATAAAAAAGTTTTAAGTAAAATGTTATTATTTTTTACCATAGAATCCAAATATGCTATCAAAAATATACACTCCAATTTGAAATTTTAAAGTTGGTTGGCCGGGCAAAGTGGGTGGTTGCCCTTAGTGGGCGATTGCATGAAAACAAACTTGCCTTTACATGGTACGGATCCGCAAGTTTCATTAATTTATCTCAAACCGTTCAAAAGTTAAGAGGAGGAGGGGGAGACTGTTGGACCACCCTGTATAAAGAAAGTAACTTGTTGTAATATTATATTTCTGTTCTTCTTATTTCTTTATTACTACAGTATCAAGTAATGTTTCGTTATTTATTATGCTATTTTATTATTTTTTCTTCTTGTTTTCTTTGTAGATTATTTATTAGTTTAAAAATGGTTTAATATGTTATCTTGTTAGTATTAATATTTCTATTACCGTACGACTATTGTTTTGTCTGTCAATTCTTCTCCTTGATGTATAATGTATTCATTTGAATATTTATCTACTTTAAGATAGAATTAGTTTAATACTGCGTCATGTTAAGTTTTGTTCTAATTATGTTATTATCTTTTTGATTAGTTATTATTTTATGTTTATTTTGAATAATTATATGTATGTTGGAGTAATATACGATTACTCGGGGGGGGGGGGGGGGGGGGGGCTAAAGCTGTGCTAGAACCCCGGCTGTGAGTTGGGATTCCAGAGAGCTGAGACTTGTTCCACACTGATGATCTCATCGTGGAGTTGAGTAAAGTGGCCGTATCCCGTCCTGTAGTAACCTATCCTTTTGATCAGGTCATTTAATTTTATGTTGGCACAACCCTGGTGGTTTAATATTAGATAATATATTATTATTATCATCATCATGATATATTTTTGTTTTAACTTGTTGTTGAATTGACTTGGCTAAGAACAACTGAATATCAACTTAAATAGTTAGAGATGTGCACATTGTTACATTAGTTAAGGAAGCCTTTGACAACAACCAAATACAGTGCAAACCAAATCAGTTTACAATTTTTAAATAAAGGAATGTAATTATTTCATTGTATGATTGTGATGACACTTGTAACTACAAGTTTAAGCAGATAGGAAGATAAGTGTTGTCCTCTAGATTTATTAATAACAGCTCTTGATAAAACTAGTCTTTGAGTTTAATTCAATGGAGGAGTAAATTTTTTAAATATTTGTTATTGACAAACTGATTCGAGATAAAAGCTTATTATAAACAATTAATTGGAAAATACGAGTATGAATCGATAATGTGACGGCATTGTAACTTAATTTTCCTTGGTTTAATTAATTCATTTATTAATGTTAGTCTTTCTAGGGTCTATAAGCAGAAATGAGGACCATTATACATTGCTGTACTTCTCTGTTGTCTGTCTGTCTGTCATGTGGGGAGTCGTTTGATTGCGTTTGGACAATAAAAATGCATAGAAAGGTGTTTGTTTAGCGTCATTATAATAAATAGTTCAGGTTATGGTGAGCAAGTTATAATGTGAAATTAATTTTTTTAAGCTGATTTTAAAATAAAAATTCATTGACAAATGCATAACTTCATACCAAGACTTCTCTATTCAGTTTTTTACTGTGCAGTCTGAACTCAGCATCACACAAACTAGATAATTGATAAATAAGTTTATTTAGTTATCTCAAGTATTAGATAGAATTAACTAACCATGTTAAATAAATTGATACAGCAACCACAACCCATCAAGTGTTTGGTTTGTAGCCAGGGTTTTTTTTATATAAAGTATACATGTGTGTGTGCCCGTATATATATGTATATATCAAAGATTATATTATAAATAACAAAGAAAAATTTGACATAAGTACCTAAATAGACATGAGTAATACAATATTTTTAAAAATAAAGCAGACACTTTTTAGATCCTTAATTCAAAGCTGTAGCCCCTGAACAAATTAGAATAAAGACCTGGTCTCTACCAACTTTTTGGCTGCTTTTTAGGTCAAATATCACTTGCTGAAGTATTGAAGTCCGGGTGAAAAACACCTGCTTTGGGGGAAGATGAAAATTCAATTCCTACATTGAAACAAAATGTTGTTTAGTTGTACTGCTGGGTGTACCCTGACGTAATTGTCTAATTAATAAGTGCTTCCTTAAAGGACAAGGAGGAAGAATAACGCTACTTGGTTATCTACTGTGGCAGCGTGTAACTCTTTACCATGCTTACAGGCTGTGTGACAAGGAGGAAGAATAACGCTACTTGGTTATCTACTGTGGCAGCGTGTAACTCTTTACCATGCTTACAGGCTGTGTGACAAGGAGGAAGAATAACGCTACTTGGTTATCTACTGTGGCAGCGTGTAACTCTTTACCATGCTTACAGGCTGTGTGACAAGGAGGAAGAATAACGCTACTTGGTTATCTACTGTGGCAGCGTGTAACTCTTTACCATGCTTACAGGCTGTGTGACAAGGAGGAAGAATAACGCTACTTGGTTATCTACTGTGGCAGCGTGTAACTCTTTACCATGCTTACAGGCTGTGTGACAAGGAGGAAGAATAACGCTACTTGGTTATCTACTGTGGCAGCGTGTAACTCTGTACCATGCTTACAGGCTGTGTGACAAGGAGGAAGAATAACGCTACTTGGTTATCTACTGTGGCAGCGTGTAACTCTTTACCATGCTTACAGGCTGTGTGACAAGGAGGAAGAATAACGCTACTTGGTTATCTACTGTGGCAGCGTGTAACTCTGTACCATGCTTACAGGCTGTGTGACAAGGAGGAAGAATAACGCTACTTGGTTATCTACTGTGGCAGCGTGTAACTCTTTACCATGCTTACAGGCTGTGTGACAAGGAGGAAGAATAACGCTACTTGGTTATCTACTGTGGCAGCGTGTAACTCTTTACCATGCTTACAGGCTGTGTGACAAGGAGTATACAAGCCTGGACAAGCAATGGTGTGATGCCCAAATATAGCACTTAGAAAAAGAGAGCAAGACTTGTCTTTTATTATATTTAAGATATCATTAAATAAACATAACAACCCTAAAAAGGTCAATTTCAGAAAAGAAATTAATCTACTAAAATTCATAATTTTAATTTAAAATTTAATTTTTCATTTCCAGTGTTCTCAATTGATAACTTGCGTTGATTTATTTAATTTATAAAGATCTTAATATATTTTTAATATGGAACATTTTAAAAAAAGTTGTCTAAAATAATATTCATGTGTTATTTCAGATATAAAAATCAAGATTTTACAATTATCTTGTGATATAATATAAAAACAATAATGATTGGGCTTTAACAGTTTAAAGTTAAAGAATCCAAACTAAAACTGAGTCTTGCTAAGTGATATTATTTAATCAAAACTGTTGGATTTTATTAAATCCACAGCAACTTGTTATCTGGCCCAGTTTACATTCTTATAAAATTATCTATCTGGTGTTGACACAAAGCTTTTATAGTAATTGGCCAATTGTTATTATCTTTTTTTAGTTTATAATAAGATTATCTCATTTTTTTTCAGAGAGAATTATTTGACTTTATTTTTAGCTCTACTAAAAATTAAAAATAAAAATCCAACCTCATTTAGTTTGTTTTTTATATTTCAAGATAACTTTTTTTTTGTCTTTCTCTTCCTCTCAAAACAGTGGTTATTTATTAAGTAATTTATAATTTATTTTTAGATAAAATTTAATAGTATTTATAATTGTTTATTGTAGAACTGATAAATTAAAAAAAACAAACTTTTTTGTGTCTTCTTTATTTTAACACTACTTTAATTAAAGTAGTAATTATATATTTTATTTATTTATATTTAAAATGTATTTATTTAGTTCGTGTGAGAGGTGCCTTCCTAATATTACTGTCATTACCTTGTTTAATAACTCCTGTGCTACACTATCATCTTATTTAGTTTGATAGTGGATCATATTTTATTTAATTCATGATAGCTCTTCTATTGTGTTTTCAGTTGACATTATTTTCTTGGTCTTTTCTGCCTTTAGTCTGTTTAAAGTCTGAACTTGGTCAATTTTAATTTGAATGAAATTTGGCATATCTGTAAAAAAAAACAACCACATACCCTAAAGTGTAATTAAGAAATTAGCATTAACTATACATTTTGGGCTGTTTTTTTTAGTCTTTGCTCAACAATTTAAATTTTATCAATAAAATACTATTTTTTTTATATCCTATATGTATATATAAATATATTTTATCTCCAATAGGGACAAAAAGTAACTTTTCATGGCTAGTTTATAGGTAATAATGTTGGTATTTTCATCCCCGTTCTTAAAAACGGGGAAATAATGTGAAAACAGGGAGATAATGTAAAAACGGGATTATAATCCACGTTCGCCAACCTAATTATTTTGTAAACAGTAGAGAATGAATGGCAAATATAGTGAATTGATTGAAATCATGTCGGCAACACTGCTTTAAAACTCCCAGCTGTATTGCGAGTCATTCTACGACGCTTTGTTTACTTTTGTTTAGCTTTCGTTAAACTTTTTGTTTATTACTTTAAAAGTGATTATTGATTGTTTTAAATAATTTATATTGTTTTATTTTTGTATTTAATTCGTTTAATAAAGAAATACAAATGTTTTCTTTATTGATTAAATCTTATATATAGCGCTTTTTCTGGAGATAAAATTTTGTATATACCTCGAGAATAATGCATTATTATTCCCTTGTTATAATTATCTCCCTCGGCTACGCCTCGGGAGCTAATTGACATTAATCCCTCGGCTTCGCCTCGGGAATTAAGATACCTAAAACCCTCGGCTTCGCCTCGGGATATAGTTGCCTTGATTCCTTGGGCTGTGCCTCAGGAATCAACTCAGTCACGCGGGAAATAATATCTTACATTATTCCCTAGGTGCATAAATAACTATTAAATATTAATTTTTAAATGATACTTCCTCTTAATTGTAATTATTGTCTGTTTAAATTCCTTTTATAAATTGATATTTATATTTAATTTACATTTATAATCTTATATAATTTTTTATTTATTAACTACAGTGAATCATTTGTTTAATTGATTTGAAAAAAAAAAAGTAAAAAGAAACGAGAAGTGTTTTGTTTCTCTATTTGTTTGTAGAATTGAGATGTGAAGTGAATTATGTTTGTGTCGGTGGGAGTGTTATCTCGGTGTGTTTATATCAGTACTTGAATTACCCAGGCCTCAGATAAGCCAGTTATAGATGTCACAACATCGCACCACTAATTGTCCCCAAAGTCTTTTATACTAACAAGTTATAGATTACAAATCGGTTCCGTCTGCCTCAAAATGTCAGGTTGTTGTTTTTTGTTTTTTAGTATTGTTATTATTATTTCTGTTTATTTGTTAGATTTCTTTTTCTTTTTTAAAATTAATATTAATTCTAATATTTTATACAGAGAACATTTAAATTTATTAAAAGTACATCAATTAAAAATGTTATATAAAATTAATTAACATTTACCTAATCTATTTTATAATTGTCTATCACTTATTTTTATCTCATGTAAAGTATAATTAAATAATTTAAAATTGCTCAGTGGTTTAACAATAAGCATTATCAAAGTGATAATTACTTGTTGATTTAATCATACGAGGTAATATTAGAATGTTTATATCTGACTAATGGTAATGTTACAAGACCGGCCTTCCTGTTTTTGAATTAGTTTAGCAGCACTTACTCGTGCAGTAGAGCTATTCATTCAAAAGTTGTTTTTTTAATTTTAATTTAATTTATTTATTTTTTTATAATCAGGACAGAAATAATGTTAAATATAAAAAACACATTAGAAAAAGCCATTGGAATTTTTGGAATAATTTCATGACAAATAAATTTCAAATTGGATTTAATTATACTACTTGAAGAAATAATTATTTTTATGAGTTATTTTGACTCCACTTGTTTCTATTAGATTTTATTGTTATTTTTTTTTTCACTCCCCACCAATTTGAAAGAAGTATAATAGTCAATTTATATAAAATAAGAATAGTCACCTTATCATTTCTAATAAAATAATGTACATTTATTTAGGTTTGATGATCTTTATATTTGAAGTGAAATTATTTATCAAATTATCCGTCGGGTGATAATAATGTATGACTTATTATACTGTGTGAAAATGTCATGTTTGACATTTATGATTCTTTCCAGGCCGTAGATGTTTTTATAAGTCATATGACTTTTTCCGTAATGTTTTTGTAACTAAATCCATTTAACCAGATGTGTCGATCGAACTTATATTATTGTTATTTAGTGATATGTTGGCTGATTTTACTTGTTATTTTGTGCCCAATATCATGATATACGGTAATTAGGGCACTTGGAGTGTATAAGTGGTGTGTTTTTGATCTAGGAAATTTCCAAATAATATCTCTCTCTTGAAGGTTGTTTTGCAAAACACAAGGTAGGTGTGAGAAAATGTTTATGTTTGAGACATGTTGAGAACGCCATTGCTGTAATGAAGCTCGTGCTTGCCAAACACAATTCGGGCTACTGAGTGTCCGAAGGGTTGGTTTTAAGTTTAAGTAATTTCAGAATATTATCATCAGATGTATCAACATTTTTTGGTTTTAGGTTTATAAAATTTTCATTATAACTTCGCTATCTTGCATTTCAAAATACAAGATAAGTGCTAATTTTTAAAATGGTAGTTTTAAGTTAAAATTGGTGTAGATTCAACTGTTTATGTCTTTTCAACTGAGTACTTGTGTTACAATATTAAAAATTAAATGTGCCTATCGTAGACAATAATTGATAAAATTAAAATAAAACAATCGATGAATTTTGTTTAGTTGGCCCTTGTTTTTTTCTTCTCTTCACCTTTTTGTTTGTAATGTCGAGTGACCAAATAAATTCAACGTAATAACCCGGTATTACATCATTTGACAGTGTATTTGCATAAAGATATTATGTATGCAAGCACACACTGCAACCATCTAGACTGTATTCATTGACTCAATTGAAATAATGACGATGACATAGCAGGGAGTGATGCCCGTGTGTAACTCAGTCCTTTATATTTGTATATTGACGGTACTTTCTACCTGCTGCTTCCACTGTGACGATCAGCCGACATGAAGTAACCAAGTTTATTTCTTCTTACAAAACAATTAATATCGATTGTGATCGCCTGCTTAAAGCAACTTTTACGTTGTTCATTTGTTTATAGGTTTAGTTGTAAATTTTTTAAATATGTGTCTTAACATAAAAAGTACCTTATTAAGATTATCTTAGTTGTTAAGAAGTGTATACTTATCTTTTTAAAACTTATAAGTACTTTCAAGTGTACACACAACATACAGTGAGTATCTGCTCAAAGGGACTTAAACAGTCAGTTTGGCGGTCTCTTTTTACAGGCTTCACTACAACTTTGTTTAATGTGTTTTCAGTAAAGAATTGTTTTTAGATGATGTTTTGTTAAATTATTAACGCTAGTTATAGTTAAATACAGTATAAGTTGTATGTTGTCGAGTTAGTTGTTTTGTTACCATCAATATCACGTTTTATGATTAATATCAATTTTGCTCTTTAGCCATAAAACAATATTTATTTTCTTATTTTACTCAGTATTATCTTATTATTTTTATAATAGTTTTGTCTGATATTAAAATTTGTTAATTTTTTTTTTTTTTATAATTTATCACTAGTTTTTTCTTGTCATTGTATCATGCGAAATTTATCTGCTTAATTCATTGTATAATCCTTTGCATGAAATTGTTGTTATATTTAATAATTTTGTAAAGGGATATATTTTGTTTTTGTTTAGGAGAGGACTTACTGGGATCTAGCGACCATCACCACTACCGGTACATGGCAGGAGACGACATGAAGTCGCTACGAGACGACTCCGCTAGGGACTTCAATCAGGACGATCACCATCACTACAGGGAATCTTACGGTAACTCACTTTATCTCTTGTTAAGCCCACTGTTATCAAGGCTGTTATCAAGACGTTGCACTCTTCTAATATTGAAACGAGGTGTTGTAATCAAGGTTCTGTCTCTGCTGTCATTCTTGCTTGGGGAGCAGTAGATGTGGGTTCTATTCTCAACGCTGGCAAGAGGCTCTACACTCAGTATTCAGCTGTCATTGCAATTTAAATGGGCAGGTGGTTGTGAGTGGCGGCCATGTGGTTACTAAGACTAATTATACAGCTTCTAGAGCAGGGGTTCCCCAAGTTTTTTTTACCAAGCCCCCCACAGTCAAGAATAAATCTTCCCACGCCCCCCCCCCCCCCACATTTAGACAATTTTATGAGATAATGAAAGAAATAAAATAAACCATTATTACATTGAATATCCATGCATTTATTTGTATATTACTATTTCTTTTATAACATTAAAAGTTAATCTTATTACAGATGATCTTATGGAATGAGATGGATGAGCTTGTATTTTTTTTACAAGATTCCCTATTCTTGGATGAGTATTAGAAAGTGCACATCGGAAATCAAGCACAGCAACATCAAGTTTGCCACGATACTTTGTTTTTATTGCAACAAGTGCTGATAAATCTTTTTTTGCACAAATACGTGCTTGAAAAAGATAAATACAATCGAAGTGCTTGCTGTGATATACTTTGTAATACTTAACTAACCCAAAACGATGATTTGTCCATTTTATCAAAATCGGCAGCAGAACCTTTTTTTATTTCTAAAGCTTGTTCTTGAAATGTTTCGGGCAGGGAATCTATTTTGACACTGAAAGGATCCATTGTTAATTTGTAAATGTTGTCATTAATTGTGTTAGGAAAGTATCTGTTGAATTCGTCAGTGAGGTTTCTCCAACTGGTTTGATATTTTGATTTTTATATAATCGCATTAGACGTTCGGACGGCAAAGCTATCTCGATCTCGAGGTCCCACGCCCCCCTTGACTTGTCTTCACGCCTCCCTTGGGGGGCGCGCCCCCCACTTTGGGAACCAATGTTCTAGAGGGACACCCAACCCCTGATCATGCAATGCAAGTTGTATGAGCCCGAGGGCAGGTCTCTCAGCTCTACGGGCTGTTGTGCTCATTATTAGTGTTGTTCGTAGTAGTGAGTTCTTGGTTTCAGAGACTCGACATTTTAAAAAGTTTGTTTGTTTGTCTGATGACAACTGGTGTAAACATTTATTGATAAGATGGTGGCCGGTATGTCAGACGACTAAAAAGAAAGGGTTTAGTCAGCATACCAGGTTGCACATTGTTTTAAAGGTATTTGAGAGTAGGAAGATAATAATAAGTCATTATTAAAATATCACATTTAATAGTTCCAAAATTGGGTTCAATATGGCTGCCGACTAAAAAAAAGTTTTCAATCACTGTTACACTTTATGATGATGTTGAAGAGTAGGAAAACATGATGTCACTGTCCCTTACAACATTTTAATTTAAAAAAAAAAAAAAAAAAATTAAAACCAAATATGGGCAAAATTATGATTTATGCTTGTATGCCATAATATTTCATATAATTTTAAAGCTCTTTTCAGGTAGATTAAGAATATGTAAGTTTTTCCTGGTAGCCATATTGAAAACAAATATGACCTAAAACAAATATATAAGAAGACAATCTAGCATGACTAGGATTGAATACAGCTGAGAGCTGTGGAGTTAAAGCTGGATGTGCAGAATAGAGTGGGGTTGCCTGCCTCACGTTGTGTATCGACCCCACCGTTACAATACCTTGTTTACAACTATTATTATTATTATTTAGTTTCAAGCACTGATGTAATGGCAGAACTTCATGTAAGAGATCAACACACACTGGGTGCATCGCAGCCTGATAATGTGGACATCGTACGCACACCTGTACACGTCGGGTATGTCTCTAATTATATTTCTTCCCTTTTAACTATTAATATTTACATCAATTTTTCCACTTTTTAAATGTTCGTATTTTATAAGTTACTTCCAACGATGTGGTTTATCGCTATGTTAAAACTTATAATTAAAAACGGAATTATTCTATTTCCCTAATTATTATATTAAGTTTTTATAAAGGACTGAATTTACCAAGCATCGTAAGTTTAAAATTATAACATTTTCTCAATAACAATGTTTATAAAAATGCATTTGAAGTTGTTATTTGACACTGATTATCACACTCCCCGATACACAATTAGGAAACATTTCGATCAGGAAAATTTGAAAGAATCAATTATACAAGTGTTTTTTTTTTAATTTAAATATATTTGCTATGATATGATTTATCACTATTGTTGTTATATCTTTGTGATGTGTTCACACGACCTGTTTTTCCCCGTGAGGGTACAAAGGTATCGCTTCAATAAACATTAACACCACACCTTTTTTAAATTGAAATTATAACTGTGATTAAAATAATAAGATAAGAACTGTTGCCGGTCATTATATGTTACGCAAGTTTGTTGATGCCCTCTGTCGTGTGTCCGGCCGGCATTAAGAGGTAAATAGGAGGCCACTCACAACATGGGGGGGGGGGGGGTGGTTTTCAGTCTTTTAAACTTGATAAACAACTGATGCTGTGATTGTGTGACCGTCACTACAATATCAGTAAATAACTCCTTAAAAAATAATATTAACTAGTTTACTTTTTGTGTCTCAAACAGAAGAAAGAAAAAAAAAAAATGCTGTATAATTGATTTAATGTCGTGTTAGATGCAACACGCTTAACTCAAAATTTACCACTTTGTTGCTTCATTGTCAAATTGGGAGACAGGATTTCTTAACTGTCACCTTGGAGGTAAACTACGAGGTCTTTAAAACTTGCACTAGATCAAAACTAAGAATACAGAATCATTCAGCACACAACAATAAATTTAAAAGTATCAAAAACTCCATAATGGAAAATTCCAAGTTAGGCAGTGTTGCATCCAACATGATGGTACTTAATGGTGATGAATGTAAAGTTGAAAGATACTTTAATACTTTTTTTATCTATGAAATAAAATAAGTTTATATGGATATTAATTGTTTACAATGACATTGTTTATTTATTTGAACTGTCTAATTGTTATCTACTGAGTGTTAATGTCTGTCTGTATATAGCATAACTGACTTGACTTCTTATTTATTAACAATTTATGATGTTAAATTATTTTTGTTTTTTTCTTTTTTAATCCAGAAGAGTGCACCACTGCATGCCTGTCTTGCTCTAATTTCCTTTAAAAAAAAACAACCTTTATTTTTTAACTATCGGAAGTCAGTGTCGTTGTTATTGTGGGTTAATCAAGATATTTTGGTCAGTAAGGATTATTATGGGTAACTAAATGTAGTTTATTTATATAACCACTACTCGTACTCTTTTATATTTATCAGCTAAGTCAGTTGTATTTACAAAGATTTTATGGGACTTACAACGTAAGTGGCCGATGACTACAATAGATTTTGGACGCAGGAGGATTATCTTGTTGCAAATACTGTTGGTTAGTGGCGGAGTTGAGTGTACATTACCTGTTGTAAGCCTGCGTGAGACTGGACTTACTACGACTTAAACACAGTCTTGGAAATAGTTTGGCACTCAAGGGTTACACTATCAGGGGACTGATGATCGGGGTAAATACTAATGGGCTTTTACTGTAAGCTAATAATGTTCACTCCCAGTTTTATTTTATCATAGAAAATTCTCTGAAGCAACTAAGAAACCAGGTGTATTGTATGATGTGTTGGATTGTCACATAAGAATTTCTAAAATTAGTTTCAATTAATCTTCTAGCTCTAGTCTCTACTGCAGAGTGTTATTAAACCACTTGTTTGTAAACTTATAAATTAAATAATTTAGTGCAATAATCTGTACACGATATAAAATTATACTATTCATCTATAACTGTTACAAGTAAAATATGTTGGTGCGATGAGCTTTTATTTATATATATATATATGTGGAAGATCTAGCTAGGTTGATATGTTGAAACATAGTTGAGTTGTATATATATATGTGTAAGACGTGGCTAGGCTGGTATGTTAATGGGAGAGGGAGGTGTCTGAAGGAGATGTTTTTCCACTTAATGTTGATTAGTTGTGCTTCTGTCACCGACCAAAACAATCCTTACCATGTATGTATCTTGCTATTTATATTATATATTCTTTTATTACCCATCCAATTTTATGGAGATTACTAATAATAAAATGTAATCTGCCTTAGGTCTTTAAAGTATGACATCATGTGTACAAAAAATAACAAATAAATGAAACTTTAAAGCTTTCTCCCTTTTTTTTATTTTAAATAATAATATTTTAAAAATGCATTCTTTAAAATAATAATAATTTAAAGAATGCAAAATTCAAAAAATGACATGTATTTGTAACCTGCAAATATATATCAGCAGCTTTCATTTTATACATTGCTCAAAATGTTTAAAATATAAAAATTTGGGTGCACACAAAATTTGCAATTTATAAGGTATTTGCATGAATTATTTTAAAATTTTAGGACTAGTGGTTATATAGAGGGGAGAGGGGGGGTATATTTCAACTCAAAAAACCAATAGAGAATGCAAAATTTGAATATATATATATATATATATATATATATATATATATATATATATATATATATATATATATATATATATATATATATATATATATATATTAACCTACTCTTCAGCAGCTTTCATTTTTGATACCCAACTGGTAAATTAACATATAACTGGAGTGACGGCTTTGTTATGGAAAAAAATTATTATTAAATAACATTTAATTTATTAAGGGAAATTTTAGTGTTTCTAAATATTGCACCAATAATAATACTTGCTTCCTCTCTTCCTTTCTTAATTATTTACTTACTTTAGAAGTTTCCAATTCAGATGTGATGTGACTTTACTATTAGTCCACAGGCCACCATAAGAAGTGAGTCGCTGATTGATAAAGTTGTCTTACCTTATGGAATCGCTTATTTATGCATTGTCCACCGATGAATTGGGTATATGGCAACTGGGCGCTGGGCCATTTCTTTTTTGTTGACATGTCAAACTTGCCCTTCTGCGGGAACATTGAAAAGAGATAGATAAAGTTTTGATTTTCACAGGATCGTTTAATTAAATTATTTAAAAAACAGTGGTACGCGTGGCCACCGATAAGAGTGGGCCGTTTGGGGTGTCCACCCCCCCAAACATATCACTCTGCGGGGACGCTGAAAAGAAAGCGGCCCACTCGTATCGGTGGCCACCTTTACCAATGCTTTTGAAATAATTTAATTAAACGATCCTATGAAAATCAAAACTTTATCTATCTCTTTTCAATGTTTCCGCAGAAGGGCAAGTTTGGCATGTCAACAAAAAAGAAATGGCCCAGCGCCCAGTTGCCATATACCCAATTCATCGGTGGACACGGCATAAATAAGCGATTCCATAAGGTAAGAAAACTTTATCAATCAGCGACTCACTTCTTATGGTGGCCTGGGGACTATATTCTATTAAGTCAATTATTTTATAAATAAATATATATTTTACTTGGTAAGCACAAATATTTTATTTCACTGCAAAGGAAATGGCTTAGAATAAAAACTTTAGTTTCTTTCTATTTAACTTCTTCATATTTATAATACTTATTTTTCAATTTTAGTATCTTGGTTTACATTAAGTGCAGAATATTTAGACAATATGTAGTCAGAATAAAAATGAAGTACGAAAAATGTCCTTTTTCATAGTAACAACTCTCTTATATTTTGTGAAAATCCAATCTAAATTCTTTTGTACTTTTGTCAAATTGCTGAGAAATGAATATATAATAATATATAATAATTGGTTGAATTTTAAAAGCAAGATTTTAGTCATATGCTTATTTAACTAATATCAATTTTTTCTGTGTGGAATTATTCTAGTAAGCCCAAGTAATAACACTAATACTATAATATGACTGTGTTGTTAAGATCCATTGTTTTATAAGTAACCACTAAGTTCTATAAGTAAACTTTTTTTTTTTTATTATTTTCCAAAAAAATTAAAAAATTAAAAATTAAAAAGGAAACTACAAATTTAAACTATGATACCATTTTACAAAAATCATTCTCTAAAGACCTGTTCATTTATCATTCATTTTAGTGGATAGAACTTGTTCATCATGAAAAAGTTGAAATTATCTCATCATCGCAGATATGTTTCATCAACTGTGACTTCTCATTACCACTATTTAGTTGATATTCCAATTTAAATAATTTTATTATCAATTATTAGATTAACTAACTAACACTGTATTCGTATTCATGTAATTGAAATTACTTAAATATATGAATACTGTTTTAGTTTAAATGATATTTTTTCTAAAGGCGGGGGAACTGTTTTTGAATGTGTGTGAAGCTGTGTTGTCCGTCTGTTTGTTTCCTTGTGTATGTGCTTGAACACAATTTGAAACATTTTAAGTAAAGTTTGCCTGCATTAATAAAAGGTTAGAGGATTCATTTTTACTTTTACTTATTACGATTTTAAATTTATTTGTCGTTATTTTTTCTTTTACTAATTATTGTTGGATAATTTATTTATTTAACCGAAATTTGTTGATACAATAAAGAGAGGAAGATTTTAGTTGGTTGTTACATGATGCGACTGGTTTAGGTTAAGGGAGCTCGATGTTTCGCTGCGGCGTCTGGGCGAGGGCCGCAGTCCAGGAATGTGCAGAGACAGGTACTCAGTGGTCTACTCTTCTAATATAATCCTATTTTTTATCTTTTGTACTAAAAATCAAATGCTTGATTTTTTTATTTTGTTTGTTTATTTTATTATTTATAATGAATATTATTTTTAATACAATACTATAGATACAACACACATAATATGAAATAATAAACTTAACACATCAACGTTTGCCAGAAGGTTTTAGGCACTTTGCAACAGAAGTGGAGACTGTGACAATAGTGTGAGTTCTACTCTTAGAACAAGTCATGTGGCTCACTATTCTCTGTGTTTTCTCTTACAATGTTCTTGATATATTTGTTGTTTTACTTGGCCGATCCCTCTAAACTCTAATGTCCTACTTAAGAAAAAGTAAACCCTTCTTTATAAAAAATGACTATTTGTGTTTTAAGTTTACAACTTTTATTTTTGTATTAAGAGTGATGATTGGAAAGGCAACAGAGGTTGTTAAAGCTTTCAGCATCTCATCTCAATGTTGACTACCATCGTGTAGCCACTAAATTCAGTTATTGCTTCCTTCAGTAAAGGATCCTTAAACTGTTACCTCTTCCGTTATTTACAGGAAGCTACTAGTACCGTGGTTCTTTACCAGGGGGCAGCAAAAGGTGTTTAGGAGGGCTTTATTTATATTATATTTTACATATTTAAATTTTCGAATTTGATTTTTTTGTACATAAATAAAGTTAGTTTTAAAATGAGTATTACCTTATAATTGTTATGTTACTTAAATAAAATGGGAGGGGAAGGGGGTCTCAAAGTTTTCTGGAGAATTTAAGGGGGCCTTGGTTACTAAAAGGTTGAAGAACCACTGTACCGTACCTAGTATAGAATAATTTATATAATGTATTTACTTTTATCACATAATAAATATTGTTTAGTTTAGATTTATGTTAAAAAGAAGAGACAATTATATGATTTGTCTGATTTCTCATAGTGTAAAAAAAAGTAGATAACATTACGATTTGCCTAATTTCTCACAATCAGTTGTCCCTTTTTTCTCCAAAAGAAAATGCACAACTTGTGAAAACTATGAAAACCTTAAAAATATGAACATACTATAAACAGAAACATAATTATACACTATACTGACTTTCCCTTGACTGATGATTAGGAAAGTGCATATTGTGATTAATATGTGTGTGCATAATGTGAGCATGGCATCGCGTATGCTGCGTAGTGCCACATTGCTGTCTTATTCCCTTAAATCCGGTTTTATTTCCTACCTAATTTTACTTTGATTTCATGGAGGGTTGAGAACTATTTTGAAAACTCAATTCCGGATGCAGAACTGAAGCATTTTTATAAAGAAAACGATTCGATCCTTGAATTTTTGTTGTTAAAAACTGTGTTTTCATGCGTCATAGATCCAGATCTAGTTTTCAAAAAGGGTTTAAATCCCGCTTGAAAACATGGCTTTTAATCGTTAAGGAAGTAATGGACAGCAATGTTCGGTCGATAGATGTTCTGTGAATTGTGCAAAAATTGATGTATCGTCGATGAATTATTTATGAAAGAGAGGGTTCACATGGTGTGACGGAATTATAACTTGTCCTTCAATTTCAACTTAGTCGACATCAGTGATGTGGCTTCTTAAGACCGAGCTAAGAGGCTTGAAGGCTCTCTAAAACCAAAGTGTAAACATCCACGTATCTGGGTTACGTGTAAACATGTATCTTACTATGATATGGCTATTATTATATTATTATTGATCAGCCAACACATTAATCATATTAATCAGAATATAAAGATCAAATTAAATATTCAAGTGAACAAAGAATATTAAAGTCAATGTTAGCTTATGTTTTTGTTATACTAATAAAATAATGTTCCAGTCAACACTATATTAAGTTTTTTTTTTAAATGCATGTTATAAAAACAACCATGTGAACTCCTTCTTTTAAATTTAATATTTCCAGGAATATAAAATAATATTATTTATTCCTACTTTGCTTTTGATGTTACTTTCAAATAAAAAAAAATCTATAACTTGTAACATCAAATTTGTTTATTTTATAAATCTAATCTGTTTTTTGTTGTTTTTTTTCCGTGTGTGTTTTTCTTTGTTTTCTTATGAAACAAAACACAAATAAATAATTTGACTGCGACGGGAAACAGGAAAGGTCAATGGACTAAGTAAGTGTTACTTTATTTTATCAGACGATGCTGGCAAGCTGTGTTTGTTTGTTCTGTTGTGCCATCATTATCATCATCACATTCCGTGTTTACAACATCAATTGTCTTAGATCAAATGTGACTTTGTTAGCTTGCATCATTCACCCTCGCTTGTGTTTTTCCTTTTGTCCTATTAACACCTTTTTTTCCCTCATTTTCTATAATTTCCCGACTGTAAATATTCGATCACCTTTAATTCCTAATTCTCCTCGTGTTTTGTGTGTATTTAAACAAGTTTATTTTATTTTGGTTTTTGTTTTGTTAATTACGTTTGGTTCTGCTTATTCTGTAAAAGAATGATCAAGTTTCAAGTAAAGTAATCGTTATTATAAAGAGTAAAATGAAATGTTTGACTTGCTCTCTATACGCCTGACTACTTTTCAACGTTTTGACGTATTTTCCTCTGAAATTCCGTAATTTAAGTAGGAATATTGAAAAAAGAGATACAAGCAATGTGTACATTAGTTTGATTGTAGTAAATATTAGTACTAGGAGATTTCTTAAGAATGTAATGTACGTGTACAATAAAATAAACCACTCAATTATTTGAAATTATTTGTTTAATTAGTGACTGGACACTCAAGTGTCCAATTACATTAAACAAATAAAGTTAAATAATCCAAAAAAAAAAAAAAATAATATTACAGATTAAATCTCATAACTATGGTGAATTTCTCTGACAAACACACTTCAATATCTCTTTGTTAGTAGTCGTGAAAACAGAACATTGTAGTAATATGTATTCAAATTCATTTTAATATTTTTAGTATTAGTTCAAACATTGGTAGCTGTATTTTATTGTAGTAGTTTTTTTTTTTTTTTTTTTTTTTTTTTTTTTTTTTTTTTTTTTTTTTTTCTTTTAGTGTTCTAATATACTCTAGAAATTTTTAAATTTAAATTTTACAAAAAATAATGAATTTATTTGTCTGTGTGGATTATTATCGATATTTCAATTTAAGACGAGACAGATGTTTATTTATCTTATAATATATTGTTATAATAGTCGATATTGTCTTTATGGTTTATGATTGTTTTCATGGTGCTTTTGGATAAAAGCTTGTACACTTAACCCTTCAGTGCTTCTCTAATTTTTCTATCCCGAAAAAGACGTGCACAGACCTGATAAGAGTTTTGATGGTCTAAGTAATCTCCGACTATAATGTTAGCTTTGTAACTGTATCAGGCTCATTCATTCTTCCGTGTTCTTAGAAGCTAATCAGGTATTGATTATGCTTGAGATACAATTTTTTTTAAACCCTTAAGTTGTAAGTTAAATTTTACTGTCAAATGTAATTTAAGTATAATTATATTATATAAACCGATAATTTTCAAGTTCTTTGACACTTTTCCCCTTCCTTAAAATAACTTAGTTACTTTCAAGCCAACTTACTCTTGGCTGTTGAGCCATTCTGTGACGTGCTGACCAGTACAGACGGGCTTCAGAGAAAAGTTGGTTTTCGTCTTCCTTAAAATTAAATTACATTATTTTTAGTCCTAACATGTTATAAGTATTAGTTATTGATAAAACTCGGTTTTCCAATTTTATCTAATTTCAGACCCTGAAAATCGTCAAAATTTAGACTGGGGTACCTGTGTGACCTAACTCGTAAGAAAACAAAGTGTGAGTACTGAAGGTTAAACAAACATTTGTAACTTACCTTCCGACCGAATTTTGTAACTTGAAGTAAATTTAAAAAGTAAAGTAAAATTTTAGTAGGGGTGTCTAACTTGATTTCATCGAGGGCTGTATTAAACCTTTTGTAAAATGCAGAAGAATGCAATGTTTAAGGTATCAGTGAAGAGGGTGGAAGAAAAGCTTGGCACGTGTGATGATGTAGGCTTTGTGTACAACTTGCCTTGTTCTGCACCATTCCTAATTCTCAAGTTTTCTCAACTCATTGGGAGAATGTCATGAATCAAGTATGTAGATGGTTTTTCCATGGTGTAATGGAAATAGGACTCAATTTCATGGTGCAGCAGAGTAACCTTATTTACTTCTTTTAGATACTGAACAAATATTTGTTTCTTGCACACATTTTCTTTATTTATAATTAGAAAACATCTTTCTTAATCATCGATGGCCGAACCGTGTTAATACTTTTTCGATCACCGGCCATTTCCCCAAAGTATGATTTATTTTCTTTAAGAGAATCTTTCTTTTATTTGAAGAATTATTGTCGGTGAAAAATTACTAACACCGAAATGGGCTCTCTTTTATTTTATTTCCCACCTTTTTCATTTTGAAATCGAACTTTTGTATACAAAAATGTGTTATTCGTCTGTGCCGAAGTTTTTGGACAAAATATGCCTTTGTTTTAATAGTTATCACCTTTGTTGCCCGTCCTACTTTTCGACATTTTACGGATATCAATATAGGTGGGTAACAACATAACAAAAGTATTTTGGAGGTGCCTCTCTTACTTAATCACATTATTTAAACACCTTTACTCAGGCTCAAATCTATTGAAAAAGTATTTGTTCATTTAAATATTAGTGTTAATGAGAGGAAATTTTCAGAATGGAATATAAATACAATACTTGGGTTGTACAATCGTAACTTGTAGTTTCTACTTTTTTGTCTTTGTCAAGTAAAAATGCTTGTATTATTAAAAAAAAAAAAAATAAAGAATCTAGATATTAAAGCTATTAATAAACAATAAGCTCTTGGAAACAGAGCTTTTTACTTTTTAAATAAGTTAATAGTTTTAATTATCATTAAAATGTTGAATGATAAATGTCACTTATTGCTTGTATAAATGTCATTTTTATTTGTTAATCAATGTTTTAGTTATTTTGATTATTTACTGTGTAGTTGTGTTTGGTTGGGAAAGTGTAAACTGTTGTTATCTGTAGATGGTTGCCACAGTTGTTTTAGCAATCTGCTGCTCACTCTTAACTTAGTCTCTTCATATTAACATCGTTTGCTGTATGGATTATCAAAGTAACCTGCTCTTTTTGTCATAAATGTTTATTTGTGACTTTTTTTATTTATTTCTTTCAGTTATTTTTCTAATCATGTGGTATCTAGGTAAGAAGTATTTGTGAAATTTTTAGTAGAAAATAATGTTCAAGTTTTTCTTTTCTTTCAAGTTTCCGCTAGTTTTTTTAAAATATATTTTTAGTTTCCACCTGGTAAACTTGATTTTAACACTGCTGCACTCATGTGTGACTCCTAATTTATTTTATGAGCTCTTTTATTTAAAAAATTGTTGAAAAAAAAAAAAAAAAAAAAAAAAAAAATCATGTCAGATTTAAATTTAGATTGTGACGACGTTAATACGTCGAATGTCAAAACAAGTTGGAGAACACTTATAGAATTCCCGGCGGACAAAGTTGCGTGTGCCATCTTCGTACAGGAGACTCTCTGTACCATGATCAAACAGAAGTTGGTCAACACGACCGAAGAAATCGACCAAGCCATGGTCAAACTTTATGAAATGTTGAAATCCAACGATGAGAAAAATATCGTTACGGAAAACGGCGACAGTCCAAGATCGGTAACGACGGAATTGGCGAGCGACAGAGATTCGGTCAAATCTACTTGTGGGACCGTCGCCCAACTCGATAATTTCGACGATGAAATGTCACCTTTAGACAGAATAGATTCCAATGAAAAATGTTGTCAAGCTTCGTTTGATTTCCCGAACAATGTGGAACTGGAAGGGAAGGAATGGGACAACCCGTTAGAGCTTCTGTTTAAGAGAAGTATCGACATTGTGAATAACGAAACGCCCGTGGACAGCGTGCCCCCCGCCGTGTCTTTCAGATTGAACCGATATCCTCAGAGTGTGTTATTTGAAAACAACATGAAGCTTTACGACGACTTGTACCCTTGTGTCTTTATGGGCCAACAACCCAGAAATTATGTGATGGTAGTCGAAGAGGAAGAACAATCGGAGATCTGTCAAACCAAATATAAGAGTGCGAGCAGAGCGAGAAAACATAAATTGAACGGTAAAAGACCTTTTGGGGTTCCGTCGGGGGACAACGAATGTACCAAGCACACAAGTCGAAAGAAATCTAGCAGGAGCGACCGACACAAAGTGAAGAGTGACCGTTGGAATAAAGGTTCGGATAATGATGTCAAAGAGATTTCCACCAATCTGGACTGTCAATCTGTAAAATACTGTAAAAACAGAAATGTGAAGAATACGTCGTGTGACTCCCAATTAATTATGCTGCAACCGACAAAGACCGAGGTGAAGTTTGGGCTCTTCTCTTGGGTGAATACTATTTATAATCTGTTTGTGGCTGTGATACAAGTGACAAGAAGTGTGTACTGTCGCCTACTTTAGACTAATAAATAACTAATCCAATATGTTTACGCTTCACTATCGATTTCATTTCTAATGTTTATTTATTTAAAGTTTAAAATTAGAATGTATTGAAGTACATTTCTACGCATTTGTATTGTTAAACTTTTAAACCTATATTATATATAATCATTATTTAACTGGCTTTTAAGTAATTTTTGGAATTTTGGATTCCTTGTGTAAATGATTCTAAAACATTTTTAATAACTAGTTTAGTTTATTATTGTTAGTAAAGCTTATATAGTTGAAGCCGTCCCTTATAATTTAGCTGTACTTAATAATTTAGTTTTAATTTTTCAAACGTCAATGTCACATGTGAGAAAGGAAGTGGAAATGACAATTTAAGGATTGGATTGATTCCTCTGGAAGCCTCAGCTTTACCATTGATAAAAAAATACCAATACAATACAAACAAGTATAAATGAACAAGTATATATGTATGGTTTATTGAAAACCTCAAAAAAGTGGGTCAGGAAATGGATGGAAGAGAAATAAATGTACAAATAGACTGCATACTAGCTAGATAAGACTGCAATCTAGCTAGATAAGACTGTATACTAGCTAGATAGGACTGCATAATAGCTAGATAAGACTGCAATCTAGCTAGATAAGACTGCATACTAGCTAGATAAGACCGTATACTAGCTAGATAAGACTGTATACTAGCTAGATAAGACTGCATACTAGCTAGATAAGACTGCAATCTAGCTAGATAAGACTGTATACTAGCTAGATAAGACTGCATACTAGCTAGATAAGACTGTATACTAGCTAGATAAGACTGCAATCTAGCTAGATAAGACTGCAATCTAGCTAGATAAGACTGCATACTAGCTAGATAAGACTGCATACTAGCTAGATAAGACTGTATACTAGCTAGATAAGGCTGCAATCTAGCTAGATAAGACTGCATACTAGCTAGATAGACTGCACACTAGCTCTAGCTCTCCCACTCCCTTTTCTCTAGGTAGGGTTAGTTTGCTAGGCTCCCACTTTACTAATTTAAACTAGCCTATTCTATTTTAAGATTATAAAAATCCTGAAGCGTGACTAAAATAATAAAATGCTCACCCTAGCTTACAATGTTTGCTCATCTACACCTTACTTTCTTAAAATTATTTTGTAAAGTTTTATAAAACAAACCATTAAATTGTGAAGCTCATATATAAAAGTGTGTTTGTATCTCTTGGTTGTTTACTTTTTCGTTACGTTTGTCTAGACAATACCATTTGTAAATTTAACAGTGTAGAAAAAAGCCATTGCATTATTGTTGTTAACCACAATTAATTTTTTTTTGGTTTTGTTATAAAAGCTTTAAATTAATTACAATATTAAATTATCAGTCAATTCTCATGCAGCTTTGCTTAACTTTAAAAAAAAGGATAAATATGTATTTCATTCAATTTGATAATTTTTATAATTCCGAGTTATTTATAAAATGGGACCTACAAGTTTTCTAGTTGCTACTCATAACAACCCGAGTATGATGCATCAACGTCCGTCTCCGAACCAACTCTCTCAGTCTCAAGTTGACTCTTTGTTTGATTGAGATGAGTTTATATGAACCGGTTAGCTGTTGTTTTTTGATGGGACTTGCTCGTAGTAAATAAAGCTCCGATAACAAAATCAATGAATTAATTGCCACCGACTCAACTAATTAAAATTGTTTTTGACGATAAACTGACTGATTTTGCAGTTTTTTTTTTTAGTGAAATGAAATTATTATTTTCAGATTGTTTACAACCTATTTGAGTGATCAAAACTAGTCTGTATTGAAACATTTGTTGACAATACAGTGATTTAGTGGCCGCACTCTTTAAGTCTTATACATTTTTATGGAGTTTCACTACGGTTCACGTTCTGTTGTTACCGCACTTTTATGCTTAAACCGAGCGACAGTCAAAATACAATTGATTAGTTCAATACAAGTAGCCCAACCGACTTAAATATAATATTCAGACAGATATCCGTTTATTAATAACTGCATCATGTGACATTTTTTATTTTGTCGTACGTCAATATCAAATCGAGTGAAATACATGGATATCAAACATGTTAATCCTTTTTACAAGATCACTGTGGTTTATCGCATCAATTAAATCTACAATAAAACACTTTCATCCATCAAAATAATTCATATTTGCTATCGCATAATAATAAAGTCACTCCCATTATTATTATTATTATTTTTATATTAATTTGCAGCCACTTAAAATTCAAGCTTCATCGATAAATTAACTTGAATTAATAAATAACAATTAAATAATTTTGTAGGTAATCATTTAATAACTGAAATCACCTTATTTGGGCTTACATAGGACACTTTGTCTTCATCTCTGTGTTTAATATTCATTTGTTTGGTAAAAGTTTAATTTGGTAAATCTCAATTGAAATTCATTTGTAAGTTATTATGTTACAGTAGAACGTCATTCTAACGGGTTTTAACCTTGTTCTTCTTAAAACAAGTCTGCTTTTTAACAAATAATTCTTTCAAATAATAAATAAAATGGTGTCCATTAATGTAAGTACAGTGTTTAGCTTTAAACGTGTTTATTATACATGAAATAATATGGCTCTGATCTTTAGAAGAAGAAGGTCCAACACGAAGGATTGCTTACATTCATTGGTTTGACAAAATAATAGTTATTTTCTGCTGGTTTGTTATTTGCTCCGTTACTAACTGACGGAGGTGAGAGTGATGATCATACAGCCAGGTAGAAATAACCTGACTGTTAGAATGAAGTTCTGCTGTAATAGAATGTGGCATTAGTTTTTATACCTTGGCGACGGTAAGATTTAGTTTTAGTTAAATAGTAATTTTTGTGTGTTATTTTGTTTGGTGTTATTTTTGTTTTGATGTGTTTTTTTTTAGTAGTTATAATTTAAGTTTGTTTTTTTAACTCCGTATGATTTATTTTTTTCTGTATAAATAATTTTAGATTTAATACTTTCTGAATGGCTTTTTTGATTTATTTATTTAAATTTTGAAATTGTCGCTGAAACTATTGTTAATCGAGTTGTACTTGTAGTAAAGATGTTTTAAAATGTCTATTTTTAAATTTAATTCACGAGTTAAATGGGTCTAAAAGGTAAAACCTATTTGCATGCTGGAGGTTAACTTTGAAATTAAATCCTAAAATGTAGATTAAATTTATTATCATGTGCTAAATTTTCCCCACTTATTATTAGTATTGATTATTGACGCGAGCTTATTACATTCAATGAACTATGCATCCTGTCAGTGTGTGTGTCAGAAATGTGTGACAATAACTTAAATAAATAATAAATCAATAAATCGTCCAATTTTGGTAAAATTTGGTACACATGTTCATTTTACCAATGCTCAGGACAAGTTCCTTAGACAATGTTATCCACCCAAGCGTTCTCTGTTCACATGCAACGCTCGCACAAACATTTTAAATTGGAATTTTTGGACAGAAAAAAAAAAAAAAATTCTAATTTTGTCTATTCAATAAGATAAACTTTTTTAGTAATACCAAGAGCGACACCGCTATGAAGTGTTACAGATGGCTAAAACTAATAAAGCTGACCTAAATATTTAAAATAGAGTATGTAGCTATGTTGAAGTTATGTAGCTATGTTGAAGCTATGTAGCTGTGTAAAAACGAATCAGTTTTAACAAAACTTGACTTGAATCATCTAATGTACTTTGAAACATGCATACAAGCAGAAGTTTTTGTGTAGTCAAGTCATACATTTTATAATAGTTTAAATGGAGTAGACCAGAGCATGAGGGTTAAGGAATAGTCCTCGTCTCTCTCTACGCAGTTATTTACTACAATCATCCTCTTTAACTGTCAACTCATGATTAACTATTTTCTTAATATTGAATATTTATTGTATTACGCTTGGTTCAATGAAAGAGCTGATGCCTAATATACATTCCATTTATAGTTATAATATTTAAGAAAGTATATAGTAGCGTTAAATGCCAGCAATCTATTATAAGGACATTCCTGTAACGAGTCTTGAATGCCAGCTTTTCTTGGACCGTATTTTCCAAACTATTGTTATTATTAAAGACTGTAAGATCTGATTATGAAAAATAAAATAATAATAATAATACTGGTATATGAATCAAGTTAAAGGAAAAGTTAATATTGGAATGTGATACATTTTGGTGTGTTCAGCTTCTTGGTGAGCTTCCTGGTGGATGCTAGAGGCGGTGCTATGAGAGGATGTAGGAGATCCGGAATCAATATAGTGGTGCCACCTAAAGCCGCTCCTGCGCCGATACGTCTGACTTGTCGCTACCTGAGGAACAGACCCGGCATCACTCCTCCGCTCTCCGAGGCCCAGGCCCTCGCCACCAGGGTACTCGAATTCTCCCCTGCCGGCACTGTCTTCTTAGGGTTTGTATAATTCACATATCCTTGTAAAGTCATTTTCTTTTTCATCTTGTTTTAAATATTTATTAATGTATGTTGATTGTTGGTCCCTTTGAATAATCAATTCTACATAACTTATTATATAATTATCACATAAGGAACTCAGTAGAGAGAAATTCTTAGAAATAAATAAAAACCTTGTTAAATGTGGCATCTCTACGTTCCTCATTGAAATTGGTCTTATTAAAAAAAACTTACTGGAAAGTTACAGAAACTTGTTTAAGCAGCCGTCATACTTGAGGGAGGGGATAAAGTTTTGCTTTTCAGTGCATCTTTGTGTAGATTTTTTTTGGTGTAATAATAATAATAATACCATTTATTGCATCATTAGAAAATTTACAATACATATACAGATATATACATTTTTAATTTATATATATGCAAATCGGTCGAAACCGTGGTTCCCTTAATGGGATTTGGGTTGGTTGCATCACAATTATTTGAAACATCGCCATAAATATCTTAAAGCATAACGAGGTTTGATTACATTTAACAAATACAATATACGCAATATACAAAAATAAACAATTAGCAAATATAACAACATTAACACAAATTTTAACTCTACTTTAAAACTGTTTTAAAAATTTACTATTTAAATTGATTAATAATTATTCACTCAGCATGCAATTTTTTATTTATTTATTTTTTTTTTTATTATTTGTTTATTTATTTATTATTTATTTATTTATTTATTTATTATTATTATTAATTTTATTTATTTATTTATTTATTATTATTATTAATTTTATTTATTTATTTATTTATTCTTTTATAATTCTTATTATACACTTAGTATATATTTATTGTTTAATTAATGATCTGCGCTTATTAGCTACTAATTCATCATATCTTTGTTAATTAAAATATTTACTTACTACATATAACCTATTTATTTTATTTTATATTTTTTTGATATTAACATATAGATTTACAAATATATGTAAATACCTAATTTGCTAATGTTATTATTTATATATATCATTTTATATTTAGTATAGATTTATTTTGTAAGCCATTCAGAAGAGTATATTGACTTCATTCTTTTCCATTCCGGTCTCTGAAGAGCTACTCTTTGCCAACAGGCACCTCCACAAGTCTTCTTCATTTCTTCGTCCCAGGCTAGCCTAGGTCTTCCTCTTTTTCGTGTCTTATCTCTAGGATACCAGTCGATAAGTTCTTTGGTCCATCTATTATCTAGAGTCCGCACAATATGCCCTGCCCAGTTCCATTTACGCTCCACCACAATCTTTCCTATATCTTCTAGTTGGGTCTTATTCCTTATCCATTCGTTCCTCTTTCTGTCCCTCCTGGTTATCCTGAGCATGCTTCTCTCCATGGCTCTTTGGGTAAGCCTGTTTAATGCACTATCAGTTAGTTGCCACGTTTCACACCCGTATGTTATGACTGGCAGTACGCATGATGTCCACAACTTCTTTTTTAGGTCTATTCCTACATCTGATTTAAATAGATGACGATATTTGTTGAATGAAACCCATCCGAGGGTTACTCTTCTGCTTATTTCTCTGTCTTGACCATCTATTTTGTTACTTATCAGAGAGCCTAGGTATATATACTCATTCACACATTCAATTGAATCGCCTAGTATTTGAATATTTTCTGAGTTGTTTATATTTACGTTCATTGCTTTGGTTTTATTCTTATTTATTTCTAGTCCTATATGCTTAGCTTTATCAATTAGATTTTCCAACATTTCTTTTGCTTCATTTACATCCTTGCATATTAAAACTACATCATCTGCAAATTTTAGGCTATTCAACCATCTACCGTTTACTTTAATCCCCCTATTCTCCCATTCCAGCATGTTAAAAACTCTCTCAAGTACACAAATGAAGACTTTACTTGATAGCACATCGCCCTGTCTAGTTCCTCGATTTATATTGATTGTTCTACATGTTTGATCATGAGATATCTCTAACTTGGCTCCGTAGTAAATATATTTTATTATTTCAATAATCTCTTTGTCTGCTGTGGTCTCCATTACTGCATTAAGTATTTCATGTCTGTATATTGAGTCGAAGGCTTTCTTGAAATCGACGAATATGAGGACTAAAGGAAAGTTGTATTCATGGCATCTTCTTATCATTTGTTTAACAACAAAAACGTGGTCTAAAGTAGACATATTTTTCCTAAACCCTGTCTGTGAGCTATCGATATCGGATTCCAATAGGTTTTCTATGCGTTTCGCGATTATTTTCATGAATATTTTGTAACTTACTGACAAAAGGCTAATAGGTCTATAATTTTCGATGTTAAGCCGATCTCCCTTTTTAAATATAAGGACAAGTTGTGCTATAAGCCAATCTTGGGGCACTTTTTGTTGTTCCAGGCATAAATTTGCAATGTGTTTAATGTGTGTTTATGTTAGTTGATTTTATGGCGCTTATTAACACTTCTTGACTCTTATCTATATCCTCTATGAGTTCAAAATGATTTATTTCCTTTTTCAGTATATCCTCATATTGGTCAGTGTCAATATAATTAATCCTATTTATATTGTTTTTTGGTGTTGGTTTTATTTTTACTTTCTTTATGTCCAGGGTGGCTTTAAGCGCTCTATGATCGCTATCAATATCAAGTCTGTCATCTGTTTCTACGTCAACAACACTTGAAATCTTATTCGTGATGACAAAGTCGATTTCGTTAAACGTCAGCTTATCAGGACTGGCCCATGTCCACTTTTTTCCCGGTGGTTTCTTAAAAAACGAATTCATAATAAACATTGAGTTACCTTCAACAAATTCTAACAGCCTGACACCCCTCTCATTTCTGCAACCGATACCGAATTTACCTATTGCATTAAAGTTGACGTCTTTTCCTATTTTAGCATTAAAATCACCTATAATATAGGTGTACCTGCACGGATCTTCATCTACGGCAGCCTGAAGTGAGGCATAGAAGTTTTCTATGATGTCATCTTCTGCGTCTACAGTAGGAGCGTAACCCTGTATTATTTGCATCCGTCCTCCACCTTGTTCTTTTCCCAGTTTCCATATAAGTTTAGAGACTCTATGTGAATATGGCTTGTAGCAAGTTATGTTTTTAGCTGTTTTTCGATTCACTAGGAAACCAGTGCCACCCGTATGGCCCTGTCCGTTCACATAGAGTTCTATTTGATTTTGCAATGATATTACTTTTTCCCCGTCTCTTCTCGTTTCACTGAGGCCGATAACATCCCATTCAATGCTATCAACTTCCTCAAGAAGTTCTTTTAATTTTTGGTCACTTCTTAAAGTTCTGCAGTTATATGTATATATTATTATTCTCTTTTGATGTTTTTCTTTTGATAGATCATTCAATTTTTCAATTTTGTTTTTATACTTAACATTATTAATATTATTCGGTTGATATTTATTTGTACTTTTATTTTCTTTGTTATTATTATCCTTAATTAAATTCTTATTACATTTACAAATATTTTTTTTCTTATTATTATGGTTCCCTACTGTTTTTTTACTATATGTAAAATTATTTTTAATGTTAATTTTCTCTTTATTGTTATTGATACATTTCTGTATATTGTACTCTAATTGCTACAAGATATTTGTGCTGTTTTGGGTAGACGATGTAGACTGGTTGTCTGTTTTTTTGTCCTGGATGAAATTTGTGATAGGTTTCTGTATACTTTGTTTCCTCTTTGCCATACTTTCAGTAATTCGTTCTTTGTCCTCTATTTTTCTTTTTCCGTGTTGTTTGTAGCCTCTTTCCTTATCTTGAACTTTTTGCTCAGTACTTTCTTGCAGCTGCTTTGACTCCGAAGTTCGGTTTGTCCCCTCCTCTGTATTTTTTAAAGTGTATTCCTCTCCATCAATAAATAATTTACTGTGTTTTAGCACTGCAAAGCTTCCCTTTTGTCTCGCTTCTAACATTATAGGGATGAGTTGTTTGCGCTTTTCTCTAGTTTCCTTGTCGAAGTCTTCAAATAGTATAACATGTGTGCCTTTGAGGTTACGTCTTGCAGCTAGGACTTCAACTTTCTTCCTATGCGTAGTAAATCCGATTATGAGAAGCGAGCCTCGCTCTTCTCTATTGCTATGTGATTCTCTAATAAAATCTATATCTTGGGAAATGCAGTTTGAATTCAAGGTTTCATTTAGGAGTTTAAACACAGCAGTTTCTTTTTCATTGTATGTATTAAAATTACCTAGTCCTAGCACTACTATGTTCTTCCTTCGTTCTTTGTTTTCTAAATATTTAACTCTCTCATTGACAGCTTTAATTTCTTGTCGTAAATCTTTGTAACCCTCGACTTTTTCTTCCAGTGTAGCAAGTTTGTCTATAATTTTGTTTTCACTAGTTTGAATTTCTTCTTTAATCGCAGCTCTGATTAATTTGATCAGTTCCTCGTTCTCCATCTCTCTATTTTAATTTAGTTGAGTGTAGGTATTAGGTTTGCAATTAATATAGTTGACCAATAATTTTGGTTTCAATAATCTGGTGGTAAATTATTTCATTTATACGTTAAATTAGGCTATTTCAAATAATAAATGTGTTGGAATAATTTACTATATTATATGAGATCTTTGTTTATTTACGTTTGTAGGTAGGTAGTGTTTATATAAGGTAAGGTATTACCGGGACCTTTAGTTAACGGGTGTTTACTAACAGCCCCCTCTTTGTTTATTAAAATCTCGTTATCACTGACCTGCGCGTTTCTTTGTCCTTGGTATACGTCCGATTTACACTGCCGTATAAAGAAAAGAACTATTTAACACACAAACTGGCCACTTTTAAATTTACTAATAGCTTCCGTTCTACTGCATATTTTTTTCCGAAATTTCACAACACTATTTATTAATCCTTTATCTAGACTTATGCCACTTTTCAATAATAAACTCACAGATTAAACTAGTTAAAAAACGATTTTTCGTGGACCCGATCTGCACTCTGTCAGGTCTCGCGACCTTTTTTAGGTTGCGATAGGGGATAAAGTTTTGCTTTTCAGTGCATCTTTGTGTAGATTTTTTTTGGTGTATTTTAGCTATATTGGATTTATAGTTTTTAAGAAAGTGTAAAAGTGTTTTGAACATTGAAATTTCAAGCACCCTCCACTCTTTAGATATTCTAACAAACTAAAATATTTGAGTCATGATTATTATTAATTTAATTGTTTACATGTTGTAGGCCTATAATTATCGAGGTGCCTCACTTTGTGTCTCTGAGAGGGAAGGAAAGAGAGCTGGTGGTGATGAGGAGCGAGGACGGAACCACGTGGAAAGAACAGAGCCTCGAAGGATCGGAGAACGCCGTTCAGGACATACTCAACACGAGCTTCGAGGGGGACCGTGTCCTCCGGGTCGTTACTACTTCACTACCCCAGTACCTGGCCGTGGTGTCACGTCTACGTCAGGAAGTCCACGCAGTCGGACCCGACGGAGGTATAGTCGCCAGTTCCGCTGTACCGGATGTTCAGGCCGTTTTCCCTCCGAACGCACTTACTAAGAAAATCAAAGTCGGACTTCAGGTACGCAATTTAAATTTGGATAAATAAGAATAAATTAAGATACGATGTAATTTGACAAATCGAGCTCTTTTTGTAGTGAGCAGGAACATTTGTTGAAGGAGTTTTTGTTGGGTGCCATGTTTGGTTATAGTATAATAGTTATCCAGGGACTCGGCAGTGACCCAAGTAGAGCACTATCACACCGTTTTGTACTGGAACCGACTCAGGGCACTGTGAACCTCCTCCATTGATTCATTTTAAATTAAACTTCATTTCAAACGGAACCAGAAATAAATAGTTCACACCTTCAAGATTTTTTGATCCTGACTGACTGACTCATCAAAATTCTAAAGGACTTCTAGCAAACCTAGAAACTTGAAATTTTATATGTAGGCCGAGTTTAATGTAAAAAAAAAGAAAAATTTAAAACTCCAAAAAATGCTGGTTCTTTGCCCATCTCAAGGTGGTTCTTTGCCCATCTCAAGGTAGTTCTTGGCCCTCTCAAGGTGGTTCTTTGCCCATCTCAAGGTGGTTCTTTGCCCATCTCAAGGTGGTTCTTTGCCCATCTCAAGGTAGTTCTTGGCCCTCTCAAGGTGGTTCTTTGCCCATCTCAAGGTAGTTCTTGGCCCTCTCAAGGTGGTTCTTTGCCCATCTCAAGGTGGTTCTTTGCCCATCTCAAGGTGGTTCTTGGCCCTCTCAAGGTGGTTCTTTGCCCATCTCAATGTGGTTCTTGCCTATTCAAAATCAAAACTGAAGTATTATTTTACTCTTGTTAATAATATTTATATTGGAATTAGTGTGGTTGAGCTTTATTAAGTATTGAGAACATAGATAGTAAACATACGCCTGGCGTTCGTCTGCACACGTACACTAGATAATTGTTTAGCTGAATTTGAACACCCACCGCATTTCATAACTTGGCTTGGGAAGACTTTGGCCTCTTCACTCAATTTACTTCTACTTTTCCTGTCCATCGATAACCGAGGAAAGTGGTCTACAAACTATTGCTCATTGAACAGTTGCTTTGTTGTTGTAAACCAGGGGTGTCCAACAATCCTGAGCCAGTGAACATAGGAATCTGGAACATTACAAGCTGCCAAATCTTGGAAAGTTAGTTCAACAGTTGACACATTGCTGTCACGTGTGACTATAATGTTTTAAAAGTATTTCTCTATTTATTTGCTTGTTGCAAGAAAATAATTGTATAATGGGGGCGGGGGCGTGGGTTGGGTGTGAAGGTGTTGAGGGTTTACTCTGTATGGACAATGTTTTGTTACGGGTTTAGGCTCAACCGATCAGCAGTGAAGTTGTCAGCAGATTGTTTGGGAACCGTGTAGCTGTGTCGGCCATAGTCACCGTCGAGCCTAGAAGAAGGAAATTCCACAAACCCATCACACTGAGTCTTCCTCTGCCGACACCTGTAAACAGACCTGGAAACTACACCGGCGACAATCCCTCTCTCAGGCTCCTCTGCTCCATCACAGGTTTCTATCATCTTATCCCAGTATTATCCAAACTTAATCACTTAAATAAAAATCAGTTTTGAACTTCTAATAGAGTACCTTTTGAATTTATCTATGATCTTTGATCTTATCCCTGAATTTCTCCTACTTTTTTATCGATGATTATTGTGTTGCTTTTTTAAGTTTGTAAATATAAATTTAGGCGAAACTACTGGACACGGGTCCCCTGCCCGAAATCCCTCCAGTGTATTGTAAAAATAATATTTATTTCAGGCTGAGATATTATCACTTCTATAAACCGAAGAGATAATATTCCTTTGCTTAAATAACTTTTAGACGGAGGAAAATGGGCCATGAGGTGACTCTTATCAGAAGGGGCCCTGTGTTCTACAGTTTAGCTGAAATTTAAATGAATTCTAATGGGACGTCTATTTTGTAATGCAGGAGGTAATGCGAAGGCACAGTGGGAAGACGTTACGGGTTCTACACCTCTGACCCCCGTCAAAGACTCGGTATCGTTCACCACCACGGTCTCAGCCAGGTTTTGGTTGATGGACTGTCGGCCCGTCAGCCAAGCGTCGGCCATGGCGTCGCAGCTTTACCACGAAGCGGCCCACGTACCCTTCATGGCCAAGTTCGTCGTTTACGCAAAGCGTATCGACCAGACGGAAGCCAAACTAAGGATATTCGTAATGACAGACGACCGAGAAGAGAAGACCTTAGAACAACAAGAACAGTTTATCGAAGTCGCCAAGAGCAGAGATGTCGAAGTAGGTTTTCTTTTTTCCTTTGATTCTCTATTTTTTTAATTTGATTTATTTATTTCTAGTGGTATATATTGTAAGGATTTGATTGCAGGTTGTGGAAGGTAAGGCTCTCTATGTGGAGTGCTTAGGGAATGTTGTACCGGTGACCAAGTCAGGAGAGCAGCCCTCGGTCGTCTTCTGTTCGTTTAAAGAGAACCGAATCAGTTTGACTGTGAGACTAAGACACCAAGACGAACGAGCCCAGGCGAGGCTTCTCTTCATGTCCACCCCGAGGGCAACTCAACCCGCTCAGCCTCCTGTTTGTACTCTCAACATTGCTTTACCTGAATCGGCCAACTCCCTTCTAGATGGTAACATTTTATTTTAACAATTATCTGTCTGAATTACATTTGCCGACATGTATTTTAAGTTTTAGTTGTGAGCCGAAGGTGAGGATAAGGGGAGGAGCTAAGGGGTAACTGAAGCAGGTAATCTTTAAACGTGTCAGGAAATGTTATAAAAACCTAGTCATGTTTTTTTAACTTGATCCCTAAAGACTTAGAAGTTCGAGAAAAGTCAGGAATGTTTCCTTACCTACTAATGATTTTATTATTATAATTTTTAAAGGTATTTTCAAAAAAGATATAAAAATATTTAGCAGAATATTGCACTTAAATATATAAAAATAAACAATGTGGGGGAGTTCATAACCTGCGATGTGGTAACTGCCTGCTTGTTATTTTGCTGACACTTTGAACTTTTGCTGGGTTTTTTTGACAAAAGAATCAAGAAGAATGACATTTTGCAGATTGACAGCAGTACAACAATGCTTAACTTTGCAGATTGACTGGATTTTTATTGGTAAACCAAACTGTCGGAATGCAGAATCGTACCGAGCTTCCGCTGTACAAAAATACAGATATCTGTAAATCAGGTTGTATCTCAAAGTGACAAACAGAGTTGACGGCAAACAAATATTTATACACCGCAGAAATTATCTGCTACGGTTTTTGCTTTCATCGACATTAAAATTGCTTATCAATGTATGTATATTAATTATAATGGTTTTTGAAAGTTATCTGATACCGTGCGCCCTATAAGTCATACACAGTTGTACCATCTTTTACTGGCACTGACACCTCCCTCTATTACATTATTAAGGGTACTTAGATGTATAACATTAATACAATTTTAAATTAGAGTTTATTGCTGTTGGAACAGGAAATAAAATTTTTACACCTCTACCTATATTAGTTCATAGATATTATGAGCTTTAAGTTTTGTTATTTTGTCTCTGATCTATTGACTAATCATAATGCTAAGGCACTTCTAGCCATACTAGAAATTTTGAATTTTTGTATATTGGTAGTTTAATGACAGTTAAAGGAAAAAATAAAATAATCCGGTTCTCAATCTCAAGGCCCCTCTCAAAGGATAATAGAGAAACCTCATATTCAAAGTATTTTAAAAAATTACTAAACTTGTGCTACTAGCGCTACCTAGTAGAGAACTGCAAACTAAAGTATTATTTTATTCTCATTAATAGAATTTGATATAGGAATGAGTGTGGTTTATCTTTATTGAGTATTGAGCTCAAAGATTGTAAACATACTCGTCCCGCTCGTACAATTTGGGTTGAAGTTCAATTTGAACACACTGTTCCATACTTTGCCTTCAATTCAAACACCTTCTTCTAAACAACGATAATTATTTCTTGTTACTTCTGCATTCCATCCAATATAAGATGCCCTCAAATATGAGACGCATCCTGATTTTCAAACCAAAAATTTTGAAAAAACATTAAAACCTTTATTTAGATGTAAGACGATAGGATGCTGGCAGAGAAACAGCAAGGTTCGATTTTGAAGCTAACAAGAAATAAATGGGTACAACAGAACCCCTTTACCACCAAATCTGACACATTAAAACTCCTGAAAATTAATGAAATAGGAGGGCCCCCCCCGACAATCATATCTTGGCAAAATTCAGAGAATCGGAAATAAAAATGAAAAACTACATCTCAGTGGTACTCTTGAAAGAGAAGTTCGTAAAAAAAAAAAGGTTGTTAGTAATGTTACACTTGAATACATGGATTATTATAAGACGCACCTTCAACATAATACACATCCTGATTTTCATGATTCAAAAATAGGAAGAAAGTGCGTCTTATATTCTAAGCAATACGGTATTTATTTCCTATTATGTCCTTTCCCTAAACTTTTCTATATTTTCTTATATTATTATATAATATGTAAATATAACAAGAGGCTAAGAAAGAAAAAATTACTAAAAAAACGAAGAGAAATCCCAAAAAAACACTTATGTAAAAATATAAGCCAAGTCTCGTGTAAAAAAGTTGTCAGATAATAAAATAGTAATTTTCAAATTCAGAATATGTTTTTAAATTTAAATGTGTAGTGATTTGGGAAACAAAATATTTGAGTTTGTTAGGGACAGAGAATAACATCACTAACTTGTACTGGATAAATTATACCTAGTAGAACTTACTTGGACAGGGGAAGACTTGGCTAAACCTATCATCTCACAACGTTTTACCCAAGATTCGGCTTATTTTTTTTTTCACAAGTGTTTATATTGTAATTTTGATATTAATTTTAGACTCAATAATATGAACTCTTTATAGGGTTCCTGTGTTTGTCTGTCTGTCACTCTGTATGGTTCCAATAACTTTTAAATCAAAGGAGATAAAATCGAAGCATTGCACTATTATTACAGATTGTTTTAACGAATACACAGAAAAAATATAGCCAACTTATAAATTAAAAATACATTATTACCCTATGAGAGATCGCCATTCTTCAAATTTTGTCAGTAAAAGTTAAAAACAATTTTTTAATAAAAAAGAAGTTTCTAAATTAATACGGCTTAAAGAGTATATTTTATTTTTTCACACAGCTGTAACATTCCATCTTAAGGCTCTACCGTCCTTTGAGGTTAGGAAAAACAGTAAAATTATACTGGTTCTAAGCAAGATATCAAAAATCTAATCACAGGCTTCATTCCTAATTTTAATTCTGCACAATTTGAGCCCTATTTCAACTTCCTATAATAAATAGTACAGGCACCATTTTAATACGAGTTTTATCGTTGTATTAAAATGGCGCCTGTACTATTTATCATAGAAAGTTAAAATAGGGCTCAAATTGTGCAGAATTAAAATTAGGAATGAAGCCTGTGATTAGATTTTGGATATCTTGCTTAGAAACAATAAAATATTCAATTTAATGATTTTTCTAACCTCAAAGAGCGGTAGAGCCTTAACTCAACTTATCATAATCACAACAAGGTTTTCTTAAACTCTCCGGTCAATCATCACATCGAAATTTTGCTTGTCCCCCCCCCCCCCTTAAAATCGTATTTCTGCTCTTACTAAAAATGTAGAAAAATATGCAAAATGTGTGGTCTAGTGGGCCATAGAAAAAATAAGATTAGCAATTTGATCTGATTTTCTGGGAATCCAAGATGGCGGATAATTCATGTCACTCAAAAAAAAAACTTTTTTTAAAATTTTGTGAGGGGTATCAAATGAAAGGTATTGAAGAGTGGATTACAAATATATATATCACTTAGGGAAAGTGTTTAATTTTCGGCGCCATTTTGTTAAAAAACATCAAAATTTTGTGTGTCCCCCCCCCCTAAAATCGTATTTCCGCTCTTACTAAAAATATAGAAAAATATGTAAAATGGGCGGTCTGATGGGCCAATGAAAAAATAAGAATAGCAATTTGATCCGATTAACTGGGAATCCAAGATGGCGGCTAATTCTCGTTACGGGGAAAAAAATATTTTTTTAAAATTTTGAGTGGGGTATCAAATGAAAGGTATTGAAGAGTAGATTACAAATATATATAACACTTGTGGGTTATAATTTATTTTCCGCGCCATTTTGTCAAAAAACATACAAATGTCCAATACAAATTCATCACATCAACATACAAATCCCCCCCCCCCCCCTTACACTAATTTTATGTTTACGATACCAACGAAACCCTTTTTACGTGAGACTTCACGCCTATCCAATTTATTTAAAATACTCACGGATGTCTTCTGCACTTGTTTTTATAAAATCTTAACTGAAATTGTAAAACATGTTTAATGTTTGTCGCACAGTTACTTTGTCAGTTCCGTCTTATCTACTTGGCAATCACACCCATTCCACTTATAACACTCATAATTCATTTTCATGTAAAACTAAACAAATCTGACAGGTAATAAATACTTATATCTGATGAGGTACAATGTCTGTTTATGTTCTATCAGAGGACACGCTGGTGAGAGGCAACATTGTGCTGAGTGAGTTATGTGACGCTGTGGGAGACGACTGGGAGGCGCTGGCGCAGGCACTAGGACTCTCACACCAAGACATCCAACTCATTACTCACGAAGCCGACACTTCACACGACCGTGCCGACCTCGCTCTCAAACTCTGGAGGAAAACCAACCCCGACTCTGCCACAGGTTACTCTCTTCATTTTCATAGCTAACAAGCTCTCCCTTAATAAAGATAAAAATCAAACTTTAATTCATACTCTAATGAAAAAGAACAAAAACCAATTTAATTATGCCTCGTCTATCAAAATCCGTGGAGTGACACTAGACTCTACACTAAACTGGAATGCACACATATCTACTGTTATTAGCAAACTATCTTCAGTAATCTATTTGTTGAGGAAATTAAGTATAACTTTAGACGTTCATACTGTTAAAACTGTTTTGTTAAAACTATTTTGCCCATTTCCACTCTAGACTATCTTATTGTATTAGAGAATGGGGTGGTGCTTCATCTGCAAGCAAGGTTTTCACTTTACAAAGAAAAGCTATACGTATTGTAAACAAAGCCAAAATTGATGCTCACTGCAAACCAATATTTATGGAATTAGGGGTGATGACATTGCCCTCCATTTACTTATACAATGTCATGGTTTATATCAAACCTAAATGGAAGGAGCTAGCTGAAAGGCCATATGACTTCAACCTCAGAAATAGCAACACCATTACTCAGCCTACTAATAGATTGGTTAAAACTGCAAAATCTCCTCTACATATCAGCATTAAATGCTTCAATAAATTGGATAAAAATATTAAAGATTTACCTTTTAACATTTTTAAAAATAGATTAAAACCTTTCTAATTACTAAAGCTTACTATAGCATAGATGAATTTTTAAATGACACATTCTAGTAATGAATGCTCTGTGATATCTTATTCATACTTTATTATTAATTATTATTATTATTTTTTTTTTTTTAAACTTATTGTTGTACTCATGTTTGTTTTGTTTATTATTCATTATCCTTTTGTTTGACCTATTAGGTCAATTACCAAGCTATTGACGTTGTGATAAGCAATTCTGTTTGAACCACAATAAATTATTTATTTATTTATTTAATTACCTTTATCCCCCCGTTCTGCTTCTATATACAATGTATTCCTTTTTGACAGTTCCTCACAATTTGTAATAACTTTATTACTGATATAGGTAACAAATTAGAAGGTGCTTTGCGAGCGATAGGCAGGCGGGACCTTGTAGAAAGATGTACGGTGGATTGTCAAGTCGTCACGGACTCGGCCGAGAGAGCGATGGCCGAACTCACTCTGGACGGAGCGACCCTCGACCAATCCGGCTTCCAGTCGCTCACAGACGAGCTGACATTCCATAAAACTAACGTAAGCTTTTCTTACTTATACGACGACCAACATTTAAACAGACTTTTAAGTTTGACGCTTTTTCTTTTTGATGTCCCTATTCAATTTTACTTAATTTGTGGTTTGGTCGTTTTAGGGTGTATTAAATAAATTGTATTTATCTCATATTGCTATATTTTGACCACTCCTGGTCATCTTCATGCCTTGATTTTGAGAGTGTTACTACATTTGTTTTATTTAATATTATATATAGGTTACTTTTACAATCAGGTTACCAAAAACATAATTTTATCAAGATGATAATAGTTTTAAAGATATTTTGTAAGTGTTAACTAATTTTTAAGATTAAATATAATAATAACAGTTATAATATCTGACGGAAATATGACAATAAATGTCGACGAACCAATTAAATGGTGAAAATTAGAACATAATATTTGGTCAAGTCTGTAAGTTTAACATTCAAATTTACCGCCATTCATTAAACCTAACTAGTTTGTGGAATATTTGTATATGAGCATTCTAGCCTGTAATTATTTTTCACTTTTGTTTTTATATAAAACTAGCACTGTTCTTTTTCTCATATACACGTTGTTGTTGTATTGTGCTTATGCGTTTTTCTATTTAAATATACACCATGTGCTCATGTGCGTCTTTTTGTGTAAGATTTCTTATTATTCTTATATAAAAATCTATCGCTAATCTAACCATATCACGCCCATCCATTTGGTCAATTTGGGCCGGATTTATCGTCCAATTCCTGATATCACCATATTACGAGGTATTTATAAACCATTTATAAACCATGGCAAAAAATAAAAACAATATGGAGAAACAAGTATGGAAGACGTTGAACTTGAAAAAAGACGGAATAAAAAAAGTTTTATCAAGAGCTGCTAAGTTCGTGGAAAATTATCAAGATTCCCAACTCTCTCAAGTTGAAACTAGAATTACCATGATAAACAGCGTATATAATGATTACAACAACGTAATTAGAGAAATTCAAGCCCTCACAGACCCAAGTGAACACGAGGATCTGGAGGACGATCTCGAGTCCTTTGAATGCCTTTATATTGACGTCATTTCTAATTTAGAATCCTTAAAAAAGACACCATCCCCTGAACCAAACAAGTCCTCAAATGAAAATATGCATATTCGGTTACCCCAAATATCATTACCCTCATTTGATGGTAAATACACAGAGTGGCTAAATTTTAAAGATAATTTTTTAGCACTCATCCATAGTAATAAATCTATTTCACCTATCCAAAAATTTCAGTACTTAAAATCCAGTTTGAAAAACCAAGCAGCAGACCTTATCAGCAGTATTCAGATAACGGATCAGAATTACATAATTGCTTGGGACTTAGTGAATTCTCGTTTTGACAATATGAGATTGATTACTCAGAGTCATGTATCAGCGTTGCTTGAGTTGCCCAAAATTAAATATGCGTCATTTAATGATCTCAGTAGTTTAGTGACGAATATCTTTAAGCATGTTCGTTCTCTGAAATCGTTAGGCCAACAGGTCGATTCAGCTGACTTTTTACTCGTACCCCTTATCTCTTCTAAACTTGATAATGCAACATTAAGAAAGTGGGAAGAACATGTGGCTTCATCTAGGTTGGAATCTCCTTCTTTAGATGAATTGGAAAAGTTTTTAGTCACGTTGTTAAATATCCAACAAATTATGTCTAAAGAAGTTTCTCTGTCACAACAATCTCACAAACAGAATTCTACCTTTTTCAAAAGTAATGCCAGAGATCAGAAGAGTCCAACTGATTATAAGTTCGATCCAAAGAAACCAAAACCGTCTACTTTTACTTATCACAACTCCACAAATCATAAATACAGTCCAAGTCCAGATTCAAAGTCTTATGACCAGTCAGATCCAAAAAATAAAACCAATAACTCATTTAATCATCAGTGTTTAGTTTGTTCGGAATCCCATAAACTGTATCTTTGTCCAGCCTTTGCTCAAATGTCTGTTCAGGAACGGATATCAAAAATAGAAAATCTTAAGATTTGTAAAAACTGTTTTAATAAGCACCAGACAGACGTTTGTAAAGCAGCTTCTCGTTGTAGGGTATGTAATATGGTTCATAATACCTTGCTACATACTGATCTCACTTCTAAGCCTTCTAGTTCTTATTCACAACAGTGCTTTGTCGAAACTAAGGAATTCCACACGCTGTTAGCCACAGCTAGAGTTCAGGTTGTTGATCCTAAGGGTGGTTTTGTTTCTGCTAGGGCTTTAGTGGATACTGGGGCCCAAGATAGCTTCATCTCGGAATCATTAGTTCAACAGTTAGGTCTTCATAAAACTAGGGTTAATACAACTATTCAAGGGATCACAAATAAATCCATAACAGTACCTTACATTGTAACAGCTACAATTACTTCTCCTAATAGTGATTTTACCTCGTCTCTTAAATTTCTTGTTGTTAGGAAAATAAATGAATCACTTCCAACTCATGATCTAAACATTTCTGAGTGGAAAATACCACCGGATATTGAACTTGCCGATCCAAGTTTTTATCGAAGTCAAAAAATTGATATCTTAATTGGAGCTGAGATAGCTTTCGATATACTTTTAGATGGATGTATAAAAATAGCAGATAACCTTCCCTGTTTAAGAAATTCTTGTCTAGGATGGTTAGTTGCCGGAAAATATCATAATGAAATAACTCCTTGTGCCCCTAGTTCTAACCTAGCAACTTTCAGCCTTGACAACATTGAAAGTTTACTTACCAAATTTTGGCAAGTAGACAGTTTGTCTGAAACAAAAGAACTGTCGGTTTGTGAGAAAAAAGTTGAAGAATTCTTTTTGTCCACTACATCATGTGATAAGTCGGGACGTTACACTGTTCGCCTTCCCTTCAAACATATTTCTACTGTTTTAGGCAGTTCTTATGATCAAGCCTTAAAAAGATTCTATTCCTTAGAGCGTAAGTTTAAGTTTAATTCTGATTTGTTGGATCAATATAGTAATTTTATGGATGAATACAAAAATCTAAATCACATGAGAGAACTTACTCATGATGAGGTATCTCAAATCATGTTAGGTCCACATTATTTTATACCCCATAGAGAGGTTATTAAAGAAGAAAGTTTAACAACAAAAATAAGGGTTGTATTTAACGCTTCAATGCCCACTTCTTCTGGCAAGTCCTTAAATGATATTTTAGAAATAGGTCCAGCTATTCAAAATGATCTTTTTTCCTTAATCTTAAGATTTAGGTCTCACAAATTTGCCTTGGTTGGAGATATTGAAAAAATGTTTAGACAAATTAATATCCATGAATCAGATCAGCGATTTCAATTGATAATCTGGAGGAAGAAGCCTACTGATCCTTTAAAAGTTTATTGTTTGTCAACTGTCACTTATGGGACAGCTCCAGCTCCCTTTTTAGCCATGCGTGCCTTGAGGCAACTTTCTTTAGATAAACAGGAAAATTACCCGTTAGCATGCAAAGTCATTCAAAACGATTTCTTTGTTGATGATCTTTTATCGGGCCATGATAACGAAACCCAATTAACTTGTCTTTGGCATCAATTGTCAAAAGTCTTAACTGAAGGTGGCATGAAAATTCGGAAATGGTGTTCAAATCATGTCGATTTTCTTAAATCGTTGTCTTTATTGGATAGTGACCCAAACTATACAATTGATCTTGATTCAAATAAAGGTTTAAAAACTTTGGGTGTGCATTGGCAGCCCAACACAGATTCCTTTAAATATAAAGTGTCTGTCCCTGATAACAGTGTAAATACCAAACGGTCTATCCTCTCAAATATTAGTAAAATCTATGACCCATTAGGTTTAGTGGGACCCGTAATTATGAAAGCTAAAATCTTTATACAGCAGATTTGGTTGTTAAAATTAGATTGGGACGAACCATTGGGTTCTGAACTCTCCAAGAGTTGGAGTGATTTTAGCTCTCAACTTCCTCTCTTAAATGATTTTACTGTCAGCAGATATTTTAAGGTTGAACCTCAAGGTAATTTTGAACTCCATGGTTTTTCTGATGCGAGTGAACAGGCATTTGGAGCTTGTGTTTATATCAAATCAACTTATCCTGATTTACCTACCTCATGTAAGTTGTTGTGCGCTAAGTCTAAGGTAGCTCCCATAAAGCGTCTGACCCTTCCAAGATTAGAACTTAGTGGTGCTTTGCTGTTAAGTAAGCTCATGAATAAGGTTTTGTCTGCCCTTCCTGATTGTGATTTTAGTAAAATTTATTACTGGACCGATTCGACTATCGTTCTTAGTTGGATTGCTGCTGATTCATCTCGTTGGAAAACTTTTGTGGCTAATAGGACATCCGAGATCCAACAACTGACTCACGGAGGTCAGTGGTTACACGTTAACTCTAAGGATAATCCTGCAGATTTAATATCCCGTGGAACCAACCCAAAGTGTTTTTTAGAAAATTCTGAGCTATGGTTTCATGGTCCTAGTTGGCTCCAAGATCAATTTCTTCCTCCATCTGAGAAGTTTAATCTAGAGTTTGATCCTTCTGAAGCTAGGACTACTCCCTCTACTGTTTTGGTTTCTGTTCAACAATCCTCATTTCCTTTCATAATGATCGATCTTAATAATTTCAATTCATGGAAAACCTTGTACCGTTCCGTTGCCTATATTTTTAGATTCATCAATAATGTCAGATTTAGAAAAGATAAACTCAGTGGTCCATTAACCCAAAATGAGTTAGGAAAAACTCAGCTGTTTATTTTAAGACAATATCAAAATGAAATGTTCGGTGAAGAGATAAATACGCTTTCAAAGGGTAATTCTCTAAAACCTACCAATAGGTTACAGTCTTTATCACCATTTATTCATGATGATGGTCTCCTCCGAGTTGGAGGAAGATTAAAGAATTCAGACCTTAACTTTGATCAGAAACACCCTATCCTTTTAGACAAACATCATCAATTAACTAAATGCATAGTTTTTTATTACCACCATAATTATATGCACCCTGGCCCTCAACATGTACTTTATCTGACCCGTTTAAAATTTTGGCCCATAAATGGCAAAAATATGTGTAAAAAAGTTGTGCATGATTGTGTCATATGCTTTAAAGTGTTGCCCCGCACTGCTGCTTACAAAATGGGTGATTTACCATCAAGTAGGGTCACAGTGTCCAGAGTTTTCAATTCAGTCGGCATAGATTTTGCTGGGCCGATAATGTATAAATTTTCCTCAGCAAGAAATGCTCCAGCTGCTAAAGGCTATATTTGCATTTTTGTCTGTTTTTTATCAAAGGCAGTCCATTTGGAGCTGGTCAGTAATCTGACAGCAGAAGCATTTATTGCTTGTTTTAAAAGATTTATTTCTAGGCGGGGAATCCCAAGTCAAGTTTACTGCGACAATGCAACAAACTTTGTCGGGGCAAATAAAATTTTGTCTACCATGCAAATGAAAGCCGTTACTAATTCTCTAGTTTCCAATTTTTCTGATCAAAACATTACCTTTAAATTTGCTCCTGCCCGGTCCCCCACGTTCTCTGGTCTGGCTGAATCATGTGTAAAATCAGTTAAACACCACTTGAGAAGAGTTATAGGATATGCTCTTTTGAACTTTGAAGAATTGGCTACTTTATTGACTCAAGTTGAAGCCTGTCTCAACTCTAGGCCCTTAACACCAGCATCATCAGATCCAAATGATTTATCAGCTCTATCTCCAGGCCATTTCCTCATTGGACAACCTCTCTTATTACCTCCAGAGCCATGTCTGATGGACTCAGGTAATAATACTCTTACCAGATGGCAGCGTGTTCAGTGGATGCTCCAACGCTTCTGGCACCGCTGGTCCAGAGAATATTTAAATCAACACCAACAAAGATTGAAGTGGCAGCATGAAGGAACCCCCATCCAACTGGGTAGTCTAGTGCTGATGAAAGAAGACTCTTTACCACCTTTAAAGTGGTCTCTAGGAAGAATAATCAAGTTACATCCAGGCCAAGATGGTGTTACAAGGGTAGTAACTGTTAAAACTAAAAATGGAACCACTGAAAGAGCCACTAACAGAATTTGTCCTCTACCCATACCACCAGAGACCTCCTCAGACTAAACCTTCCTTCGCCGTGTTCACCGAATTTGATATTTCTAGTTTAAATGTTATTTGTTTGATCATACTTTATTTATTTATTTTTTATTTATTTTATTATGTGTTGTTTATTATTTAGCTTGTTTTGATAACATTTCATTTATTTGATAATTTTGTTAAAAATAATTTTTCATTCAGTTGACAGAGTCAAGGCGGGCCGATATGGTCAAGTCTGTAAGTTTAACATTCAAATTTACCGCCATTCATTAAACCTAACTAGTTTGTGGAATATTTGTATATGAGCATTCTAGCCTGTAATTATTTTTCACTTTTGTTTTTATATAAAACTAGCACTGTTCTTTTTCTCATATACACGTTGTTGTTGTATTGTGCTTATGCGTTTTTCTATTTAAATATACACCATGTGCTCCTGTGCGTCTTTTTGTGTAAGATTTCTTATTATTCTTATATAAAAATCCATCGCTAATCTAACCATATCACGCCCATCCAATATTAAATAAAACAAATGTAGTAACACTCTCAAAATCAAGGCATGAAGATGACCAGGAGTGGTCGAAATATAGCCATAGGAGATAAATACAATTTATTTAATACACCCTAAAACGACCAAACCACAAATTAAGTTAAGTTTGACTTGTGAAAGTTATCGTGCGACTGAATGTATGATCTGGTGTGCAGGACTCGGAGAGGATGGACTCGTCTCCGGAGCCGGTGAAGGAAGTCCCCCTGGAGAAAGAGAGCGGGATGGACGTCATATCGGACCTGGACGTCAGCCAGGGTAAATACGAGTGGGAAGAGAAGAGCATCACTGCAGACTTCCTGGCACACGAAACTGTACAGCCTTCACCTCCACTCAGTCAGTATTCATGTCAACAGTTTATCCATGTTACATGTGTGTGTGCAGGTGAATCCAAAAATCTGTTTACAAAATGACAATTAAGCTTGTTCTGAAGATGCACTGGATATTTATTCCCATTTAATTTAATTTAATTGCCGTTTCCATGGAAACATGAGTAATACAGTGTTGGTTAATTATCATTTGAAGTCGGCCTATGGCAATGGCACCAATTTATCTGGGATTCGCTTTGTATTATTTTTAAGAATAATAATATTTGCTGTAATAAATATTAATGTCTGAAAATATTTTATAGAATTTACCCGTTAATATGCCAAACAGTATCATCTTCTTTTATTAAATATTACATGGTGTCAATTTTTTATATTTTATTTCCCCTTAAATTCTATTAATTATTGCTTGTTATTTTATCTACGATTGATACGAAATTTAAACATTATATCTCTGTTTAGATGCGTAGAAAGTGATTATTTACGTACTTGTATTCATTGCGCATGCGCGTCTCATAGTTCTGAATAATTCCTCTTCTTTACCACACTAGCGCGGTAAAGAAGAGGAATTCTTCAGCTTTACGCACGATTACCGAGTTTGTTTACCTTTAACAAAACTAATTTGCTGTTCTTTTATTAAAGTAACTGTTTATATCGAGTTTTTAGTGAAAAACAATGAGTGATGAAAATGTGGAGAATAATACTCCTCCAAAAATAATTAATTCGGCAAAAAATACAACTCAAGAATTAATGCCATCTTTATCAAGAGAGAGATACGAACTTACATACAGCAAGTTTATTTTTTCTATATTTATTATTTAAATCTAACAATCGTAGATAAAGTACGGTACGCAACTCGTGGGAAAACGGCATTTTGCATTGCACGTGTGGTTTTACTACCCTCGCTGTCGCTCGGGTGCAAACTCCACACTCACATGCAAAATTCTACTTTCCGCACTCGACGCGTAATGTACTATTATATACATACCCACGTAGGTACATGTGCACTAATTTATTTATACACATTTACGATACTTAATTTACATATTAGATATAGTTTAACAGGTTCTTGTTTATTTGTATACAGCTGTACATCACAGTTAACTTGGTTCATTCCTATCCATTCTCTTCTATCTTTTGCTTCCGTGTGCCAGTCTATCACATTCTGTTTGTCCGTCTGTCACTAGTTCTCGCTACAAGACACCCCCCCCCCCCTCCTCAGTTCTGTCTAACATACTTGTACCGATGTCTTGCAGCTCTGTCTTATCTCTGATCATTCATCTCTGTTCCTCTCTCTTGTTGAAATGTTTAACATGCTTCTCTCCATCTAGTTCATATTGTCCCTGCAATATGTCAATACTTTATCATATTTTAACTTATAACTTATATTTTAATAATAATAAAAAAGAAATGACATTAAAGGCATATTTTGATTACCAGAGTGATTGAGTTGATTGTTTTTTAATACGTTAGTTGTTTTTATTGCTATTTCAGATGGCACAAATGGTTTTGAAGCTGGAGAGTGGAGAAACGGGAAGGCTCTGTGGAGGTCCCCGTCATCCGAAGGTATTAGAGATGGTAATTCCTTTACACCGTTTTTCACTATATTATTTATTCATATTTTACGATTTTGGTAGTATTCATACTACGGAAAGATTAAATTTTAATTTAAATCAAATTATAATTATTATTATCTACGGGAAACAGACAGAGAAATATACACTCCAGCGCCGGGATTTGAACCACAAATATAGAGGCCCGTGGTTCAAATCCCGGCGCTGGAGTGTATTTTTCTCTGTCTGTTTTCCGTAGTTAATAATAATTATAATTTGATTTATATTATTTATTACAGTTGAATAAAAGAACTCCTTTGACTCCAAATCCCTTCTATCTGGGATTATATCATTATACGCTCTGTATTTGAACAACTTGCTTACAACAGATTGAAAAAAAGTTGCCGAGTTTTGAGGTATTCAATTCTTTCCACTGTTTTGGTTAGCAATTCTATTATATTATCTAAATTTTAGAGGAAGGTTTTAGTAATTAATCGGTCATTAAGTAGAATTTATCAGTAAAAGAAGCTCATAAATTGCCGTCTTGAGAGTAAGTGAGCAGGAGAAAATAAAACTGTGTTAGTATTTCAACTAGGGAATGAAAAATACATGAAGAAGAAACCTGCACACACACACACTTAGCCATGTGGTGAGGCCCGGCTTGTAATTCTCACATTGCAATGCGTCTTGTTTGGGCTGTCTACCCGGGGTAGCAGCATCTAGTACCAACCCATCTTTCCTTATACTCCTTCTTTTAGCATTTAAAATAATGTTGCAAGTCTGAGTAAACCAACTTCCTTTTTATTGGGACTTAGAAAAGAAAAGAAAAAGATCATTGGCAAGTACTTGCATGCAAGTATTTTAGGTTTTCGTTGGTTATTAAGATTAATATAAATGATAATAACCTGAGTAAGCTTCTTAACTAGTAATTCTGTAGACATTAGACCTCACTTCCAAAAATATATTTACTTGTACGTATCGATATTACGACGTTGAGGAACACCCGTCTCAGATTTTGATGGATTTACTCGATTTGAGGTCCTCTCAGTCCAACAAAGTAGTTGTTTAATAATGTCTGTCCGTAGTTGGCTTTGCTCAAGTGTGGAGCATACCATAAACTGCTGCACAGATACGATGAAATTTGGCATACAGGTAATTATGGCTTTAACCTTTGACTGCCGCCTAGAAGAGAGAAAGTACTTCCTGCAAACACAAGTTTTTTCCATTTATTTGTTTTTCTGGACTCAGGTGTACTTGGAAATGCATCAGATTCGTTTTTATAATGTTTATTGTTTATAAACATAACTGCACTCTAACCAAGTAGAGCGTCTATACTGGAAATATAGGAGGCCCTTGGTTTGAATCCCGGCACTGGAGTCTATTTTTCTCTGTCTGTCTCCCCCGTTGTTAATAATAATAATAATTTGATTTAAATTAAAATTTAAACTTTCCGTAGTATGAATACTACCAAAAACTTAAAAATTTGAATAGAAAATACATTATGACGCACCATGTGCGTCATGCAGCTACAGAAAGGACAATTTATCACTGAAATGGGCTGACCCACCATACCGTCTGGCGGTTTACTGCAATATTATAAATATTATTATTCTATTTTGACTTATTTCATTATTCAACATCTAAAAAAACAAGTTTGTAAAATTTATTGTGTAATTGAAACTTGTAAAAACTGGGACCTTACTAATTATCCATAATTATTGATATTATTATGTATGAAAAAACTTTCTTTTTTTTTAAGTGTTCCCCAGCCATCTAAAGTATTTATTTTAGAAATTAATATTATATCAGAAGAAAGAAAAGAAAATAAAATAAATAAATGGGAAGGGCAGCAAAATGTTACTAAAACGGTTTGACGCAACAGGTGTGTCATCCATGACGCACCATAGGCGTCATGCCGTCTTGAATAAATCATGTTTAAAGTGCCCCGGTGGAAATATCTAAACATGTCAAATAATAACCCTAAAACTTCATAAATACACAAGTAATGCTAGCCAATGAGTTACTTTTATCAATAATAAAATGCTGTATAATTTACTTTATGCGAGCAGCGTGATGAGGGGCCAGAAAAAAAGATCTCAAAATCACGTGGTGCTAAGAACTTAAACCAAGGAAACAAGAACGACTCACCCCATACAACCATTGGACAAGTACTAACATGACCACACATCTCCCAAACCCATATCATATGCCAGTGGCTCCCCCACTCCTTTTTTGGGGAGAAGCCTTTTTTACTGCCCATGACACACAACATGGGCGTCATGCAGTTTCTCTAAAGAAACAGTACTTGACGCACATGCTGCATTCTGCCATGGTCAAAGGGTTAAATTTAGAGGCACTACCCCCCAAAAAAACGTGATAACAAATTATTTATCAAAAACGGTTATGGCTTCAAAAAATTTTAAATGTAGTCAATATAAATAGGAATCTAACCATGTAAGTCAGTTTCCCAGAAATAATCTAGTTCCTGTGGAAGTAGCTTTAAACGCAGACGGTGAGAGACCGAGTTTGATTCCCCCTGAGAAGAAGTTATTTTTAATTGTAATTGAACATTTGTTTATAAGGAACATCCGTCCCAAATTTCATGGAAAAGTATATTTATTTTTTTTTAAATTTAAAAAATAAAATTCATAAAAAATAACCATTTGTAGATTTTTATGATTTCAAATCCATCCCAAATTTGAACAAAAAAAATCAAAAACATGTTTGGTTGCTACTGCGTAACAAACATTTGCCGACGAAATATCAAACGGTCTAGTCTGGAGAACATTAGTGGCAATTGCTTATAAGCGTATTCAATTTTTAACTCCTCCATATTTTTCGCTATGTCTGGGTCAAAGAGTTACTCCGGTGTTTCAAATGTCAGCTCTCCAGCTTGAACGGCTTGGTAGGTATGAACCAAGCTACAAACAGACAGACACCTCACTCTCACCTCAAAGATTTGGAGGATGACCTACGAAACCCTAAAAATAAAGTCTACCACTTGATGTAGTCAAGTCGGTGTGTGATAGTAATACTAAAGGATATTATTTGTTTTAGATTGCCTTTACGTATCGGAACGGGGTCAGATGAGCAGTGATTCGGAGAGCGGTGTTCTAATCGGTGGAGTGGTGAGTACAGAGAGGAAACAGCGACACCACACTAACACCGCCGGCTCCTCGAGTGGCTCCGACGTAGCTCTACACGAAGGACTTTCCGATTCAGAACACGGTGAGACTCCGACCAAATCGAAACTGTACGTTACTCTCGTCTTTATTTTAGTCCACCGATATTCCCCATTAAGGAATATTAGCTTTTTCTAACCCCTAACCTTGAGAAGTTGTTGGAAGAGATGTCTGGATGACTGGAGGTATGTAAGTCCGTACTAATGCACTAAGAGCTCTCCACAGTTCAACACTTTACTGTTTCCAATAATCAGTGTATTAGTAGTTTCACTGTTCTAATAATAGAATCCAGCTTCAGTCAAAACTTAGAAACTAAATAATAAACCATTTACCGACATTTCGCAAATTATATTTTCTTCTTCGACATACAACACAAGAATAGCGGTAAAACAAATCAGTGTGATACGTAGCTACACCATGCTATTACATCGCTTCAGAGCTTTTGTTGTGAGCATCTAACTTTAGTGTTGTCAATGTACAATTATTATAAATAGTAATATCGAATAAAAATTATGATTGCACTTGATACCCAAAGCAAAATGAGAACAAGTGAGACTAATAAGCTTGGCTTTAAAACATTTCTTCAAAAAAAACTAAATAAGCGACATCAAACAGCTGCTATTTGTTGTGAAAAGCGACTACGATTATCTGTTTCTCTGCCTCTCAAGTCATTTAAGCTTTTCAAGTCAAACGTAATCCGCAATGTCGAAGGACAAAGGTATGAAATAAGCAAAATATTCAAGATTTTAATAATCGAACTTTAAATACAATTTTTTAATGTTTGTGTTAGTTTAACAGAGAAAATTTTAAGACTGCAAGCGAAAAACAAATAGACCACAATATTTAAAAACAAACAAAAAAAATATTGGAAATAAATGGAGGGACTTCTAGACCGGAGTCCACTCACTGTACACAGCTCCTCTTATCTTTTCTTCCTCTTATCTCTTACCGATGTTGCCATCTGTTAGAGTCAAACGGTTAATATTTTAAATAATTTAATGTTGGGGAATGCCGTATAACTATTCTATTATTTTCTTCTTCAATTTCCGCTTACTAAATTCATCTTTTAGGTAGTAATTAATAACAGTGTTATTTTCTTGAGCATCACCTTTAAAAAATTGTCATTTATACAATGAGGTTTGTACAAGAATCGCCGTATAACGAGGTATGTTCTTATTTATATACGACGAGGTTATACAACAAGGTTTGTACGGAATATAACAGAGCACTATGGAAATCTTTTAAATTTAAGTCCGGCACTTTTTAACAGATTAACCCTTAACAAAAATTAACAATTTTACAAATTAACTAGCCTTGGCACTGTGTAACTTACATTTGAGAACTGTATTTCTTGTGAAACTGATTGAACCGTTAGAGACATGTGTCGTAGAAATAGAAGTCGGCACAGAGGCCAGCTTGTGACTCGTGCAGGTGCCACAGAATCCACTCCCACATTTTAAAACTGTATGATAATATTATGTTTAAAAAAATAAAATAAAACAAACACTAAAAATATATTTTTTTTAATTTTACTAGAAAATTGAAGCTAAATAACTTGATGTTATAAGCAGTAACAATGCATGTTTGTACACGAAGTGGAGCAACAGACCGTTAACAATACTCAAAGATACTAGCTTGAAATAATACATCAAAATGAAATGGCTAAACATAGGTGAATAAATGACACGGTGACTGCCTGTTTAGACGTCGAGGAGGATTTTCAGGAATAGATGGTAACGATAGGTTGTTGATTAAAGGATTGGGAAGTTAAGATGTGGAAAGATTTGCACGGGGACATGGCTGGACAGTGGACCAAGGGGACATTGTGAAGGGTCATGTTAGAAACAGAAAGATTTGCACGGGGACATGGCTGGACAGTGGACCAAGGGGACATTGTGAAGGGTTATGTTAGAAACAGAAAGATTTGCACGGGGACATGGCTGGACAGTGGACCAAGGGGACATGGCTGGACAGTGGACCAAGGGGACATGGCTGGACAGTGGACCAAGGGGACATGGCTGGACAGTGGATCAAGGGGACATTGTGAAGGGTCATGTTAGAAACATAGAAAGATTTGCACGGGGACATGGCTGGACAGTGGACCAAGGGGACATTGTGAAGGGGCCTGTTACAAACAGAAAGATTTGCACGGGGACATGGCTGGACAGTGGACCAAGGGGACATGGCTGGACAGTGGACCAAGGGGACATGGCTGGACAGTGGACCAAGGGGACATGGCTGGACAGTGGACCAAGGGGACATGGCTGGACAGTGGACCAAGGGGACATGGCTGGACAGTGGACCAAGGGGACATGGCTGGACAGTGGACCAAGGGGACATGGCTGGACAGTGGACCAAGGGGACATGGCTGGACAGTGGACCAAGGGGACATGGCTGGACAGTGGACCAAGGGGACATGGCTGGACAGTGGACCAAGGGGACATGGCTGGACAGTGGACCAAGGGGACATGGCTGGACAGTGGACCAAGGGGACATGGCTGGACAGTGGACCAAGGGGACATGGCTGGACAGTGGACCAAGGGGACATGGCTGGACAGTGGACCAAGGGGACATGGCTGGACAGTGGACCAAGGGGACATGGCTGGACAGTGGACCAAGGGGACATTGTGAAGGGTCATGTTAGAAACAGAAAACAGTGTTGACTATTACTCCTACTAAGAAGCAGATTTTTTTTAGCAGGCTCAGTACGAGCGATCACTGTATATATGTATGTCTCTAAAGATAAAAGTGTGTGTAGGGGGGGGGGGGGGGGTATCAACAGTTCTTTTGATTAGTTGACAGGGCAAAAAATAACTCTTCGTCCATATTAAATGTTGTATTCTAACCTAACTTAGCTGTCAGTGTTGAATTTCTGAATTTTACCACCAAAATTTCTCCATATTTATCTGGAAATTTATCGATTTATCGTCTGGTACAAGTAGATGTCTCTTTGCCAAATTTTAGAGTGATTGTCCATTTTAGTGAGGGCCAAATATAGATTACGAGATTTGCCCCTGGAAAACTTGATATAGCGGGGAACAATTGATGCATCAAAAAAATTTGGTGTGACGATGTCTTGAAGAGAAGCATAATACAATTATACTAAAAGTTGTCAGGAAAATCAGTGAGGTGGAACCAGAGATGAGCGTAACGTAGATATTGGGGGAGTATAAGGGGTCTCGGAGGTGAGGGGAACAGGGTTTCCAACTGAGCTTGCTCTACTCCACCTCTTATTTTTTGCCATTTAGAATTAAATGTTTTTAACAGAAATAACTACCCTTCCCTGCCACTGGTCGTGCTTAGTTTCAATTTTTTTTTATTTCACCATAAAAATGTATATGAAATTTATTTAATTATTAGTTAATACTGATAATATGGTAAAACTAATGACTGATTATTGTATTGGAAATACATAATGGTGCAAGTTTCAACTTCCCAGGTTGTCAGGAACTGGGTCACATTTAACTTTCAAGGTTTTTCCCTGACAAACATGTAAAACTAATTTAAAAGTGTGTGCAATATTAAACGAATTGGAACGATAACTTGAAAATATACCGGTTATAACTCAAAATATAAAGTTTACTCTGTAAGCCATTGCCAGGCTCGATCTAGGGCAAAATTTAAACTTAGACATAAGCAGGAAATATCTGAGGGAAGTACTTGTATCCATTTGCTTTTAATAAGTTTATTGGGGTAAATTTTAACTCGTAAAACCAATAAGAAATGCAAAATTTAAACAAGAATATTATATATTTGTAACCTACTCTTAGGGAGCTTTATTTGACACCCCACTCAAAAATTAAGAACAAAAATATTTGAGTTTACCACATATTTGCAAATTTTGCTTGAGAATATTAAATTTTTATGTTTTCTTTATTTTTACTGAATGTGAGTCAAAAAGTGGCGCCAGTAAGTCAAATTTCCACTTTTTAGCTTAAACAGTTCGGAAGATATGAACCAAGACCGACAGACACATCACCCATAAGGGTTTTGAGAAGGATTGACTAAAACCCTGAAAAGACTTCGGACCATTTCCAAAAAAATAATCAAATGACAAGATCCACTTAGAGGTGGGTAACCGTGTATTTGTTTACCACTTATAATAAATTCCTTGTCTAAGCAATTATTAAGACAAAAGGATATTTATGTGCAAAGAACTTTGGGAAATGAAATGTGACACTTTGTATGTAAAGCTGATAATATGAGCGAGCCAATCAACTATCGAGACTCAGGCAATATTCACACATTGAAGTGATTCTGGGTAACGGAGAACATGACTGCCAAAACAACGGCCTCCTTATCTTCATCGTCTTCATCTTTATTTCTGTCTCTAACTGTTATTCTTAATATTTATGATTATAGTTGGAAAAAACTAATCACATTATACTTTCTGATAGAAACAAAACAACATCTCTGTAAATAAAACTTTACATTTTATTGTATAAAATTGCTATATTCAGTTCCGTAAGTAATCATAAATAAATAACAATGTTAAGCCGGTTAAAACCAAGGTTCAAATTAAAACAATAAACGATATAATACAAAAAATCCAACCAAATTTTATACTTTAAAAAAAATAGTTTTAAATAAGTTTTAAAAGTCGATGTGATTTGTTTGTTATTCAGGGTCTGACCTGCAGGAGTCACTTCCCCACAACGGCAGCCATTCTGAGATCAACCAGTAAGTCACACTCACATCTTATTTGAGCTTTTGTATTTTAACCTTGTTCTGCGAGTGAGAGTGGACGAGTACCGCTGGGCCCGGGAGCTGCAGCTTTGCCACACTCAAGGGTCCCTTATTGCTGGGTAATATTGAGAGGTTGATTGACCTTAAATGTTAGCCAGTTTTACTAGAATTTTATCCTGTAAAAATAAAATCATGGAGGTGTCACCTAGCAGCCTGTGAAGAACTCAGTAATAATATTAAGAACCACGAGGGGTTGCTATAAACATGCAGAAATGTCCCTCACACTCACAATGTCAATATATACATCAAGAGATAACATGATGAGATATCTCACCATGTTATCAACAAGAGATAACATGGTGAGATGTCTCGTCATGTCATCACACACTTGTTGTATGACAAAATGATTTGTCAATAGTGGGGAAAGGTTAACATAATATAATCCACCATTATATTTTAACTTTTGTTTAATTTTTTTTATTGATTTGTGTATTTTTATTTATTTTAAAGGGTGATGGTGTTACCGTGAAGAAATAGCCGATACTATTTCTACACTCAGTTTCCTGCCGCAAGACAATGTCTTTAAAAACAATTACGATTTTTATTTTTATTTATTTATTTTTTTGCTCTTTTATAACTGAATTCACACAACTTTTTATACCTAAAATATGACGTAAAAAAAAAATGTTTAACAACAAATTGTATGAATAATGACTTTGAGGGGAATATAATATATATATATATATATATATACATATATAAAATTTTAAAAATAAATGATCCCTTAAAATATATATAATTTCTAAAGGTAAAATCCCTTTTTAAATAAACTAACTTAACATTTGATAAAGTTAAAACTTTTGTTTTTCACAATTACATATTTTGCTTGATTTTTAGAACAATGATAAGGATCTGCTTTTATTATAAAAATAACTTTGTAAATTTTTGTTTCTTATTTTTATTATATAGCTTATAAGTAATTTATTTAACAGATTTGTATCTATTCTAAAATGTGCTAAAAAAAAACTTTTTTAAGTAAATGTTACGTTTATTTTCTACTTGGTAGAAAGATGTTTTCTATGAAAAAAAAAAAACTTTTTTTAAAAAAAAAGGAAATTAATGGGATTTATCAATAAAAACAAGTGAATAAATTAAAAATATATATATAAATAAAATAAATCAAGAGTTTTAATTTTTAAAAAAGTCTTAAATTTTATTAGAAAAATTTATATTGTAAGGTACCATACCAGTGCTACGCTACCGGTAGAAATTTTTATTTTTTTGTTAGTCGATATAAAAATAAAAATAATTTATTTTCTATATTAATGAACTAAGTGTAATATTTATGTACCATTGAGTACGTCGTTAACTGGCCTTACGCTTCCTTTTAGTACCTGTATTATGCTGTGGAAAGATATCAGTTCAACTTATTTAAATTTTAAAAGAGATTTTATTTGTAGCGCCAGACCAATTTGAAAAAAAAGAGTGGTCCACAATCGATATTTTTATTGTTTATAGAAGGGTCTTTTACTTGTTTCATTTCCAAGCAGCATCAAATATCTAATCAATTTAGGGGCACTTCAAAAATTATAGAGGTTGACTGTCATAACATTTACTTTATCTACTCACGGCAGCAAAATTAACCATTGTTGTACTGTTTTCAATCTGCAAAATGTCATTTTTCTTGATTCTTTTGTAACATGTCAAAAAAACACGCATCAAAATAATAAAGTGTCAGCAAAATATCAAAGTGTCAGCAAAAGTTCAAGGTGTCAACAAAATAACAAACAGGCTGTAACATTTTAAGAAAATTATACTACAAAAAGGTTACTACATCGCAGGTTATAAACACTCCCACATTGTTCATTTTTATATATTTTAGCGTAATATTCTGCTAAATATTTATATCTTTTCTGAAAATAACTATATCATTGAAAATAACTATTATTATTATGAATAATAATAAAATTTACAGTGATTATTTAAAAAAAATCGGTTAAAATTGAGAAAAAAACAGCTGTTAATAAAAAAAAGTAGCAACACAGAATTCGTTTTGCCTTTGTTTTGTTTTCTTGATGACTCAAACTTTGGTTTTTTTACAACTTTAATTATTCTGCCATTAGTAGATAAAATATTGTATGCAACTAAGCAGCAAAGGAAACAATCCTGACTCGTTTAAAGATTACCTGCTTCGGTTACACCTTAGAGGTAATTAACATTTTCCTGCCTCGGCTTCGCCTCTGCAGTAAATTTGTTTAGCCTATCTTCGCCTTTGGCTTGGAACTTAAACTTAAAAACTTGTCAGCAAAATTCCATTTTGCTGCCTAGTAACATAAATAACTATTGTGTAATTAACCTTAAAATTTGAAGTCGGCTACACACTGGAAGAGTAGAGGTAGTCTGGTCTGTGGCCGACTCGAGGTCTGAGTGTGTTTCACCTCACATAATAACGGCCAGGTCTTTAATTGACTTGAGACAAGACGGCATGTCTCGCCTCTACTCACATGAGACAAGACGGGATGTCTCGCCTCTACTCACATGAGACATTGCTAAGTCTCAGATAATTCATATCCACCATCTTACTCATTCTGTACTCGAGTCTATTTGGTTTGGACTCGGGCCCAAAGTCTGGACTCGGGTCAGTTCCAGTGTGCTTCCAGCATTTCTATGTAGAATTTTAAGTAAATTAAATGGTGTCTAATTTTGACTTGACTTGGTTTTACCGTGTGAAACCTGCTACGTACCCTTCCCTTAAGGTTTATATGTATTGCTAATTATTATTTATTTTGACAATAGTTTGTATTTATTAGTAACTGGTTGTTTGTAGCCTATTGATGATAGAATGTTGCCGATGGTTGACTCTCGATTAGGGTTGGGACAACGATGTCTATGTATCGAAAACATCGATCTTCATCTTTCAAAGTATCGGACAACATCGATGTTTTCCTGAAACATTTAAAAAATAGATGTCATTGATGTATCAGACCCCAAAAAACGTCGACAACGAATATCGGGAACAAGAACGAGGGATTTTTTTGAAACCGGTGACTTTATTTTTTTTTTGCTCGTCGGGTTGGAGGACCAATGTCGATGTATGGAAAACATGGATGTTTAGGTACGGATGTGCCAACCCTACTCTCGATGTCCTTGCAATAAAAACTTGAATATCTGGATAATGGATGTTGCCTAATGTCTTTCTTTTAAACAAAATTAATACCCATACAATCGAGTTATTTTTTTGTTCTAGTTAACAGGCTTTTTCTTTCCAATTCTAAATGGTTCAAGTCAGATCCTTCTAACTATAAAAAATTATTAAAACAACTATAACAAGTAATATAAAAAGTAATAAAAAAGGTCGATGAGAGTAAATGCACCAGTTAAAATATGAAGTTGGTTATGTTGTTTGCTTGACTAAATCTTCCCTTTTTCTTTTTATTTGAGATGTAAAAACATTAGAACTCATCTGATACAACAAAAGTAACAATATGAGAATATTTGATGTTTTAGAGAAGCAGGCTCTGATGCTTTACACAATGCACAGTTATACATTTCTATGTATATTTTAACTGTAAAATAAGGTTTGGGTGTCACTGTAACAAGTATAAGTTTTAGAATATTTATACGTTTAACTACATTTTAGGCCTTATAACAATAATTTTAATAGGTGCTCACAGTATTTTTATTTAATTATTTTTTGTAAATAAACAAAAAACAAAAGATTTATTATATTATATAGATTTATAATTATTTTTATTCTAATTTTATTTGATATATATATATATATATATATATATATATATATATATATATATATATATATATATATATATATATATATATATATAAAATTAGAATACAAATATTTTGGCGTTACACAAAATCTCAAATAAATATTATAATATTTATATTTATGTATAACAATAATATATATATATATTATAAATGCATCTTATTCCAATGTTATTGTAGCAAAATTGTTTAAAAATGAATAAAATAATTACCAATTTTAAACTAATATCCAAATTAAAATATTTAGTACAATTATTCATTGTTGAATAAGTCACAGTTTTTATATGATTAACATTTTTATAATAATGACATTTTTTAAAAATTGTTTTACCATATTTATACTTGTTTTTAGTAAGATAATCTAAAGATAAAGAGTTTACAAATAACATTAATATCAATCAGTGAAATTCACTTTTTTTTTAATATTACTTTTAATACAATTTTTTGTATAGTTTGAAATTTGTAATTATATCTTTTTGTCATTTATCAAATGAGTTGAAAATAATGAGCATATATTTATTTTAAAGAGCACACATTTCATTCTGAGCTTTAAATTTAAATGATTCTCTGAGATCTCAGATTAATTTGAGTCGGGGGCTCTGAACTTGGTGGTCCATCTTTCATAATGTTTTGGTCAAAGTCAATATATTGTTTTATATTGTTGTAGCAACTGCACAAGTACCACTGCTATTTTTTTATTAAAGTTGCAAAAATATATAATTGTTATCAACACTGACTTTTTTTTGTACTTTTCTAAATAAATCAATAAATGCTCATTATTTTTACTTAAATTTGACTTGTCCCTTATTTTATTTATTTTTTATTTTTTTTAAATGTTAATTCTGCTTGATTGTGTTTTCTTTGCATAATTTAATTATGAGCTGAAGGTATTTGGATTTATTTTTGTGTGTGTTGTTTCAATTGCTTTTTAAATCGACTCTCGTTTACTTAACTTACAAATTTTTGTTTAAACATTTTGTTTTGGCATTATCTGTTCAATAAAATCTTGTTTAATTTACTTCATAATTAGAATAATATAAGTAAAAGAATTATATTTAAAAAATTGCGCTGAAATTGTTTTGTTTTTTTCTATAACTTTACATCGTCCTTTACTAATAAATACTATTTATTTTAATATTATTTTGATTGATCGAAATCCAAAATTACAGCTTACAATTTGTAAACTTTAAAGTGATACAAGATAAATGAAGCCTTTATTAAAATCATGAGTGGAAAATATTTCTTAAGACAAATAGGCTCTTTGTAAACAAAGTTCAAATATCAATCTAAATTCATTTAGTCCTAAAGATTTGAGTCACGATCCTCCTCGTATATGTTTTTGCTAACTGTTTATCTTGTTGTAGCGTCAAGTTAACACCCGAGAATTGTTGATGTTAACACCGGAGAATTGTTGATGTTAACTCCGGAGAATTGTTGATGTTAACTCCGGAGAATTGTTGAGGTTAACACCGGAGAATTGTTGAGGTTAACACTGGAGAATTGTTGATGTTAACACCGGAGAATTGTTGATGTTAACACTGGAGAATTGTTGATGTTAACACTGGAGAATTGTTGATGTTAACACCGAAGAATAGTTGATGTTAACACCGGAGAATTGTTGATGTTAATACCGGAGAATTATTGATGTTTGATGGTGGGAAATTAAACTTGTAGACTTCAAATTGTGGTGTGTATTTCATCTGAAAATTAATAATCTTGGCAAAAGCTTTAATTTCCCCTTTGCAGTTTTTTTTTTTGTTGAAATCTATTTAGATCAAACATTCCTTTGATAGCAAGATAGATTTATTTATGCATCTTCTATTACAATTTTGTTATTATCAACAATAATTGTTATCATTAATTTATTTTATTCTTGGTAATATCAGCCCTATAAAATATACATATTGAGTCTAAATCTGTTCGCAGATTGATTTTAAATTAAATTTGGATTTTGTAAATTAAAATAAGGAAAACATCATGTTTCAGTTGCTTTTTTATAAACCCAATTATTCCCTTTAATTTATATTATATATATATATATATATATATATATATATATATATATATATATATATATATATATATATATATATATATACGTATTTGACTTGTGTAAAGTTTTTTTTAAAAACATTTTTAAATTTATTTCCAATTTGAGTGATTTATGTTTGTATTGTTATCTTTCCCGACATTTGTGTTTTTACTCTAGGTTTATTTTAAAAAAGTGCTAAATTGAATTATTTTGAAGGATATTTTTGATTTTATAGAATGCATCGTGATATCTTGTGAATTTGAATAAAACTAAGATATTGTTAATTTTATTTTTGTAACTTGTACGTAGCAACTATTTGAACCAGGTCTGTACCATTTATTTATCCTAATATTTTATGTTTGGTTTGGTGCTTTTTTTTTAGTATGATTTCTTTTTTGACCACTCGTTGATTTTTATAAAAATTCTGTTAAATTACCCCCCCCCCCCCCCCCCCCCCCGGCGCTGTCTGTTTAAATCACTATAAGAGTGCAGTTATACTTTCAGATTATATTTAACTGCATCTGTTTGAGACATTCATCCCTGTTATGCTAAAATAAATATCTAATTTAGATTAAAATTTACCTTATTTTGATATTGTAACAAAAATGAAATCAAATACATTAGATAATATTCTCAATTAAAACAAGATTATCACAAGCATTTTAGTTTTTCTTTTCTTTTTAAATTTTTACTGATTTCTTAAAATTATACATAAACATTTTTAAAATTAAAACGGCAGTATTATTTGTAGGAAGCTTTTGTTTATTTGTATTATTATTATTTTATTTTATTCTTATTCTTAAAACTTATTTCAAGTGTGTTGAACAGAAAAATAAGTAACATTAAATTTTGTAAAAGTTAATATGGTGCCGAGGTTGATACAGTTGGTGATATCTTAACTACCTACTTGGCAGGTTTCTTCTTACTGCTGGAAGCATCATTCAAGAAAACCCATTGTTAGGTTACTCTTAGCAACTGTAATGCCAGTTTTGTTTTCTTTCCTCAAAACAAAAACAGACAGAACACAATACTTTACTATAAAATTGCCTAAAATCTTAGTGATACTTCTAGGAGAGGGAATTACATCTTAGTGATCTAGGAGAGGGAATAACATCTTTGTGATACTTCTAGGAGAGGGAATTACATCTTAGTGATCTAGGAGTGGAAATAACATCTTAGTGATACTTCTAGGAGAGGGAATAACATCTTAGTGATACTTCTAGGAGAGGGAATTACATCTTAGTGATCTAGGAGTGGAAATAACATCTTAGTGATACTTCTAGGAGAGGGAATTACATCTTAGTGATACTTCTAGGAGAGGGAATAACATCTTAGTGATACTTCTAGGAGAGGGAATTACATCTTAGTGATCTAGGAGTGGAAATAACATCTTAGTGATACTTCTAGGAGAGGGAATAACATCTTAGTGATACTTCTAGGAGAGAGAATTACATCTTAGTGATCTAGGAGTGGAAATAACATCTTAGTGATACTTCTAGGAGAGGGAATTACATCTTAGTGATCTAGGAGTGGAAATAACATCTTAGTGATACTTCTAGGAGAGGGAATAACATCTTAGTGATACTTCTAGGAGAGGGAATAACATCTTAGTGATACTTCTAGGAGAGAGAATTACATCTTAGTGATCTAGGAGTGGAAATAACATCTTAGTGATACTTCTAGGAGAGGGAATAACATCTTAGTGATACTTCTAGGAGAGAGAATTACATCTTAGTGATCTAGGAGTGGAAATAACATCTTAGTGATACTTCTAGGAGAGGGAATTACATCTTAGTGATCTAGGAGTGGAAATAACATCTTAGTGATACTTCTAGGAGAGGGAATAACATCTTAGTGATACTTCTAGGAGAGAGAATTACATCTTAGTGATCTAGGAGTGGAAATAACATCTTAGTGATACTTCTAGGAGAGGGAATTACATCTTAGTGATACTTCTAGGAGAGAGAATTACATCTTAGTGATCTAGGAGTGGAAATAACATCTTAGTGATACTTCTAGGAGAGGGAATTACATCTTAGTGATACTTCTAGGAGAGGGAATTACATCTTAGTGATACTTCTAGGAGAGGGAATAACATCTCAGTGATACTTCTAGGAGAGGGAATTACATCTCAGTGATACTTCTAGGAGAGGGAATTACATCTCAGTGATACTTCTAGGAGAGGGAATAACATCTCAGTGATACTTCTAGGAGAGGGAATACACCAGACTTTGAATAATTTGAGACTTGGGCTTCATGGGAAAACTTTAAAACTTATCATTTGTCTGGTGTTAAAGTGCAATAAATATTTGTATAATACCTTACTAATTAATAGCTTAAGCCAATTTATTTACTTATTATTTTGACAACTTGAAATTTTTTTAAGCTATAAATAAAATAGTTAAATTATTGTGATTGTTTATTTATTGCGTTATGTTATTTATGTTTGTTTTTTCTTTTAAGTACTAATCTTTATTTTACAATAATTATCATTCTTATTAAATATTAATGATTTTGTAGTGTTTAAGTATGTGTATATATATATATATATATATATATATATATATATATATATATATATATATATATATATAATAATTTTTTTATTTTTTATTAATGTTTGTTCCTATTTATTTTTATTCGCACTATATTTTTTTTATTTATAATTTATAATTTCTGACACGACATTTTGAGGAAAAAAGAAAATACAAAGAAGATAAAATTGTAATTGTATATTGTAATGTTAAATCTTTTAAGATATATATACATATATATAAATAAGAGTATAAATTATTTATTCTTAGATAATAATAGACAGCTAAAATAAATAGGTTATTTTTGGAGAAGATTTGATGGCTTGCATGAGCTGCTGTAAGTTTATTTATTTATTTTTCTAAGTTAAATCAACTGTTTGGCTGGGGTGGACCCTGCTCAAGTCCATGTTACTTCCCTTGTAGTACTTGTACACACTCCCAATACCTTCAACCAATATCTCACATTATTATTCCAATCCTTCATCTCAAATATATATTTCATACAACATAGATTGTCGTGTTGTGTACAGGCGGCACAGCTAATCTTTCCCTGGTGTCGGATCCAAAGGGTTAAAAATAGTCATTTTAGTAATAAATATTTGGAGATCTGTATTTACTCAGTCACAATTTATAAGTTCCGGTACTTATAATATTACTTATTATTATTTCATTTTTATCATACTTTTATTTAAAAATATATATATATATATATATTTTTAAACAATATTAGTATTAGAATCCCATGTGGAGAGGAAAAAAAAAGAGAAATAAACTGTGCATAGATAATCTGTCATTGACATAGACCTTCGGTGCTGTATAGTTTTATTTCACTAATGTCCTCTCTCGGAGTATACAAGTTGTTTATTTTTACCCGGTAGTAATAAAATGTCAGGGTTGAATTCTTTCTATTTGCCCTACGCCCTTAGTAGGTAATTTACATCGATGGAAAACTAAGTTATTGGATTTTAAAAGAATATCACTGCTTTTTACTTTTTTTTTTTCCTTCAGTATAGCACTGTAAGGGTGATGTGATAAACAAACATATTATATATTATGACGAAGAAACAATGTAGCTAGAATGGCTGAGACACTTTCGCTTGGAAACAAAATCTTACGACCATTATATTATGCAGGTACATTTCCTTAACAGGGTGATTTTGTTCAACTCTTACATCGTCTTCATAAATCTAATGTATTATTTATTTACACGACAGATAGTTGATTGCTCTCATCTGCGGATCCTGGAGGTCGCCGCTTCTATTTACAGCTCCGGTAAGGGGCCCCTCATGTAAACGAGTAGCTGCATAAGTCAAGAGCCATCTATACCTTGTTTCTTTCAATTAAATGGTTTATAGAGCTGATGTACTATCGCATCTCCACAGAACAAATGAGAAGCCTAGTATCAAAGACGGACATTCGACATTTTTTCAAAATTTCAGTTATCGATTGTTTCTTATAGATTTTTGGCTGCTGCATCAGATTCTGCTATCCATTTGCATCTAAAACGACCAGAAAAGGGGTAAAAATGCAATAATATTTGTAGTTTTGTTTCAAATACGGACAAGTCAACACACTTTTTGCTTCAAAAGTGGACATAATCGAAACAGCCAATCAGGAGGCTGCATTTTACTAACTCGTTCCTATGATGCACTGCGGGCTTTAGCATCTGAATACCTACTCCTACCATTTTGTGTCATACATGTTTAGAAAAATGATACCCCAAGGGGAAATCGAGAAATCAATTTGAGCTCTAAATTTGGGGGCACTATCCCCTAAGAACTCTGAAACAAAAAAAAAATATTTCTCTAACATTATTATTCTAACCATTATTTTCAACGCCATTTTGCTTCAAAAACGGACAAAACTTTGTTTTTGTTTCAAAAGCGGACAACTCCACTTTTTAACTCCATTTAGCAGCTAAAATATCAAAGAAATTCACGTTTTCAGTCCTTCTAACTAGTTTTGAGTCTATTAAGAATGTACAGAAAAAAACTCATTGCTCTAGCACCTGTAGAATTTGAGCTACAGTTTTTCGGCTCTCCTGTAAAATTTTGAAATGTGCTCTTGTCCATCTTTGATACTAAGCTCCTCAAATATATCTCTATACTGTGCCAAGATAATTCCCATTACAATTAAACTTAAACTGACAGAGGTAGAATAAGCAAAATTATCTGAGTGCTAGGGCGAGAATCTCCTTAAACTGTTCCGACAAAATAATGATACGCAAGAAAACCACTGATATTAATTCACAGAAAGTTAGGTCACAGCTTGATCCTTATTTGTATGAATTTTGTTGGTTTTAGAGATGTTATTTTCATTCCATAGAAGCACTTTTACTTGGAGAATCTGTGGGCACATCAAACAAATTTGGTATTTAGAGATTTTGGTTGTACAGAAGTTTGTTATACGGAGGTCTGGCTGCAGCCGTATTTATTTATTTACATGTGGTTACAACTTTATAGTAGTATCACAATAGTCAATACAGATACAATTAAAAAACAATAAAATAAAATTTACACATTATCATTAAAAAATTCAGATAAATTATAATACGCCTTCTCTATTAAAATAGTTTTAATACTTTTCTTAAAAGCTTTTAGGGGGAGCTCAGCTATAGTAGAAGGTAATTTATTAAAACATCTTAAGTGCCATTCATAACTGGGGATTGACATGATTTGTGAAGCCTACACACAGCAACTGGTGGTAAAAATAAACACATAGGATATTGGTGGCAAATCTAGTTTGATAATTATGACTTTTGTCATTATTAAACTGTACTTCATCATATTTAATTTTAATAAACAATAACAAGGAGCAAATATATCCAGAATAAAAAGTTATTATCTATAAACATTTTTTTTTTACAATTTGCATCATATTTAAGCTTATTTATTATGTCTATTGCTTTTTTCTGTAACAAAAAAATACTATTAGCAGAAGGGGCAGCTCCCCATTCTTTAATACAGTAGAGCATTCGTGAATGAAAGTGTGCATAGTACGCAAGTTTAATAGTTTTATTGTCCAGAGTAGAACCAAGTTTATAAAGCAAATACAGAACTGATGAAAGACTACTACTGAGATGCTTAACGTGAACTTTCTAATTAAGTGTGCTGTCAATTGACAGTCCAGGTTTACACAATTATGATTTTTAAGAGTATGTATTAAAATTTGATTTTTTTATTCATTCAAAGTTAATTTATTAATGACAAACCGATCTTTAGCATCTTTTACGTATTAGCTGTACAACAAGCTCGTCCAAGTGCGTCAGTACCAGACATATTTTTGGGTCCACAGTATATAATCATTGAGAACTGCACCTGCGACGGGTAGACGGTCAAACTAAATTTCAGAGTTACTTCCGTATGTTGCATTATGATTTCATTAATTCATAGAACATCATTAAAGACGATATAGCAAAAATGGATTCCTAAAGGTAACGATAATAATTAATTATGTGCACTCAGGTGACGGTTATAAGAAAACTTTTGACAAGCAATTTATTTTAAAATTAACAAATTGTTTGTTGTAGTTTTTTATTCTTTAGCAGTTAGGGTGAAAGGAACTTTTACGGTATTTCAACCACTTGGATCATTCTCAAGTATTTTATTTTATCTTTTAGTTAAATTTTTAATTTTAGAGATTGTTTGATGGCTGGAATATCTATTAACGCCATCTACAAGTATTTTATCAATTATCTGGTATACCTACACAGAAAAACCTATGAATCTACATTGAATTTCTGACCAAAAATGTCAAGTAAACTCAGGTTCTTTGGACCTTCGTTTTCGAGATATATGGATGTATCGATTTTTTCATTTAGGTCTTGCTTTTAGCCATAAACTACCGAATAAATATAAATCTAAATAAGATAGAAAGATGAGGTTTGCATCATCGTAAAGAGCATTAAATTTTCTTTAAAAAATTACTAATTTTTGTACTCAATACTAGCTTATATTAGCTAATATTAGCTTAGCAATGATGCAAGACAAAAATTAACATTGGTAATTATATCAAATGTTTAAACAACTTTGAGCTTCCCTAACTTCTATATTTTTATAGCTAACGTAATTTTTAAAATGCTTAAAAAACTCGGCAGTTTTATAAGCTTTAATTCGATATATTATTGTCAACAGTTTAAGTAAGTGTTCATAGAGAAATAGTAAAAAAAAAAAACTATTAGGAAATTTACAAGTTTTCGAAATAACCACAATTTTTTTCATTTAAACAAGGTCTACACCGTGTTTGAATGTTCTGTGTTGCTCTCCTTATCTCTCAACTTTCTGCTTTATTTGCTCAAATGCAGCAATAATTCTATCCATTAACTCTTCCCTATTATTCAAAATTGTTATGGACTCGATACTTCTCACTAGGCCCCACAGGTTAAAGTCTACTGGTGTAAGGTTTGGGGAGTGTGGAGGCCAGTGGACTGGTCTATCCAATGTCTCGGATAATTAAAATTCAGCCTGTGCCTAACATTTTCTGGAAAAGTGGGCGGGACACCCATCCAACTGAAGGTACATGCTCCTTCTTAAATCAAGTGGTAAGTCCTCAATTAATCCAATAAATTAATTTTAAAAAATGTTCACTAGTAAGGCGTCCCTAAGGAAAATGAGGTCCGACTATTCGGTGGCCAATAATACCAGCCCACATATTTTCAGAGAACTGCAGCGGCCTCGGTACATGGGAATTTGCAATAGACCAAGAATGAGTGTTATGAAAATTAACAGCACCAGGTCTCGTAACAGTGGACTTCTCGGTCCACAAAATGAAATGTGACACAGTTCTTCATAATATCCAATTACAGAATTGAACCCTCTCAACAATGTCAGCTAGGGTAACTTGTAAATAAATATTAATGTTGTGAATAAGTTCATTTCCTAACAGTTTTTTTTACTATTTTTCTATGACCACTTACGCAAACTGTAGACAATACTATATTGAATTAATGTTTATAAAATTGCGCAGTTTTTTAAGCAATTTAAAAATTACGTAAGCTATAAAAATATAGAAGTTATGGATGCTCAAAGTTGTTTAAACAATTGATATAATTTACCAATGGTAATGTTCGTCTTGCATCATCGCTAAGCTAATAAACGTATTAAGTACAAAATTAGTGATTTTTAAAAGAAAATTTAATGCTCTTTACGATGAAGCAAACCGCATCTTTCTATCTTATTTAGATTTATATTTATTCGGTAGTTTATGGCTAAAAACAAGACCTAAATGAAAAAATTGATATATCTCGAAAACGAAGGTCCATAGGACCTAAGTTTACATGACATTTTTGGTCAGAAATTTAATGTAGATGCATAGGTTTTTCTGTGTAGGTACTTATGCGGAACACCCTGTATAAATATATCGAATAAATCATGTGGAACCTAATTTTTTTTATGGTTTGAAATAGTATTTGCCCTGATACTCTTATTATAAGATCGGTTAAAAACCCAGTGATAAAGGACTTAGTTTGATAACTCGGTGATTTACAGGAACCTATATCTTGTGCTCACCACCATCATACCAGTAGAGAGAGACCGACAAATTCTATTTAAAAATGTTTCACAAACCTATTTTTTATTCAAATATTGACTTGCCTAGAAGTTTTGATCACTTAATTGTTACGAGGTATCGGTGAGAGAATTATAATCTATGAGGCGAGGATCTCCAAAAACATGGCTCATCTTAATAATATGTCAATTCTATTGTGAACTGTAGCAGGTAAAAGGGACTTCATTGCACTTAATAATCCATGCTTTAATTTTACCTTTGCAATCCCTTCTTTAAATTAAGAGGGGGTAATTTTACGAAAAAAAGACAACCCTTTCACTGCAGGCGTACTTCAGTGTGGAACTATGCCACTGCGTCTGTGACCCTCACCACACTAAATTGTCCCTCATTGCTCCATTGTTTTACAGTTAATTGTCACACACAATAGGGTAGGTAGGGGCAAAGGTCCGCATTTTTTGGTTTAGGTCTAATTTTTAGCATTTGCTTCCTTGTAATAATTTCTAAATGAGCTGTGAATTTTGGCCAACAATCCCTCATCTCTCATTGCTCCAAAAATTTCTCAACATTTTTGGGGCACCATTTTACCAAAATTATGATTTGCGGACCTTTATCCCATTTGGTATTGATTAATTATTATTCAAGAAAGTTAAATACTTCATAAAAGAACATGTATATTAAACGATAAAGAAAACATATTAGGTACAATATAAAGTATCGTAGATGGAGAAACCCCTTTTAATTAATCCTTTCTTTTCATCCAGGATCTGCTGGGTTAAAGGACACAAACAATGTTTCTTTCTCTTGTACACTCTGAAAATTAAAAACTAGTTCTTTTACCAGAAGTAACTAACATAAATTAATCTTTAAATTAAACTTTTTAAATGGGAAAAGAGTCCACATTAGGACATTGACTATATGATTTTATCAAATCATATAAATACAGTAACCTATTGAAGGTAACTACATACGAAGGTAAAACAAGTGTCTATTTCGACAATACTTTAGCACCATTTTGGTACAACTTTATCAAAAATACAAATATTGATTTATTTATTTATTTATTGTTTTAATTGGGTGTACGGACTGCTCGTTGTCATTTACACCCTTTATCATACAATCAAATATTGATTTATAATAATTAATAATAAACTGCCATAATTCTATAAAAGTTAGATTGAAACATAAAAGTCCATTCATGCCCCATGACCTAATGAGCAAATTTTCAAAGAAATCTGCATATTATTGGCTTATGATAATATAGGAAAATTTTGGTTTAGAATTTGCAAGGGTGAAAAAAAAAAAAAAATGGTACATGGGTACGGGGTACAAAAGTCAAAATAGTATTTACCCTTCAAGATGCATGTCGTTGGAAAGTTCTTTAGGAGTATAGTAATTTTTGTTATATATACATATTTTATGCTTTTTTATTTAGATTTTATTATCTTATGGTTTCATCTTTGGTGGGAAAATACAGCTTGGAAGTCTGAGACATATTTCCTGAATAAATACACGAGTAGAATTTACCAAGGACTCAAATTACGATTACAATCATTTAGTAATCGGAGCTCGAGTCCCTCGGGTAGGAAAACCAAAGCATGCAAACTCAGACGAGGAATCCTCTATCCGAGCAATTATCGCTGGACTCACATCTAGCAACACTTACCTTAAGTATCTATCTTTAATAATAGTTATTTGTTTAGGAAGGTTCTGGTAGCTGAGTGATATGGTTTGTTGGGTGGCAGAGTGCTCGATGGTGATATAGAATACCATATAAGAAATTAAAAGTGGGGTATCTTTAAATATATTGAACTCATACAATTATTTAAGTAAACATATATATTTGTCGCATCACATAATTTTATTTGTCTAGTTTTTTCTTGAGTACGGAGAGCTGAGTTAGACAGTTGTCTCGCCAGTGCCTTCTCTCGGGAAGCTTGTCTAAGGGTGTCATGGCTTCCAGTTGTCGTGCCATAACTAGGCTTGTGGGCCCTTCGAATTTCGGCACCGGTTTAAATGTCTCGCCTACTTTGAACATAGACTCCCTGTATCTGTCACAGTAGTTAGACATTCCTGAAACAAGAGAAGAAAATAAATTCTCTCTCCGTTACTTTTAGTAGTCGACCGATAAAAGATATAAAGGTTGACAATTCAAATGAAAATATTTAATTATTTTCCAACTTGAGGGTGTAATTTGATATGGACTGTAAGTACGAACCCTCAGCGTTAAGGTGAGCGGTTTCCAGCGGTCCTAGGAATGCGTACCTCATACCTAAACCTTGAGACATGACTCTGTCCACATCCTGGACGCTCAGTACTCCGTCTTCCACCAGGTGCCAGCACTCGTTCAATATCACGTACCTTTATATAAACCAAATCAAACCAAAACACTTTTTTTTTAAATTTGTAAATTATAAACAGTTTTCTAACAGTAAAGCCTCGTGGTGGAACTGATGTCGCGACATTTGATGCCGTGAAACTGCTTGACACTCGCCGTCATGACACTGACAGCTGTTGACTCGCCCTCTCCACACTGTTGTGGCAGTTCTTTAAAGTAGCAAAGCGGAACAAAGCAATATAACAGTTTATGCAATGTAAATAATCATATTTAACATACAATGTTATGTCAATTTATTTGATTAGTTTGTACAAGAGGCAGTGCCGTGACATCTAGAGTCAAAATATCAATAAGTTTGGATGGTCGACATTAGATGTCACATTGTAGTGTCACGACATCTACTGTTCAAACTACGTCTCCGTGTGACACTAATATCGAGGCATTGAATGTCCTGACATTAGTCTCAATGTGTCAACGAGGCTTAATCTACTGCTGTAATAAATTTATATCAATTTTTGCTGGTTTATTATGTTCACTGACAAAAAATGTTTAACCTGTTGGTGTACAGCCGAGTGGACTGCGGTTACTCTTTATAACACAAATAATGGGGATCAAATGTACAATGAGGTTTATTAATATAGTTAGAACTAGAGTGGCTCTAGCACTGCCAGCCACACAACCTGTCTGATAAGGGAGTAGGCAGAGTCGGGTTATTTCCTTGAATGAAGCTGGAGTCTAAATAATACTTGAATAAAAGCAAGAAGAGCCACTTGAGATAATACAAACTGGTTTAAATAATATGTTAGTGTGCAGGCTTCTGTGGTTAGTTTCATAATGGAGTTGTGGGTGTTACAGTGGAGACCACATCCGATAGTGGACAATGTTTGTCTCTTGGTGTCTCCATGTTGGGGCATTTTTATGAGAGAAACATGTACCACCCTGAAGATTCCTCCAGCACACTTCTTTAGATTGTTACTCCCCTGTTTTTTTAGAATATAAATGACTGACTAAATAAATATTAAGAGAAAGGGATGTTTAGTCCAATGTACTTTGCGACAATGGAATATCACACTTCTGTGTTTATAAGGGAAGTAACAGTCTAAAGACGAAAATTCCACACACCATCTTTAGATTGTTACACCCCTCTGTTTTTAGGGTGGCCATAACTATTGTGATTCAAAAATTTTATTTTTTGTAATTAGTGGTTGGGGTATCTCATAGGTATTGAAATGTAGATTACAAATGTATATCACGTTTCCAAAAAGGCGGTAATTTTACCCCCAAAAGAAGTGCATTCCTGAGATGCTGAAGGATAATATGCACACCTTGATCCTCTTAAGTGCAACTTTTTATACTTATTTTAGAAAAAAAAAAGTTTTAAATATGAATTTTTATGAGCGAAGAAACCCTTTTAGTAGCTTGCTGGCAAGAACTTGATGAGTTTTTTTTTTAATAAGGGGAGTAACAATGTATAGAAGTGCCTAAATCACTTTAGATTGAAGTTAGATAGAGGGTGACAGAGGTGATCAGAGATGGTGGGGTTTGGTCAATCTGGTATTATTATTATTAATAGCTGGAGTTACAAAGAAATATAATATACTTCGACTTGTGTTCCATTGTCAAATTAAAAAAAATATTGAAAATTCAATTAAAAAAAAAATGTTTCACCTTGTAATAATAATAATCTTTATTTGTAGGGACTATAAAAATAGTATTACAAAAAGTCAACATTTGATTAAACTTCAATGCATGGAAATTTCAATTTTTCAACGTTCCTTAATTCATTTAAATAAAAGCTTACTATGTGTCAGATTACAGACCAAAAATAATAATATGACTATAATTCATTTGACTTCCTTCTCTTTAGTAATTAAATATATATATATACATATACACACATACATTGGGGTGAAATATCAATTAATAAGGATTTCAGTTGTTTAACAAAGCTTTGTTTGTCTGAGAGATTTCAATTTATCAGGCAGAACATTCAAGAGTCTTATTCCAAGCACACTGGGATCATACTTGGTTTTCTCAATTCGTCTGAACGGAATACGACATTTGTCTGACTGTCTTGTTTCATGTCTGTGCACAACACTGTTTGTAGGCAGGTCTTTTTCTTTTGCGTTAGTAATGCAATTATAAATGAATTGCCCTACAACAGTTAGGATCTTTAATTCTCTAAACATGGGTTTGCAGTGTGTACGTGGATGGCTTCGACAGATGAGGCGAACTGTTGGTTTTTGTAGGATCAACACTCGATCAATGTCCTTTGAACTTCCCCAGATTTCTATCCCGTATCAGAGTATGGAGTGAATCGCAGCATGGTAGATATGAACCAGTTGCTCTCTTGTGAGGTGGTTCCTGAGTGTCTTCAATGTTACAGCTGTTTAGCTGTTTTCTTACACGAGTTAGATACATGAGAAGACCATGAAAGTTTGCTGTCGATTTGAACACCAAGCAACTGTGCTGCTTTAACTTACACTTTGGAGCTCAGCAAAAAAGTTATCCGATATTTTCCCTCGTTTGCATTTAAATAACTTGCAGCAAGCCACTGTGATATTGATTCCATAGCTTTAAACAAAAGTTCTCTAGCTTTCTCCATTGAGTCCGACTTTACAACAGCAGTTAAATAATCGGCAAAGAGGAGAACTGTCACAATAATTCCCATCAGCTGCTCAAAAAAAGATGGCAAGTCATTAATATAAATAAGGAATAACAAGGGACCGAATTCGGATCCTTGTGGAACTCCACAGTTCATTTTGCAAAATTTTGAGTCACCTTGCTGCCCTCTAACTACTTGGTAACGATTTTCAAGATATGACTCTATCATGCACAAGTTATAAGTTGTTTCATCTAGGCCGTAAAGAGCTAATTTGGCTATAAGGAGCTAAGGTAAAATGTGAAATATTTGAATGAATACTTTAACGTGGTGACTGTTTACTGACTGTATTCTATTTAGTGCAAAGCCTGGAAGTTCTTTGGATAGTACAACAGGAGCCTGTCCCAGTTCATCCATGTATTTCCTTGTAGACTCGACTACAGCGCTGTCTGTCCATGGTGCCGGTACTATCTCCACCAGGGGTACAAAGTAAGGAGGATTCACCTTAATAACAAAATAAAACTTCAATATCACAATCGTTTAAAATAAATTAATATTTGGTAAAAACATTTTTTTTTTTAATTTCACTGCCGTAGTCTTTTGTGGTTTTGTCATCTCTACCTAGAGATGAAAATTTCATTTATTTATTTATTAATTTTTTTCAAATAGAGTCCATTAAAACGTAATAATGGATACAAAACCGATGTTAAAATAAATTGTACTTTAATATTTAAGATAGTAAGAATGCAATTTCTACTTAAAGTGAATAAAAAACTTACGGGATGTGCTACGACAACTCTGTTTCTGTTGGTGAGGTGTTCAGAGAAGAGAGAAGGCACGAGGGTGGACGTGGACGAGGCAAGGATGGCTGCAGGAGGAGTCACTTGATCGAGTTCCTGGAAGATTGTCTTCTTAGACTCGAGATTCTCCGGAGTGCACTCCTGCACGTAGATACAGTCCCGCACACAGTCTTCTAGCTTCACGCTACCTAAGCCAACAAAACTAAATTAATAACATTCCAACCTCTCTCACTCCACTCTCAATTAATTCAAACGAATTACATATTGACAAATTAATCAACTAATTATTTATAATACCATGGTTAAGAAACTTATAGTATGTAAGGATAATATACTAATGGTTTCTTTTCATTTTTAATAGGCATTTATAAACAACTTAAAAGAAGGGTTATTATCAACGCATTATTATCTAAACTTTTTTCTAAAGATAGTAATAAATTTCCTTAACACCGATTTCAAGAACTTCCTTTTTCAAATAAATTAAAGAAAGATTTTAGGGTTTCATTGGTCATCCACGAAACCCTAATGCCGAGGGTGAGGTGTCTGTCCGTCCGTTGTGCTTTGGTTCATATCCCCCGAACCGTTCAACCTAGAGAGTTTAAAGCTAAAATATTAGCGCAATTTTTTGATCTGCATAAAAATGTAGAGAAGTTAAAATTTTATATGCTTATGAGCAATTTGCACAAATTTTCGAGAGGGTATCAAATGAAAGCTACTGAAGTCCAGATTACAAATATATATATGTATTACATTTTATGATGATTATTGTACTTTTTACCGCCAATATTTTGTTTTCAGCGCCAAAATTTTCAAATAAATTGCCCCCAATCATTCTATAGTTGCTAGTTCTAAAATTTTGAAATAATTCATGTTAAAACCTTATGATGGGCCAATGAAAATGTCCAGGAAAAAAATCCCACTTTTAATATTTCGTGTACGCACATGCGCAGTTTTCAATGTAGCTTGAACACTTAATAAGACACCACCCTGCAATACAGAGCACCAGAATCATTCAGAGATCGAGTCTACTTAGATCTCTGTTTAGACCTTCCGATCTCACCCCTCTGGCAGAACTGCTTCCAAGTTTGAATATTCAAACTCTAACTGCCTAAATTCTTGGAGGGAAGATTCCAAGAGCAGATTGTGAGTGTGTGTGGAATCAAGTGTGGTATAGTGTGGCAATCCACGATCTTTATGCTGGCATTTTAATTTCATAACCCTGGTATCCAGGTGATTTATTCATTTATTGCTGGTATCCAGCTTAGGAGCTCTGCCCAACAGAGAAAATCAGCCTCACTTTGCAGCACACTCAACATGCTCCACCTCTCCATCAGATAATCGCTTTTGTTTTACTAGGCCATTCTTATTAATATATACTAATTTTCTTTTGTTCTGTACATCAATTATAAATACAACCTACAGTCCACTCAGTATAATTTTCTATTTTTATTATTTATTTTATTCCTTTTTACAATTTCGTGGCCAGGTCAGGTGAACCTCCCCCTGGTGCGAACACGCAGTGCACCAATATTTTAATTTTTAATTTTGAGTTGGCTGTCAAATGAAAGCTATAAGAATAGCGATTTGATCTGATTTACTAAGAATCCAAAATAACAGATAATTCCTGTCATGGGGAAAACATTTTTTTTTTAAATTTTGAGCGGGGTATGAAATGAAAGGTATTGAAGAGTAGATTACAAAAATATATAACACTTGCGGTAAGTAATTTTTAACGCCATTTTGTCAAAAAAAAATACAAATTTTGAGTGCCCCCCCCCCCCCCCCCCCCAAAAAACTATATTTCTGCTTTACTGAAAATATTTAAAAAATGTGCGATCTGCTGGGTCATAGAAAAAAATAAGAATAGCAATATGATCTGATTAACTGAGTAGATTGCAAAAAATACCGGTGTGGAAATCCCACACATGACTTGCAAGAAATGTTGTGGTGTCAATACGTGAGCAAGAGAGAACTGGCTATAAACTACATCGTACCAACAGCTAATGCTAATATCCATTATAGTATTTTTGGTGCTTATACTCGATATTTAGTAAATAATAATCTTCATTTAAAAGTAGTCTACAGTCTACATGCTTCGTATTTTAACGCAAGAAATTGTTTGGATACGATTAACTGGACGGACACAATTGCCCAAAGAATTTTTTTTTTTTATAAAAAAACACTAAAATGCCAATATCTCCCAAACCGCTTGTCTGATTGTGCTCAAAGAGTATAGGTACAATCTACCATATAGGATACATATATACCCCAAAGGAAATTGAAATCAAATAAAGCCTACTGAAGTTATCGTCGACAGACCGATTTTGTGCTTAAGTGAATGTAGCTCCAAAACGTCGTGGGCTACGATGTTCATCAGTTTTTCCGAAAAAAGTTCTAAAAAATTTCGCAAACCGCATCTCAATACGATGTCTTGAAGTGATGTTATAAAGGTTTAAAGTTCCGAACGAACGTACGAACATACATACATACGTACGCACAGACATACATGTATATGAAACGGATTTGAATGATATGCCCGGGTCCGTAAGACCCCTCCTTGACAGAGATCTCGGAATCACGTTTTGGAGGGTACCACCATACTTCCATTTTCATGGAAGTAATGTACTTATATAACACTTGTTGATAGTGTTTAATATTTAATGCCATTTTGTCAAAATATAATTAAATTTTTGCGTCTCCCCCTCCCCCCCCCCCTCTTTACACTAACTAATTTTATGTACATAATAACAAAAATAAATAAACGAATTTGTTTTTTTTTGTTTTGATTTTTGGGGCCTTCCATATAAGCAGACGGCTTCTTTTTTTTTCTTTTTCAATATACATATATATATTTACAGGGTGATCCAAAAGGCCCCCCCCTCCTAACTTTTGTGCTGATTTAGTTTATACGCACCCTGATATAATTGAATGTACTTGTTTAATTCCTTTTTAAAAATCCTGCCGGTCTAGTAGAAATATTCTAATTTAATTTTATAGGCACATATTTGCAGTAAATGCGAAGCCTTAAGTTGTAAAAATTACTATTTTTTTAAAAAAAAAAACGTATCGCGGGTCCAAGTTATGTAATATCATTCCTTTTTTTTAATGAATTACATCGAACATACTTGTAAGCTTTTGTACCAAGCGCCCTACTAGTGGTCCGCTGTCTAGGGACTCGATAAAAATCAATAAATAAAAAAATATATAAATTCCGGGAGGGGGGGGGGGGGCTTATTTTTAGGGACCGTAGGCAAAACCGAGGACGTTTATTTGTCTGTCAGTCGTTAACGTATCTGCGGTCTCTTGAAAATAATTTGTGTCTTTACAGTTACGTTACGTGCAACATCCGTAATACAGGGAAAAATTGCCTTCAAAAACAAAGGGTTAAAGTTAAGTTAAGAAGATATTTGGTTTCGTTTTTGTACCAATTTATATTTGCTTTATGTTTCCTTAGACAATACATTTTTCTGCCCCCCCCCCCCGCTATTTCTTAAACTAGAAAGAAAAATTCTTCTAAGAAATTCCAGTTACTCTTTGTCAAACCAAAAAAAAACGGTTTCAAGGAATTTTAAGGTCGCACATTTATAATGGAATAAAAGCATTTCAAAGAAGGTCCGTAACAAATGTAAAAATGCATTCAAGGTATTTTGTTTTACGTCATTATAATACATCTGGTTTAAAAGTTGCAGGTAAAACAAGCAATATTAACGGCCGCTGTCTAGTGTCGGGTGAGCCGATTAACCAACCCGACTGATTTGCTAAGTTGGCTTGGGACGCGACGCTTTGCGTGTTCTCAAAGCACAAACTCGGCATCTTTCTCTTTATATTTGATACAGGTAAAATACAGATGATTGCATTTTGCCTTTCATACATTTATATGGTTTTGATTTATTTCGTTTAATGAGAAGCGGTTGTTTTATAAAACAGTTATCCACCGGGCTTCGGTTGACTTGTTAAGTGAACCTTTAATTTCGTTTCTGTTTCATTGTACAAGATGTAAGTTAAGGGGAATGATTATTATTGTGGTGGTTGGATAACTGGGATTACTGTTGAAAGCGTGGATAGTTGGATGAATCGGGGAGGTTACCTTGAATGAGGTGAATCTGTTGGTGCGCGGAGGTGGGCCCCCTGAGCAGTGCCTGCGCTTCCAAGTCAGTTATCTGTTTGCGTAGTTGTTGAAGCGAGGAGTCTAATATCTGCTGAGTAATGTCGTACAGACAGACCTGGTAGCCCGCTGCAGCCCACAGCATCGCCCAGCTTCTTCCTATCAGTCCGCTAAACAAAACAACAACACCCGATATTCCTTTAAATTCAAAATAAAATACTTGGGCTAAAAACAATCGGTTAAATTAATACCTATATAACTACTTCATCCATCTCTCATCTCTCATGCATTATAGAAAATTATAGTTGTTCTGTACAATGCTCAGAATTAATATAATTCGCACACACAGTTCGCAAAAATTGAGCGATGGGCCGACAGACAGACACGGGACCCTGCTGTCTGAAAAGGATTTCTGTGACTGCGACTTTTAAATTTGGAAACATAAAAAATACTCTGTCAATTAGTGTGGCACATACTTCCTCGCGTCCTACTCCGTAAAATTTAATAATTTTATGCTGTTAAAACCTATTATATTATCCAATTTATTTCATTTAAATAAATTAAACAAGTGGAACCGTAGAAAAGAAGCAGAAACATGAATTGCCAATATTAATTTTTTCAGCATACACGTTATTTTTTTACAATAATAATAAATTCAAAGTTTATTTTCAGAATCATAAATTTATCTATTTTTTCAGAAAATATATATACAATATATATATATATATATATATATATATATATATATATATATATATATATATATATATATATATATATATATATATATATATATATATATATTTATTTATTTATTTATTTATATTATTATATTTTATATCTATGATCAAACTCCAACTGGTGGCTGCCATGCTATCTAGCGGCCATGTCGCCAACCCGCTACTTCGTAGAAAATCCGCTAGGATCGCTAGGACTGACGACGTCGGTTCTAGTGTTGGTTGGAGTCTGCCCAGTCGGTATTACGTCGCTTTTGTCACCCGCCTACCGCCGCTTATAAGTTATAATTTAAGTGTTATAATGTGTGTGTGTTATATTTATAAAAGTGGTTTATAAACAATAAAATACATCATAAGAGCATTTAATGTGATTTATTTTACATATCTCATTTATTCTGCTAAAGAGATATTCTATACAATATTAAAAATGTGAATGCAATCTTACGGTGTTATATTACAATAAATGCTATGATAGAAGATTACCCTATAAAGGGCCGAAACGTCTCTTGAAGGAAAGAATAATTGATAATATAATACACCTAATCCATCCATGAACAAAATATGTAATATAAAATATTTAAAATAGAAAGATGTTGATCTCAATGTTATGCTGACTTTCAACATTATGTTTATGTAATTAATACTTAATCCTTAGTAACATTATTTAAGAGACATTAGTCACATTACCTATTACAGTATGCATTTTTCTTCTTAATAGACGTAGACAATTCATATGATACTTAAGGATAGGCAATGAATTATTGTTGTAGACAGAAGGTGTAGGGTGCAGACGTAGGTTGTACTGTATGCTGGTCAGGCATTCCGGGTCTCTCGTTACGTCACAGCTCTCCCCCACTCTTCTACCGCTCTCCCCCACTCTTCTACCGCTACCCCCACCACACCCTACTTGGCCCTCCTCTGTACACCCTCCTTGCTGATGTACAATAAGTGCCGTAATTACGCGTTTATATTAAACCTGTTTAAAAGAATAGCCACTACCTACTTCAATACCAATATAAACTATTAATGTCAACCGTTTTAATTGTTCCTACGTCCTACGTTACCCCCTCTGTAGGACGGGCCTACAGAGGGATATCTCCGTCCGAAAATCAATAGAGCTTACTGAACCCCCCCCCCCCCCCCTCCACCCACATCATCATGCACCACGAGTCGGTCTTTCAAATGAAATGACAACAGCCGAACATATAAATGTAATTTTTACCTGCCGATGACGGCCACCTTTCCTTTGGATTGAGACATGATGTGGGACGTGAGTATGGAAGAGACCCCCGCACAGTGTAGACACTAATACGACACGACTATCTTAACAAAGACCCGGGTCGAGTTGGCTTCTCTCACTACAACCTTGGTCTGGCGCACAGTGCACTGAACTGAGGGTCGACTGGCAGACATGTGAGCCGCCCACTATTAGAATGTTATCTTTCCAGTGCCAGCGTAATTATATAACTATACTCACTGTAATCTTACTGTACAACCTTCTTATACAGAGATAACACTACTCCAAGCTGAGTCCACCACTCCAACACTTCGTGTAAACACTATACACGCAGAGCATCTTGTAGTATACCACCACTACTACTCGCCTTCATATATATATATTTAAATAAGCAAACTATAAATTAATTAATTGTTGTTTATATAATTAGATGCAGTAGTGGAGGAGATAGCGTGCAAGAAGATACTGACTAACATCAAGCTAGAATTTAGTATATAAGTTAATCTTTCGTTGCCTTTTAAGAATATTATGTGGTGGGCAAAGTTCACCTGCAAGACATAGCTTGGCAATGGGCATTTGAAAAAAAACAAACCGGTGGAGAGCGGCCATGTCCCACTCATTTTGGTGGACGATGAGATATTCATAACCTGAGTAAAAAATTGGTTAGTTGACCAAAAATCAAGTCGATGTTAGGTTGTCACTTGATAGCATACTTATTCAAATATTACTCCGAATAAAAGTGGTCAGTGGCGTAGGAATTAATTTTGGACTGGGGTGGCTCGGCACCTCCACTAAGGGGGGGGGGGGGGGGGGACATACTCTTTATCAGTGCTCGATTTCTAGAAAGTAAGGTGCCAGGCTAAAATCTACCATCTCTCTAACCCCCCCTCCCCCAGCCACCCCCCCACACTTTAGAAGGGGGGTCCGGGGGGTCTTCCCCCGGGAAAATTTTGGAAAATAAACGTTCAAAAACGGTATTTTAAGCAGTTTTAGACATAAACCCATTTGCTAATTTTAATTTTATTTGTAATATTATAGTCCCTTCAAATCTGACGGGGGGGGGGGGGGGGGGGAAGGGCTCAAGCCCGATAGCCCCCCCCCGTTCCTAAACCACTGAAAGTGGTCCCCTATTAAGTGTCAAACTAACATCGACTTGATTTTCGGTCTACTAAATTATCACGAAAATCACACTGCCCACCGGAATGAGCGTGACATGGGCGCTTTCCACCGGAATGAGCGTGACATGGGCGCTTTCCACCGGAATGAGCGTGACATGGGCGCTTTCCACCGGAATGAGCGTGACATGGGCGCTCTCCACCGGAATGAGCGTGACATGAGCGCTTTCCACCGGAATGAGCGTGACATGGGCGCTTTCCACCGGAATGAGTGTGACATGGGCGCTTTCCACCGGAATGAGCGTGACATGGGCGCTCTACATCGGAATGAGCGTGACATGGCCGCTCATCTCCACCGGAATGAGCGTGATATGGCCGCTCTCCACCGGAATGAGCGTGACATGGCCGCTCTCCACCGGAATGAGCGTGACATGGCCGCTCATCTCCACCGGAATGAGCGTGATATGGCCGCTCTCCACCGGAATGAGCGTGACATGGCCGCTCTCCACCGGAATGAGCGTGACATGGCCGCTCTCCACCGGAATGAGCGTGACATGGCTGCTCTCCACCAGAATGAGTGTGACATGGCCGCTCTCCACCGGAATGAGCGTGACATGGCCGCTCTCCACCGGAATGAGCGTGGCATGGCCGCTCTCCACCGGAATGAGCGTGACATGGCCGCACTCTACCGGAATGAGCGTGACATGGCCGCTCTCCACCGGAATGAGCGTGACATGGCCGCACTCTACCGGAATGAGCGTGACATGGCCGCTCTCCACCGGAATGAGCGTGACATGGCCGCACTCTACCGGAATGAGCGTGACATGGCCGCTCTCCACCGGAATGAGCGTGACATGGCCGCACTCTACCGGAATGAGCGTGACATGGCCGCTCTCCACCGGTTTATTTTTTAATGTCTATTGCCAAGCTAAGTCCCGCAGACGAACTTAGCCGACCACATATTCTTAAAGAGCACCGAAAGTTAACTTATACACAAAATTCAAGCTTAACGTCAGTCAGGCAACTTTTTGCACGCTATCTCCTGGACTACTTGTATACGTATCATACGTATATAGGTATATATTTTAACTTTTTTTTGGAATTTATATTTAACAAATTTATAAATATGTGCAAAGAAATAATGGGGACAGTACTATGTTGTTTACTTTGTTTGAATTGTTCTGACTAAATTCTTGTTGGTTCAGATGCTGCCACACAAACTGCTCTACCAACACCCAAATAGAGTTAAAAAGATCCCGACTCAGACAATTTTTTTCATTTATACGAGTTCATAATTACTTAGCAAAAAAATCGGTCCGAGACAAGTCAGACAAATTTTCTCATATTCGAGTTCATAATTACTTGGTCCAGTGTTTTCCCTTTATTATTTTTCGTTTATAAATTTAATTATTATTAAACAATTCATCAAAATTTATCATAAAAAATAACCTCCTGGGCGGGGAATCGAACCCGGGCTCTCTCCGTCCGCGTTTTAAGCTATTTCCTCAGGAATTAGATTTTTCCCGGGAAAACGGCTATCGTTAGATTCGTATTTAAATGGAATACATTTTAGAATTTTTTAATCAAAATCGTCGGAACCGTTAACGAGAAAATAATTTCTTTTACGTTTTTTTCAGAGTTTTTAGGGGGTAGCGCCCCCAAATTTGGAGCTAAAATTTATTTCTCGATTTCGCCTCCGGGTATGATTTTTCTGAACATGTAGTAGGTATGCCAAATTTCGTCAAACTCAGCCCCGTAGTTTAGACTCCAGGCATCTGAACAGACAGACATTTTTAAAAACCACTTTTTTGGACTCAGGGGCCCTCAAAACGCGTGAATCCATTAAACTCTCAAAATCGAATTTTCGCGCCACAACAATTCTTTCTCTTTATATGAGAAAGTCAAAATGACGGTAATACTTTTATTTAGAATAAACCACATTTTTTGCTCAGTTCCTATTTGAAGCGCCACAATTAGGAAGAAACTATACTTTATAGAGAATGTACTAAAAAAGAAGTTTGCATTTGAACTATTCTAATTCTACTATACTTCTGAGAGAACTCGATTATTAACATAACAGAAGTGTAATCGATACTTCTCTACATTCGATTGCTCTTCTGATAAGATAAGAGGTTCAGATCAGAGCTATCGATATGGTTCTCTGTTTGTTTACAAGTTGAAGTGAGGTTGTAAAGTTGTAATGGATCGTATGTTTCTCTCTATGTTACGTTGAATTTATTCAAATAATTCTTTATTACCCTGTATTGCTTTATAACTAAATATTTGATAGCCCAGGATAAGTTATCAACTGTTTGAACATTTGTGAATTATTACATCTACCCGAGGTATGTATAATACAATAATATGTAATAAGCCGATTATCCGTAAAGAAGTAGTTGTTCTTTTATTTAGTTTTTTTTATTGGGTTCTCCTGATTGAAGCCCCTTAGTTATAATAACTGTAAACCCTCACCAAGCTCGTCTTATTCTTGAAGGTTTTTTCGTTTATTTTATTAAGCGTGTGGTTCATTAAAAAAAAAAAAAATAGGTATGCATACATTTCATAGCCTATAAAGAAAAAATAAACCTTATGGTTCATTTTTATGCAAAAAAAAATAAATAAATAAATAAAAATACTGGTTTCAGATTATTTTTCCAAGTGTAACCTGTTTGAACCTTCTTTCCTTTGATAGAATGTGAAATTATTATTGCTCGTCAAGATTGCTTGTCCTTCACCACAGAACTTTTATTATTATTTGTTGATGCTTACAATGATAATCTCTAATCCACAATTTATTAACAAAAATTCTTTTATACATTTCTTGTACACGAACATTTTTTTAAACTGTCAAGGGTACTTGTTGGTTTTATGTCTTCCAGTCTTTTCGCATTGTCCAGCCAGCCTCTTCCTATTCTACATATCTATCTTAGGCAGGGCCGTCCCTAGGGGGGGTCAACCGGGTCAAGCTGACCCGGGCGCCACGTCTAGGGGGCGCCGCCAGGCCCCCTTCTTAACTACTAGGTGAATTTGGCAATAAGGGGAGGGGGGCGCCAATGATGCCTTTGACCCGGGCGCCTAAACCCCTAGGGACGGCCCTGATCTTAGGGATGTATTCTAACTGTGTAGCTGGCAATAATGGCCGGGCTACATTACTGAAATCCAGAAACATTGCAAGTAATATGTTGTTATAGCCAGCAATATGATGCATATTGCATATACTGGCTGGTGTGTTGCCGGTGACATCGGTCCTGGGGCAAAAATATGTAAACATTGCACAACCCCGTTTATTTTTTGCTCTCTACCTAAAGTGTCGTTGAATTTTTGAGTTGCAAGATACTACACTGTAATAAGGTGCTATACTTCTTTACTGAGGCTGAAACATTGCTGCAACTTATTCGGCTACTTGTCCCCCTGCAACACAATTACAAAATGTTGCCACTCTGTACAGATATATTGCCGAGCCATAAGGACATATTATCTAGATTTTGAGTATCATAGCCCTGGGGTTATTGTCGTAAAATGTCGCTCATTTACAAGACTCTCAAGAGAACTTTTGGACGTAGAAATATCACTGTTGTGTGTATGAAGTGTAAAAAACAAGTGAATACATGACTGAACATGATGAAACCAACAAGTGAATACATTACTGAACATGATGAAACCAACAAGTGAATACATGACTGAACATGATGAAACCAACAAGTGAATACATGACTGAACATGATGAAACCAACAAGTGAATACATAACTGAACATGATGAAACCAACAAGTGCCCTTACAACAATAGAATAACAATATTCATTTGAATAAAGAAGATTTGTTTCAGTGAAATCTATAATGATGTGTACAAGTTGTTCAAGTGCTTCAGACCTAGCATTATAAACTATCATCAGAGATTAGTTTCAACAACACTTTTCACTTGATTAAACTTGATTTTTTTTTTTTTTAGAGAGAAACAATTATTTTCCCTTAAAGACTTCACTCTCAGTTGTACAACTCAACGGGCTTATTTTATTTAACTACTTTACTTTTGCTATTTCAGGTTGAATCCAAATCAAATTCAAACTCTTCTTTAGAATGCATGGGATCTTCAAAACGGATAAAAAGCGATAGCAGCTTCGATGTAAGTTACCCACTATAATATTATAATTATAAGACTGAAACTTGTTTAAGTCGAACAATTTTTTTAAATAAATAATCACAAATATGAGCGATGTTACTCCAACGTCCGATTCGGACGAATCGATGACGTCGAAAAGTGACGACTCTCAAAAGAAATCAAAATCGAAAAAACACAAAAAGAAATCGACTCACAAGTCGAAAAGAAAGGAGAAAAAACACGAAAAAAGAAAGGGTAAGAAGAAAAAGAGAGACAAAGACAGGGAAAAGTGCAGAAGGAAAAAACATAAGAAAGAGAAAGAGTCGGAAGACAGACCACCCGATCGAGTCGAAGAAGACAAGATCGACGAAGATGTCGGGCCCGAAATCCCGCCCGATCTGCCTGACACCAGTCGAAAATTCGCACCGATGTCGAAAGAACAGTGGGAAGCGAAACAGAAAGAGGTGAAACGAGTATTCGACAAAGAAACCGGACGGTACCGCTTGGTCAGAGGAACCGGAGAAATACTGGAAGAAATAGTTTCAAAAGAAAGGCACAAAGAAATCAACAAACAGGCCACACTCGGAGATGGGGAATACTTCCAGAGTGTCCTCGCTAACAAATAACTGCTTCTTATTCACAACACCTGTAACTTACCTGCCTACAATTTTAACTATGTTGCTTTATCAATCAAATAAATAAATAATTATATGTTTTAATGACATTATCTACCTATTGTTTTTATTCTACAATCGGTTATAAAACCCTTTACATTTTTAAGGTTAGAACAAGTTTCATCTGCAAATTTAGAGGTTTAACAAGCAGTATCTTAGGAAAAATTACTGAAAAAAGCATTGTGAGCTTGAAATGGAGGTTGACATGAAAATATATCACTATGAGACATGTTCCTTATTAGATACACCGACAGTACACAGTTTACAACTTTCACCACCACTACAATCACATCCTTTGTTTTTAGGATATTGTTGATACTTATTTTTTAAATATTCACTCATGTTTATTAAGTGAAAGGGATATTAAAACTTTGATATGCAGAACAGTGATACTGCTCAGTCCAAACAACAAACTTCTGTATTGTCTTATCATTTAATTAAATTAACCAATGGGCTTTCTTTTAATTGACTTATAATACATTTACTTGTAATATCAAAGTGCCCAATATTCTGTAGCATTTTAAAAGGAACGATTTAAAAATAAAAATTAGACAATAAAAAAGTAGAGGATCAGATACAACCAATTTACTTAAGTTATTTTTCATTTTTAAGTTTTTGTTAGTTTTCATACTACGGAAAGTTTACATTTTATTTAACTTCAGGACTAGGTATCGTTATTGACGGAGGAAATTATTCTTCAGTGTAGCTCAGTTGGTAAGAACGCTATATTGGAAATTGTAGAGGCCTGTGGTTCGAGTCCTGGTGCTGGAGTCTATTTTTCTCTATCTATCTCCCATTGTTAATAACAATTATAATTTTATTTAAATAAAAAAAAAAAGTTACTTTCTAAATAATTTTATAATCCTATATTTTAATACAAGTTGAATTAAAGTTTTGATATTATATTTTATTAAATATTTATTTGTATTTTAAATATGAATTTTTTATTTATAAAAATATCTATTAATTTATATGAAAATGATAGTTTTTGTTTTCAGGCTGTTTTATCAATGTTGTGTGGTTATGATTAAGACAAGGTGCTAGATGGGATGGAGTTGTCAGATAAAGAGTTCAGCGTGCTGAAGAAGCGAGTGCTCAGCTCGTGTGATCTCAGTAAGAAAGGATCTATTGACAGTGACATTGTTCATCTAGTTGACTTAATCAACGCAAATACAAACTTTGTGACGACCAGCTCATGCTCCGGCAGGATCATCTTATTCTCTAAGGTAAATTTATAATAATTAGCTTTGTTGTGAAGCCATTCCTAGTATCAGGCTTCAACTTGATCATTTTTTCTTTTTTACTTTTCCTTACCTTCAAGGAAAAGTATAGTTTTCACCCACAAAAAAAATCTGTTTAGGGTGTTTTTGAGTGGTTTTTAGCTGGATGTCTGTGTATCTGTGTGTCACACATAACTGGCACAGTTTTTAAGCCAGAGAGTTGAAACTTTATACAAAAATCAGTGCTTGTGACGTGTAGTTGTGCTGCCAGGAAAATCATACATTTATGACATCTTCTCTTGTATGATCAGGTAGTTGAAAATAACTAAAGTAAAGGCCGGGCCACACCTGTATGATGTCTAACACACGCCTGTGTGTTGTCCGTATGGTGTCTAACACACAGGCGTGTGTTAGACACCATACGGGGATGGTGAAAGGAGGCCACACATGTCCACACCGTATTATCTCAACTCAAGTTAGTATATTTTTTTATTCTCACGCAGCTGTTTCATTGAAACTAAATGTTACAAAGTTTAACACATAGTGAATTAGGGATGGTAGCCTCCTTGCGTTGTAGGAAGAACATGATAATTGGAGAAGAATTCAACCCAGATATCGGAGAAGAATGTGGGCACGACTCTTGGAAGAAAAGATGGGTTGGCGGCGAGTTTTGCTCGCTGCTGCCTCATCTGACGATGAAACCAAGTTTTAAAATATTTTAGAATCTCGATGTCCTCATTCAAACAACTAGCGATTACCTTTCAAACACGTTTATTCTCTGCATTTCTATACTTTTCTCTCGACTGATCACACAAAACTGGGAATTTTCTAATTAATTCAAATTATTTTTCAACCTCCATTTTGAGTAGAATGAAGTGCCAAGTATTTAAATAGAATAATTATAACAAAGAAAGCAGAAGATCTAGATTAAATATTTTAAAGGTCAACCCGCACCGTATCTGTCGAAAAGTAAACAAAACCAATCCAAGTGTCGAAAGGTGTGGACTACGCCTAACATTACCTTACCCTCACTGAGTGTTGTCCAACACACAGCCATCATGCAGTGTAGACAGGTGTGGCCCGGCCTTAAGTTGTATTAGTTGTACTGAGTAACTGTTGGTATTCTTCTCACTTGTGTGGTACCTGTACTTTACACATAGTACAATCTCCATGCTTGTATTACCCAAGTTGTTTCTCTTTCCATTAGAATATACCATGTAATAATAATAATAATAATTATTATTATTATTATTATTATACTGTGTAAGTGGTATCTACAGTTTTGAGGCTATCATGGTTACTGAAATTATTAGTGTTATTTTTGTGAGTTGAATTTCGACTCGGTGGTGTTTTTAGTCGAATAAAAATATATATTTATTTGTGATTGTGAAAAATGTTGCCTTACTTATCATTTATTATTTTAGAATTAAATTTTTACATGGTACTCACCCACAGTTTCATGTCACTTATTGATTCCATACTGAAATAACACCGATAGAATCGTTTCAACTTTCTAAGAGAATCATCAACAGATGTTGTCAAAACTGGACCCGGTACATTAGAGCTGAGGCTCTATGATCGATATTATATTTATCATGGACTCATATGACACAATATAATGTTACGGCAACTCAATCGTCCGATACAGACTCGGAAGTATTTATTCTTTTGGAGACGGATACTTCCTGATTTTCAACAGCTGCATTTATGAGATGCTGTGGATGATACATCCTAAACATCATTTTAACACTTACTATAGCAGGGTCGAGATGAGTTCTAATTGGACAGTGAGGGAAAATCAAAATTGTCGAGGGACGAGATGAGAGCTGTTCATTTTGAGCTCCTTGACGTCCAAAATCTTGAGCTGTTGTTGGTCCCCCCCCCCTATTTATTTAATTTGCCCAAGCTGTTGTCAGAATTAAAATTCATCTTATCCCTACTGTTCTCAGCTATTATTTTTGATTGCATGTAAAATAAAACATATTTTTGGATAACCGATATTGTATACAAATGAAAGAGTGATTGACGAGACTTAGCTAATATTATGACCGATATTAAAATGTTTAATCCTTTTACTCTTATTTGGTGTGCTAACTAATAAATATAGATAGTTTTGGAATTCCAAAAATTCTATTTATTTAGAAATTATAATATTAATATTATTAACAGTGCTAAGTGTTTAAAATTATTGACAATCCACAAAAAAAACTTGATAATTTCTATTTTATTTGCAGGAAACAACGAACTCAAAAGCAGGCTGTAAGTGGATACTAGTCTCCCACGATTCGATCGACTCGGACGAACTGGTGCAGAAAATACAACTTGATGAAAAGCATATGGTGCTCAAATTCGACCCGTTCATATTGCACGTATCTTGCAGGACATTAGACCACGCTAAGATATTGGTAAGCTTTTAACCATTTAATTGAATCCATCTGTACTGGAAATATAGGAGGCCCGTGGTGCGAATCCCGGTGCTAGAGTCTATTTTTCTCTGTCTGTCTTCCGTAGTTAATAATAATTATAATTTGATTTAAATTAAAATTTAAACTTTCCGTAGTATGAATACTACCAACAACTTAAAATTGAACATTTAATTGAAAATTTTGAACAAAATTTTCATTTTGGTGATTGAGATAGATATTGACTTTTTTTCTTATATTTTGGTCTTAAGAGAATATATAATAAATTCAAAAATCTATTTAAATCTCGGCTTTATTTCACCTATACTAAAGCACCTTCAGGCCTAAGTTAAATTTTGTGTTACTTAAAATATATTATAAAAAAAAAAAAAAATAAATAAAAATGATCACTACTCAGTGTAGATATGAATTAGTTTTGCAAAGTGTTTTTTTTTATTAAATATTTTATTTGACTCATTATTCAGTCAACTCATGAAATAAAAAAATATGAATATTGTGGCCTGAATAAGCCCAGGTATGGGTTAAAAATATTAAAACTCAGGCCTGAAGATGCCCAGGTATGGGTTAAAAGTACCAAAGTTTCAAATAAATTGTTGAATTTATTATGCAGGATCAGGGCCGTCGCGAGAACATCGGGCGCCCGGGGCGAGCTTTAGCATAGCGCCCCCCCCCCCTTCACCAAACCACTCTTAAAATATATTGATTTTATTCATTCAAGTTCCCAGGTAATAAAAAATATGAATGGAGAGATGGGAGGGGGGGGGGGATATATTGCGGGGGGGTCCACCCCCGGAAAATTTTGAAAATATGACCTCTCAAAACAGTGCTTTTATGCGTTTATGAGGTGAAATTTGATTTAAATACTTTTGTCATAAAAGTAAATTTATAGTGTAGTTCGTTGGCAAAAAAGTATGAATACAAGTATTTTAAAAAGACTTTCAATACAAACTTTAAAACAAGTAATAGTAACACAATAATAGTTGTGCACCTAACCAGAAAGATTAAATAGATCAGTCAATAGCCATTATGCAATATTACTTAAAATCTATAATATACCATGTCATTCTATAATAATTGTTTTTCGTTGTTTAGGCCAAGTGAATTTAACTGTGTATCACTGAACATATAATTGCTCTGTTTCTAGAGAAGTTTTTTTTTTACGGAAGGAGTTGCAAGAAAAACATTAGTTTAATAACAAATTACCGGGTAATTTATTATTAAACTGATGTTTATCTTGCAATTACCGCATCTTTTCCCTACAGCTACCAATTCATGTCAATCAAATTAAGAATGAACTATTATTCTTATGGTATTTTGAAACAAACAGTTTGCCAATAAGCCACAAAAGAACAGTACACTGTAAAATAAAGGAATTTCATTGTTTTCACTGTTGAAAAGGATGTTTAAGTAAGCCACAGTCACAGTAATTGAGACGCGTAAAAGTTTATTTTAAAAAAATATAAATTTTTTGCATGTTCTATAAAAGAAATTGGCATCATTTAGTCATAACTCTATCAACAAATCATTGTCGGAATATTGGATTTTTGAAGAAATGATGCTAAACACTGCTAATAACAAGTTGTGGGTACTCTACGTATGGAGAAGCTGGAGAGAAGTGTCTGGTCGCTCTGTATGGAGGGAGCGACTAACATCGAACAACGCATAGTAAACTAATTATATGACAACAACTGAAAATGCCCAACATCTTTCAAGAGAGCACAAGTTTTTCAAAGTAGCAAAATTAGGATGACCTTAATCTAACTGGTCTTAACAACACACCAAACAACAGAACTACAACACGCTTGTCAATTTAGCTATTTTTTATGTATCTTTTGATTGTCCTAAAATAAATAAGTCTATTTTATATTCATTGTATTATATTTAACTAATTACACGTCCCCCCGGCGACGACGCCCGTGGGTCATAAAAATAAAAACAGGTTGGATATTTTATACTTTGTTTTTCGGCGAAATTCTTCGTTACATCTCAAACATACACCCCTCAACTTACACAGACGACCGTGCCTGAACCTTAAAAACATTTTTCAATTGCAATTGGTACAGTATTAAAAATAATTTTTCAAACTTTTAAGGCGCCCCCTTCCTCGTGGCGCCCGGGGCGACCGCCCCGGTCGCCCCATCATCGCGACGGCCCTGTGCAGGATGAGGCACAATGGAAAGACTTTTTTAAAAAAAAAAAAAAATCACAATATCGTAAATGTTTGTTAAAAATGAATGTATTAACTTATTTAAGCATAGGAAACAACATGTGCGATGTAGTGTCTGTTCTCTCAACATGTCTCAACATGTTCTTGGAAGGAAAACCAAGAAAAAAACAAAATGAAGTTATTTTGCTGTAAAATTGGTTGCATGAGTTGTGTGAAGAAGTGTGAGTCTGCGTGGGTAATGCTTTGGCTTTAACTGGACAACAGACAATCTGTAGGGGTAGCAGTCCACATTTAAATACATTATACCCCTCACCCAACCATTACCGAGCCAAACTTCAACTAAAACCAAATGAAAAGTAAATGGTGAAATCAGTGCCACCTGAACCTCCTCATGGTCACTTCTAATCATTTCAAGAACATCCGTCTTTGCTGCCTCACCCTGTATATCCTCTAACAATATTATTTCATTGAAGGTAACATTTAAGATATTTTATATTTATACGATATATTAATAAAATATTATTATTATTTTAGCAAGAGTGTGCCTTAAGGGGTGGTTATAAGAACTCAGGAATGGTTGTCGGTAAGAAAGGAAGAATTACGTTTGCGGTGAGGTCGACACACAGTCTAGAAGTACCGATAAGAGTCGACGGTCAACTTATGGTGTCCGACGAGGTCAGTACACATCAAATTATCTCTTGAGTAAAGTTAATTTTGGAACAAGAGCCGCTTTAGCTATAATTTGAGCCCACATTAGACGTATTTAACAAATACGGTTATTGAAGCTACTCTAGGAACTCGATCGGATAATGTATGAGATTACTCAATAATTTGAACTGAAATAGATTACCGAATTCGAGATGAAGTCTGCTTGTCTTATTAATGGGTTACCACCCGTAGAAGTAGAAAAAATGTAATTCCCTCTCTGGCCCTACGTAGACAACTAATTACCTCTCTGGCCCTGCGTAGACAACTAATTACCTCTCCCATTTCCCAAAAATAGACTTCAACAGCCAAATTCGATAAAGAACGAATCACCCTATTTATTTATAGAAGTCTATTATTGGGTACGAATGCTATTTGATTATGGTAAATAATGATCTGTTTCAAAGTGTGAATCTGTATATTAATGTACGGTGGAATTCCTATACCCACTGTTTTGCAACATTTGGATTTTTTAAATTATGTTTTTTTTTTCGCTATTTTTGTATATATTAAATTTATTATTTTTTTGTGTATTAGGCTACACTGATCGAAGGTTAGGTTTTTTGTGTATTATGTGTTGGTACTTACCGCTGTGTTTCTTGCTGATTCTCTTCTGTTCTGTTCTTGTCTTGTATCGATATCGTCAGCTTCGGTCGTACTTTATATCTGTATTGTGTTTCTTCCTAAGTTTATTAATGTAAAGTCTATTGTGTAACTGTCCGAAAGTCTATTGTGTGTCAAAATATAATACAGTAGAGCGTCGATTATCCGAACGTCCAATTATCCGAACTAGCTTCATGGAAAAAAAAAAAAAATGAAAAGCCACCGCTTAATTAATTCCTAGAAAGAGCGGTGTTAGCTGTATAAAGGGATCCCAGATTTCGATGAATTCAGTTTGACGGGGCAGATATTAAACATTTGTTTACTAAGAACTAACTTTTGTTTGTCTATGTAATTTTTGGAATTATTTGCAGCATTTTTCTATTTAATATTTTTCTGTACTGTTGGTGGGTTATGTTAATGCTCTCAGTTTCAAATCATTCATTGTGAGGTATACACTTAATTAGTTAGTGGTCAGATATTTTAAGTAAAACTTACAACATGTCGACAAAAAGTGCTTTCATTAAAAGATAAAATGGAAATTATAACGCGGCTGAAGAAAGGTGAAAGCCAATGCATTGGCTATCAAGTTCGGTGTTGGTAAATCAACGATTACGGGAATAATAAATAATTCTGATTCAATCACTTGGCCAAGGTTTAAGTGCACTTAATCTTGACAGTGAGGAGGGCAGTTAAAATCGTAAAACTATAAAAAAAACCGAAATCCAAATTGTTGGAAGATGCTGCATTCACTTGGTTTTTGCAAAAATGAGCCTCTGGACAGCCCATATCCATATCTGGGCCCATATTGTGTGATAAAGCAGTAGAATTAAACATGAAGCTTGGTGGTGACTCTTTATTCATCCTCAGTTCTAAGTGGCTGAAAAATTTCAAATTACGTCCTGGGGTTCGACTAATCGAGATTCATAGTGAACCATTAAGCAGACGAGTATTACAACTTTCTTTATGCCAAATTAATCTTAGCTGATACAACTTTATACATTTCTTTTCACTATGTACTTGATAAATAAAACAAATATGCTTTTTGCATAAAAATTTTACATCTTCCTTTTTCAATTTCTAGTGAATTTTGATTATCCGAATTTTCGATTATCCGAACCACCCCAAAAAACATTAGTTCGGATAATCGATGCTCTACTGTATTCTAAACTCCACATCCTTTGTTTTATTTGTGAAAGTTTTACCATCATACATACCAGCACTAAGAAAGCTATCTGCCGATATCCAGTTGTTTAGTCACAAATAATCTATCTGTCAACATCCAACCTTTTATGAACCCCCACTTTATTCTACATTACTCTAACTAAATGTGTAGGTAGGGCATCTACATATCTAGGGCATGGCTACATGTGTAGGTAGGGCATCTACATATCTAGGGCATGGCTACATATTTTTTCTTCCATATAGACTTAAAGACTAGATTCTTAAAACTACGACAGTCTGTTTATAATGGGTCTTATTTCGAAACCTGAAAAAACATCTACAAAAATATTTGTATAAAGTAATTTCTTTGTCTGACTTTTAAACATGCTATGATACTGGAAAGTATTGTGTAAAAGTTGTATTAATTTGTGGTGTTGGCCTCGGTGGGGAATATAGACGCCTGGATTGTTTGAATACAGTGTTGAGAGGAAGCAGACTTCCCGTCGGCCCTATATCTACATAGTAATCTTTTACAAAGTAATTCCCCTTTGTTTTATCAAACTAACAACTTCATTTATCTTGATAGCAAGAAAGATATTACATCTGATCTTATGAAAATAATCCTTGTACTGCTGCAAATCTAAAATCACTTACTTTCACCAATTATAAAAGCATTTTATACAAATATTTATTTAGGAAATCTTGGAGAAATAATATCTGGAGGAAGATGAAAATATACTTTTTTTTAATGTTAATCCAGTAATTTGTTTTGTTTTTGTTTTTTTCTAGTATGTTCGATGCTTGGCTAAACTTGTAAATGAAAAGATGGAAACAAATAAGACTAAAATTCAGCAATTTGAAAAGCTTTGTTACTCAGCTTTACACCGAGTCTCACAAGATCCAACTTGATTTCAAATATTTGTCATTTGTTTATATGTTTTTTTTAAAAAATAAATATATCTTTTTGTATTATTTAAAAAGTTTTGTAAGGAAATTGCAGTGTATGAAAGTGAAGGGTACACTAAACTATATCAGTAAAAGAAGTAGATATCTCCCCGGAATTCCGGTCAAACGTTATTTCACTTCAAAATTTTCCAATTTTATTTCTTGTTTTTCTTTAGTTACAGAAAATTTAAGCAGGGGCAGATAGTTAACATCTAATTAAAAAACTATTGAAGGCGAGTCAAATGAAAAAAAAAATCATGTAAATTAAATGAAAATCTACAAAGTTATAGACGAAATACATTTTCAAAAGTTTTTCTTTAAAATTGAATAATTATTTAAAATGGTCTAATTAATGCTCCAAATTTCAACTACATTCCTAGAGCATGGGATTCAATCCTTCATGGGTTCGAATACAAGTGGCTACACATTATTTTTATCATAAATAAACCCTACATTTTTGGGAATTTTATACTGATGTGCAATTTTTTTTATTTAACTTGTCATACTTTTTATATATAACTGTGAAATGTATGAAGTTACAAATTATTAAGTTGATATATATTATTTTCTAAGGAGAAGTATTGCTTTAGAGAGTTAGTAGGGTTGTCACTCTTGTATTCATCAATTTTAACCGCTATGTATTCATTACATTATAAATTAATATTGTATTTTAATTCGTAAGCTCCAAGTGCCGCCCCACACTTTAACCTCACTTAAGGCTAGGCTTGCCATACGTCCCGGTGTGACCCTGACAGTCCTGGTATTAACGCTACTGTCCTCATCAGAGCTCAAACTGTCAATATGTCTAAAAATAATTTGGCATCTCCTTAGAAAATTTGAGCTGGCGCTCTTTCTAAGATTTCTCTGCTAAATGTTTTGTTTTTATCTGTGAAGTACATAATAGTACATTACGCGTCGAGGGCGGAAAGTAGCATTTTGCATGCGAGTGTGGAGTTTGCACCCGAGCGACAGCGAGGGTAGTAAAACCACACGAGCAATGCAAAATGATGTTTTTGCACGAGTTGCGTACCGTACTTCATCTAAGATTGTTAGATTTAAATAATAAATACAGAAAAAAATAAACTTGCTGTATGTAAGTTAGTATATCTCTCTTGATAAAGATGGCATTAATTCTTGAGTTGTATTTTTTGCCGAATTATTTATTTCTGGAGGAGTATTATTCTCCACATTTTCGTCACTTGATTCATTCATTGCTTTTCACTAAAAACTCAATATAAACAGTTACTTTAATAAAATAATAGCAAATTAGTTTTGTTAAATGTAAACAAACTCGCTAATCGTGCGTAAAGCTGAAGAATTCCTCTTCTTTACCGCCCTAGGGTGGTAAAGAAGAGGATTCCTTTCTTTACCACCCTAGGGCGGTAAAGAAGAGGAATTCTTCAGAACTATGAGACGCGCATGCGCAATGAATACAAGTACTTAAATAATCACTTTCTACGCATCTAAACAGAGATATAATGTTTATATTTCGTATCAATCGTAGATAAAATTACTTACTTTGTGCCTCCATCTCAACATAAAGTTATTTATTTAACAAAAAAACTTTAAACATAGTCCATATTACTTAAGAAAACATTAAAGCACATTTTTTATTATGTGACAACAGAAATAAACTGTAACTTTTTTAAAGGAATCAGACCATCTACGATTGATAAGAAATATAAACATTTTCTCTTGTATAGATGTGTATAAAGTGATTCTTTTCGTAGCTGTATTCATTGCGCATGCGTGTTTCATATTTTTTTTTATTTTCGCACTAGTGCGGAAATAAAGACGAATTCTTCACCTTGTATAGCACGATTAACGTGTTTTTTACATTTAGCAAAACTAATTTTCTGTTTGTTTAATTAAAATAACTGTTTTTTCTGTATTTATTATTGAAATCTAACAATCGTAGATAAAGTACGGTACGCAACTCGTGTGAAAACTGCATTTTGCTTTGCTCGTGTGGTTTTTCTACCCTCGCTATTGCTCGGGTGCAAACTCCACACTCGCATGCAAAATGCTACTTTCCGCAATCCTTTACTGTGTATTTTTTCTAGAGAAAGTTTGTCAAATAAAATGAACATAGTCTAAAAACCATTTGACCAAACTAGGAGCCAAAATGCTGCTGATTGCATCAATTTTACGTGTGACCCGAGTCAAACATCTTACAATATGAGATTCTTAACAATTCTTCTGAAAGAATAATTATATGATGCATACTTAAGATGTGGTTTAAAAACGCTTTTTGTGGGATAGACTTGCCCGGACCTACCTTCTCTTGGGGGCTACCTTGAAAACCCCTCGTGTCCTGGGCTGACTGTCCACAAATATAGGAGGCTGTCCTGCAACACTGGTACCACCCTGAGTCTCTTCTCACACTCAAAAATCTTCATCAACTTGACTCACCAAGATTCAACACAGCAATTAATATTAAAATGTAAACAAACTCTGTTTCCTCCTTCCCGCCTTCTGCTCAATCAACTTCAGCCCACCTTGATGTAAACAGACTGACATTTTTTCCTTTCTTATATTGGTTGTATATAAGAAGAGAAAGTATTGTGATAGACGTATAAATGCTGAGTATGCAAGTAAGATAAAATGTTGCCATTATGACGCTTTTCATTATTCTTATGATTTTTACTTTCTCCCATACGTAGTATATAGAGAAAAAGTATTGTGGTGGCGTGCAAATTCAATATAAATGGATTCAAACTTTTGCCCAGAGTCCAAAAAATTACTTTTTATGCTAATATAATTGTTTTAATTAAATTTAACTTCCGCTTAATGTAACCTTTATTAGTCATATTTAATTTCACATTATTGTAATTTTTGTAGTCGCCATCTTTATTGGTGCAAAACTGGCTTGACGAAATCATTTTTTTTTTTTTTTCACGGAGGTGTGCGCCAACAAGTTGCCCATTGTACGAGCCCCAACTTAGGGTTCCGGTCAACTTCACTCACCCTAGCTGAACCCAGAGGAGACGGGGTGGTTCTCTTAATTATAATCCTCTTAATGCAGCGAACCCTCTCAAGTACCGGCTTGCTTAAAATAACAGACTGAGCTTACCTCACAGCAACATTCCTTCCAGATAGGCGCCACGTTATTTTACGGCCGAAATAACGAAACCAGCTCTAAACCTTCAGCAGAGATAGGGAGACACACGTTAAGCCACAAACAACGCCTCCACGTACCACCAAAGACAACAGTTTATTCCAACATAAATTTTGCTAACACGATAATTTAACAACTCCCTACAAGTATATTTAATATAACAGTTCATAATTATAACCTTGAAGACTCACACATACTCGACCAACTCACGTTAAACGTTAACGTTAAAACCCTCACACAGAACTCTCTCGTCTGGTCCCAGCTACGACTACTTCCCCCGCCGCCACTCGCCTGCCTCGTACGATCCCTTCCCTCTCCCAGCCATTCCTAGACCAATCCTAGCACCGAACGTCCTCTCGTAGAACAACGTGGATTCTCGTGATCTTGGAGATGCATCCCTCTTGAAGACCCGGAGAATCCTACATGTAGATGCCTAAAACCTAACCGCTACACCATGTTGTAGGCTTGGTTTCATCAAAAAATATTGAGTAGAACTAAAGTTATTAACAATTTTATTAAATAATAATTGGTCAGAGACAACTCAGACAAACTTTCTCATATACGAGTTCATAATTACTTAGCCCAGTGTTTTCCATTTATTAGTTTTCGTATGTACATTTAATTATTATTCAACATTTCATCAACATTTATAAAAAAAAAAAACTTCTCCTGGGCGGGGAATCGAACCCGGGCTCTGTCGGTCCGCGTTTTAAGCTATTTTCTCAGGAACTAGATTTTTCCCGGGAAAGCGGCTTATATCGTTAGATTCGTATTTAAATGGACTACATTTTAGAATTTTTTAATCAAAACAGTCGGAACCGTTTTCGAGATATAATTTTTTTTCAGAGTTTTTGGGGGGTAGCTCCCCCAAAATTCGGGCTAAAATCCATTTCTCTATTTCGCCTCGGGATATGATTTTTCTGAACATGTATGCCCAATTTCGTCAAAATCGGCCCTGTAGTTTAGGCTCCAGACGTCTGCACAGACAGGCGCAGACAGACATTTTTTAAAAACCACTTTTTTGGACTCAGGGGACCTCAAAATGTGTAAATCCGCATCAAAATCGAATTTTCGCGCCATCGCAATACTTTTGCTTTATATGAGGAAGTAAAAAAAAAAATCATGGCCATGTGGGCTACTGCTTTCAACAACAAATCAAAAATGACGGATTAACTCGCACAGCTGTTAAGCTAGACTCTAGCTCCAGAACCTCTAGCTGCTAGAGGTTTGAAAATTGGTTCTAAATCGGTCCCTACATGAAGTTGTGCGGTCCGGAAATTTGTAATGTCATTAACTTATTTTGCCGAGTCAGCAACATTTTTAAATATTCGTAAAAAATGAAACATTTTCCGATGGGGCTGGAATTTTCACCAATTATACTTTTTTATAAGACAAATAATTTCCCCTGAATTTTGTTTTGATATCTGCCGCCATTTTGAAAATATCGACTTTTGAACTTAGAAACTTGTACGGTAAATAATCTGGGAACAATTTGGCCGATCGAGGTGAAATTGGCAGCCATTGTACCTCTCTATAAGATAAATAATTCCCTGTATCTCAACTAAATCCCACCATTGTAAAATAAATCAACTCAATCTGGGTGGATTGCAGTTGATAAACCCGGTGTCACGGTGCAAACGAGTTTGTCTACAATTGTAAACATCATTTATAAAACAAACAAAAAGGAAGAATTTAGTCAAACTAACTTGAAGAAGGAAAAAAGAGAGCATTGTTGCCGTTATCTCCTTATAAAGTATAGTTTCCTTCGGAGTGACAGCACCTCAAATAACAACTAATATATAAATTAGTTAAAATGAAACTGAAAAACAACCAGGAAAACAGTATTGTGCCATTATTTCATTTCTCTATCAGGGGTGCCCATCCCCCCCAAGGCTCATGACGCAAATTCCTCCCCCAAAACTTAGTAATACTTACCCCCCCTCCCCCCTCGATTAAGCGGGGGGTCTGGGGGTCCTCCCCCAGGAAATTTTCTTATTCAAATAACGAATATTATGCCTCTTTGATTCATAAAATCGGGATCAAATATTTAGCTTTGTTTCGAGAGTCATTTTAATATTTTGTGAAACTTAATTCACTTTGGAAAGTTTATTGGTCAATTGTTTTGCTCTTTGTTAATTAAGGACTGAAAAAGAAACAAACAAAACTATTAGTTTCTCTCTCTGTATTAGCAACTAGAACAGTTTAAATATACATATTAATTTACGAGTATTTAATATACTTTATGTTTCCTTGTCTATTTGAAACGTATGCTTGGTATTAGTATTGTAGTTTGAGTTTTTCATTACTCATACTAAAAGAAAAGAAAAAGCACAATTGAGAAAATAAAGCTTTTATTGATAATACTCTATCTTCAGATACTACAGACTGCACTTTTTATGGTTTTGTAGATACTTCTCAAAACCCTGATGCCGAGGGTGATGTGTCCGTCCGTCCGTCCCTCTTTGGTTCATTGAGCCCGAACCATTCACGAGAGAGATTTGAAATTTAAAATATTGGCATAACATTTTGACCTAATCATAGGAAAAATATAGAGAAGGTTTTTAACATTTAATATGCGTATGCGCAGAACGCAAAAATGAGAAAACCTCAAATATTTATATTTTTGAATTTTTGATGGGTATCAAATGAAAGCTACTGAAGAGCAGATTACAAATATATATAGTTTTTTGTGACTACTGTGTTTTTTACCGCCAAAATTGCGGCTTAAGCGCCAAAATTTCACTTAAAAAAGTCCCCCCCCCCCGTTCCACCTTATGAAATAATTCATGCTAATACCTATGGTGAGGCGCTAATAATATCGGGCCGGATTTTTGAATTTTTAAAAATTGCAAATTTTGGAATCGTGCCAGGGACATCTAGTCTACTCTCCTTACACTACACTATTTTGCTTCCGAGCTTACCGAAGGTAACGGAAGCATTGTGTTTACTTTTGAGAACGAAAAACTTTTATGCCTCCGATTTTAAAAATTCCAAGACAGAAATCCGATTTAGACATCAGGGAACATTTTTGGTCTCGTGTCTGTCTGTCTGTCTGTCGGTCTGTGTGTCCGCGAATTATGAAACGTGCGACGATAACTTGAGTAAATGTCGACCGATTTTGATGAAATTTGGTAGACATGTTCATTTTACCAATGCCCAGGACGAGTTCGTTGGACAGCGTTATCCGTTCAAGCGTTCACGAGCAACGCTTGCGTAAACGTGAACTTCAAATTTAAAATTGGAATTTTAGGTCGGGAAAAAAATCTAACATCACCTATTCAATGAGACAAACATTTTTTCCAAATACAATTTTATAGTTAAGCCAACAGCGGCACCGCTATGAAGTGTTAAAGATCACTAAAACAGTTAATAGTTTTTACACAATAAACAATATAACAATTAAGTAATTTAACAATAATTTTAATGTTAATATAACAATAACGTACATGATATGATGGGAGGAAGCTATGTGCCACACTAATTGGCAGTCTATTTTCTTTTTTGAGGGATCTATTTAAATTTGTTTCATTTTGTATACTTTCATATAGGGTGGGATGGGTTTACTAAAATGTTATTTTAGCAAATAATGAAATATATGTATATGTATATGCCGAATAATCTACGAAACCCTAAAAAGTACTTGCTTGATGCAAGTATTTCTCTGTGATTTTTTTTATAATTTACACAACAAACGTTTCCTGTTAGTGTTAGTGGTTGTGTTCCTAAAAACGTCAATTATTTTACTATAATTGATTTTTTTTTGCAAAATATCTAGTCATAATTATGACTCGTAGTTACTGATTTAACACTAATCATAATCATTTATGTTTCCATTTTATGTTTTTAGTTTATTTATATTTCTATTTTATATTTCTTATAATAGAGGAATAAAGAAATGTGCTCTGTTTTACGTGATACTGGACAACTATAAGCTCTAATTATTGTTTAACAATCAAATAAAACCATAAATAAACTAGTTAATGATATAAATGAAACAATTTAAATGGAAGGAACACTTAAACATCGTGTACGTGTAACAACAGACTATTATTACTATATTGGTGTCGCGAGAAGAATAGAATTACTTAATTATGGTACAATATATATATTATGTGGTAATGTACCACTTCAGTAACTAGAAAATAGTATTAGTATAGTGGTAGACTTACAAATAACTAGCTTTCACCCCGCGCGGGGCTCATGCTAGGTATTAATAATAATAATAATAATTATTTCCACCAAAAAGACAGAACCAATATAAAAAATAAATAAATAAATTACATGGTGAGGGCCCTCAGTATTAGTGGCTATGTTTGCTATAATCATGTAGGCATATCAATTAAATTAAATTCCTAAATAGTTTTGTTTCCAAAGCCTTCTAGGAATAAAATCAGGACTATATTACACATCATTAATTTTATTATTAAGGATATAATACTCTCTAAATCATAGTTTGTATTCTATCTATATATTTTAAAAATAGCCAGTAGAAACTAAGTAATATAGTAATAACTAACAATGCTAAAAAAAAAAAAAGGTATAATGAATAAGAAAAGAAACGTAGACAAAACCAATTAGACTGAGAAGTCATTGAACAATTATCAACAATGATGGTGCATTATTTAATTACCAGCCTCTTCATTCAATACGGCAGTTGCACCAGCAAATATTTAATAACTCTAGTTCTAGTTACAATTAATAAAATAATAAATACTCGATTTAAAGAGCATTAGTGTGAAGTGTAAGCATTCCAATCAGAAATTAAATCGGTCAACAATTGCGGACGCCATAAGCGCTCAAAGTGAAATTTCTTTTTAAAAAAATAAAATTTAGCTCTATTTAAGGTAGAACCGATGAAATTATAACAAAAAGTTTCGGACCAAATTAGTAGATCTGTTAAAGTGCGTCCGCCATCTTTAATTTTTTAGGGGGGGGGGGGTATATTTTTTAACTTTTCGGATTTTTACAATGGGCTTAGGCCAATTTCCGATCAAACGCAAAAAACCGCAAGTCTCTAGGTGGTCTAGAAGTATGTAATAATAGTAGTAAAGTAATAATTTTATAGGTTATGTTTTATATACTTTTTAGGGTTTCGTTGGTAAAACCAAAAAAAAGAAACCCTTATAGTTTCGTTCCTGTGTCCGTCTGTCACTCTGTACGGTTCCAATAACTTTTGAACCAAACGAGATAAAAACGTGAAACTTTCCAGTATAAAAGATCGTTTTGACGCGCACACAGGAAAAATATAGCGAACTCAATATTATCAGCTGTTCAAATTCAAAATGGCGGATAATTCACGTCGCGAAAAAAAAATATTTTTTTTAAATTTTGAGTGGGGTATCAAATGAAAGGTACTGAAGAGTAGAATAGAAATATATATACCACTTAGGGATAGTGCTTAATTTTCAGCGCCATTTTGTCAAAAAACATCGAAATTTTGCGTGTCCCCCCCCCTAAAATCGTATTTCCGCTATTACTAAAAATATAGAAAAATATGCAAAATGTGTGGTCTGCTGGGCCATAGAAAAAATAAGATTAGCAATTTGATCTGATCTACTGGAAATCCAAGATGGCGGATAATTCACGTCACTCGAAAAAAAATATTTTTTTAAAATTTTGAGTGGGATATCATATGAAAGGTATTAAAGAGTAGAATAGAAATATATATACCACTTAGGGATAGTGCTTAATTTTCAGCGCCATTTTGTCAAAAAACATCGAAATTTTGCGTGTCCCCCCCCCTAAAATCGTATTTCCGCTATTACTAAAAATGTAGAAAAATATGCAAAATGTGTGGTCTGCTGGGCCATAGAAAAAATAAGATTAGCAATTTGATCTGATTTACTGGAAATTCAAGATGGCGGATAATTCATGTCACTCGAAAAAAAATATTTTTTTTTAATTTTAAGTGGGGTATCAAATGAAAGGTAATGAAGAGTAGAATAGAAATATATATACCACTTAGGGATAGTGCTTAATTTTCAGAGCCATTTTGTCAAAAAACATCGAAATTTTGCTTGTCCCCCCCCCTAAAATCGTATTTCCGCTATTACTAAAAATATAGAAAAATATGCAAAATGTGTGGTCTGCTGGGCCATAGAAAAAATAAGATTAGCAATTTGATCTGATTTACTGGAAATTCAAGATGGCGGATAATTCATGTCACTCGAAAAAAAATATTTTTTTAAAATTTTGAGTGGGATATCATATGAAAGGTATTAAAGAGTAGAATAGAAATATATATACCACTTAGGGATAGTGCTTAATTTTCAGAGCCATTTTGTCAAAAAACATCGAAATTTTGCGTGTCCCCCCCCCCTAAAATCGTATTTCCGCTATTACTAAAAATATAGAAAAATATGCAAAATGTGTGGTCTGCTGGGCCATAGAAAAAATAAGATTAGCAATTTGATCTGATCTACTGGAAATCCAAGATGGCGGATAATTCACGTCACTCGAGAAAAAATATTTTTTTTTAATTTTAAGTGGGGTTTCAAATGAAAGGTATTGAAGAGTAGATTACAAATATATATACCACTTAGAGATAGTGTTTAATTTTCGGCGCCATTTTGTCAAAAAATATTCCCCCCCCCCTTCTAATTTTGTGTTCACAATACCAACGAAACCCTTTTTACGTGAGACTTCACGCCTTACCAATTTTTTTTTATAAAATGTTTAATAACTTTGGTTCTACTCAATATTTTTAGATGAAACCAAGCCTACAAATTGCGCAACATGTTTGCGCTCACCCCTGAAAAAAAAATTAATCGATTTCATTTAGCCAGTTTTGCGCCTATAAAGTCTGACTGGGGCGACAGACACACATACATACCCACATACATACACGAAAAAAGTTAAGGCCGGATTCGGTTTTTGGAATGTCTAAAATGAAAAAGTATCCAAAAAATTTCAATTCTGACCAATGTACAGGCAAAACTTTAATTTTATATATATAGATATAGAGTATAGAGGAAAGCATAAAAATATTGTTTAGATTCTTATCCCTCAATCAGTTGATTTCAGCATGAAAATTGCTCTCCCCCCCCCCCTAAAAAAACCTATTAAAAACATCCCCGAATATCCCCCCAAAAATTTTATTTACGACGCACTCTGCGTCGTACCCCTCTTTGAGCGGGCACCCCTGGACAGACCGACAGACAGACCGATAGACAGACACGAGACAAAACATGTTCCCTGATGTCTGAAACGGATTTCTGTCTTGGAATTTTTGAAATCGGAGATATAAAATATTTTCGTTCTTCAGAACGATCACATAGCTTCCGTTACCTTCGGTAAGCTCGGAAGCAATAAATGTATGTATGTGCGCGTTTGGAAGAGAAACAAATAGGCGCAGAAGGTTGAAACCTATATGGGACCAACACTGGGCTAATTATGACCTACCATCAAAATTTCATTAAAATTGGACATGTAGTTTTTAAGATATGTTGGTTCGATAAAATTGAACGACAGACTGACAGACACGGAACTAAAAATGTTCCCTGATGTCTGAAACGGATTTCTGTCTTGGAATTGTTGACATCGGAGACCTAAAAATGTTTGGTTCTTCAGAACGATCACATAGCTTCCGTTACCTTCGGTAAGCTCGGAAGCAAATAAACACTTTCAAGCACAAAATAACCTGATAATGGAAAGCTAAAGTTGAATGAAACCTAAGTAACTACTGTGATTGAAACAATATGTTGGCAACATGTTTATCGTCTGCAACATATTGGTTTGATCAGTGGCGTAACTAAGAAATCCGGAGCCCCCCCGCAACTTTTGAAAATACGCCCCCCCCCCCCCCCAATAACTTAAAAAATTTACCCTGCTAATTAAGAAACTAAAATACAATGTACAACTTTGCTCATCTATCTGCCAATTAATGTGCCACCTATAGCTTTCTTGCGTCCTATTTTATATACTTTAATGATTTTATGTTTTTAAAACTTATTATTGTTGAATTTATTTAATTTTCCTCCGTTTTTATTTTAAATCAGTCAAAATTGTTTTGATTTCTAACATGAAATAAAGTATCAATTTAGCACAATTTAAAGAGTTAATTTTAACCTGGGATTATCTGCAGGCTACTTTTGACAAACTATCCAAATTTAATAAAAATCAAATTAGTACTTTTGAAGATATTGGTTTAAATATATGTATGTTTGTGCGCATGTGAAAGAGAAAGAAATGGGGGCACACGGTTTAGACTTATATGGGACCAACAATGAGCTAATCATGACCCACCATCCAAATTTCATTAAAATTGGACAAGTAGTTTTTTACGGCAGACAGACACGAAAACAAAAATGTTTCTGTTATCAAAAACGGATTTCTGTCTTGGAATTTTTGAAATCTGAGGCACAAAATTTATTTATTTTTCATTTAACGATCACATAGCTTATAGCATCCATTATCTTCGGTAAGCTCGGAAGCAAAAGAAAAAGAGTGATTGCTACTGTAGGAGGAAGATGACGATGAGATATTTTAGTTAAATTGACGTTACGGGGCTCCCCTAGAGTCCTGACGGCTATATAATAGTCTGAAAAATGCACTCACCTTTTTAAAAAAAAACTTCAGCAAAATAATTTAATTTTACGCACAAAAAAACTAAACGTAGAAAAAGAAATAACAAAATAGCAGAGCTTTCTAGCAAAAGGAAAGTTAAAATTAACAGCAAAAGACATAACCACGAGAGCTATAACTGAACAGAACTGAGCTTTATATATGTGATAAATAGATAACAATTCTTAAATTAAGGGAAGGGTAGAAAAGATAACAACTCTAAAGGCTAAAGGAGGTAAAATTAGCTAGGTAAGAAAAGAGTTAGAAACTAAATGCAAAGTGGTTGTGATAGGGAAAAAGAAGTCAGGGGGGTTAAGAAAGAAAGAGAAATACATATGTATAGCAATAACAATCGATAGAGCAAGAGATGTAAGTATGACTTGATAAGTTTTGAACAGATTTCTTTATCTAGTTCAGCTAAAACCGGATTAGATAAGATAACTTTTAGTTTTAATAAACACCAAATGAAGAAGAAGGGAGAATCAGTCAGATATACTTACCCATATAATTATAGGTATAGTAACACAACTCGAAAACAAAACTGAGCAATAAGCTCTAAACCGTAACATCTCATAACATTCTTACCCTGATTTTTCTTTTATCTCATTTATTTTTTTCTGCTAAAAATAATTTTATTAAAATAATTCCGCCCTCAAAAAGTGTTTTTTAATTTTTTACTATTACATTATATATTATTGTTTAAACATTTTTCGGCGCCCCCTAGAGCAGGCGCCCCCCCCGCACCGCGGGGTTGGCGGGGGCGCTATTTACGCCACTGGGTTTGATGTTGAAAGGTATTCAGCAACTTGTTGCTTGTTGACAGGCCACGTGACAGCAACATTACCGTCAACATGTTGCCTCACGGCTACTAAGCTTAACAGTGCTTCAGACAAAGCAATATAATCTCTCCTAAGTTAACAACTCATCATATTTAATTAACGTCCTCGGTTTTGCAGATTAGCCATTATTTTATTTGCAAATAGTGAAAAGATATTACTTACTTTATCTATCTATAGCAAAATGACATAACATTCTAGGGTAATTAAATAGCATTCTAGTGAGTTGTATCTAAAAAACAAATTTTAAAAAATGTTAATATATTTATGTTTCTTATTATTATGTTTGTTTTTAATTATAGTTAAAATTAGAATAAGGTTACCATGTAGTTTTTTGTTATTCGTTGCAATTTAATTAAATTTCATTTCAATTAATAATTATTTTATACTAACTTTTTAATATTGACGCTCTCTCTTGGAGAAAGTTTTATTTCACTCTATATACCTATTAAACATGTGTCATGTGTACAACAATAAACATCATTAATTATTAAACTGACTGAAGATGAGCTCTTATATAGGGTACGGCCACACGAGCGTTTTTCACGCAGCTTTCCTGCGTGAAAAACAGCCACGTGAATTCCCGCGGGTGGGGTGGCCACATTGGCGTGAAAAACAGGCAGTTTGGTGAAACTTTATCGATATCTCGATAAAAACTCGAAATTTATCTGATATCAGCTGATAAGAAATAAATGTTATTTTCTTACGACATTTAGTATTTTTATTTTTAATACAGTTTTCTTTATAAATATGTACTTTAATGTTTGTTATTAGCCTTATTAATTATCTAAAGGCAGTAACATCGTTAACAAACGTGTAACAGGTAACCTAGATAACCAATAGCAGTAGCGTACACAGAAAAATTTTTCGGGGGGGGCCCAACCTAATTTAACTTATATGCGGGTTTAGCATACCCCATAATTTATTATAATTGTAATTTCTCCCCCTTTTCAACACTTTAATTTCAATTTCTAACCTCATATTTAATTAAATTAAAATCCTATGAGGTAACACCTCATTATGTGATGTGATCGTTCTAAAGAACGATTATGTCTCCGATTCCAATAATTTCAAGACAGAAATCTGTTCCCGTTATCAGACATTTTTGATCCCGTTTCTGGCTGTTAGTCTGTCTCTCGCTCAATCATGGGGAACAATTCTTAAAAACTACTCTTTCGATTTTAATGAAATTCGGATGGCAGTTAATTAGCATATAAAAAGTCCATTGTTGGTCCTATATAAGGTCCAATCTTCTGGTCCCATTTCCCTCCACCACATTTCTCCATCTGCCACCATTTCTCTTCCACATGTGCACACACATACATTTATTTACACCTTATCTTCAAAAATATCCATCTGATTTTATAAAACTTATCTGATAGAAGCTCACAGATTAATTTTAACTGTCTGCGCTGTTTAAATTTTGGTAAATTGATACTTTAAATCATGTAAAAATCAAACCAATTTTGACTAATTTAAAAAAGGAGGGAAAATTAAGTACATTTTACATGAATAAAGTATCAATATAGCAATATTTTAAGAGCGCAGACGGTTGAAATTATTCTTGGGTTATCTAAACAAACCACTACTAAACTACTACTTTAAACAAACCATTAAAATTTCATAAAAATCAGATGAGTACTAATGGAGATATAGGTGTAAATAAATGTATGTCTGTGCGAATGTGGAAGAGACATAAATAGGTGCAGAAGATTGAAACTTATACGGGATCAGCAATGTTATAACCTGGCTAATTATGACCTACCATCAAAATTTCAATAAAATTGGACGAATAGCTTTTAAGATATGTTGGTTCGCAAAAATTGAAGGACAGGCGGACACGGGACCCAAACTGTACCCTGATGTTGAACAGATTTGTGTCTTGAAATTTTTGAAATCGGAGACACAAAAATTGTTCGTTCTTCAGAACTGTCACATATCTTCCGTTTCCTTTGGTAAGCTCGGAAGCAAAACGTGATCCACACTGCAAAAGCAAACGTGGATTTGGAGCACATACGAATTTCAAATTTTTATCTAGAAGAGAATTCTTCTCTAAGAAAATTAAATACCTATTGCAAAACAAAAGAATCATTCGCTCAATCGCTGGGTAATTACATGGGACATTTAACATCAAATGTTTTCTGAACGCTTTTTGAGTTTTTAGATTTAAATTTACTATTACTATGTAATATGAATCAGTTTTTTCACAAAATGAAAAACCGATTTATTTATATTGCCTCTGTTTACCACTACATGTCGACGAACACTAGTCCGACCTGAGTCAGCAAGAGGGGAATGCCGCATAGACAAGAGGACCCACGTAGCGTTCTACACACAATCCTGGTCCAAAACAAAAATTTGCTACTGAAATCCACAACCATCATTTTCCCGTTTAAGCCAGTCTAGTGTGCATATTTTAATTCAATTAATTTAATTCCATCGGCAAAAGTTCGAGTTGACTCGGGCCTCATTTAATTTAATGTGCTTAACACCTAGACCTAACCTATGCTATTGAACTGGACTAAAACCACAAAAAAAATCATTGAATTCAATTGGCGAAAAATCGGGCCCAGCCGAAATAGGGTCGATCAAGTTTAATTTTTAGTTCCACTGGCAAAAATCAAGGCCTAGTCAGCAAATGAGCCGATTTATTTCATGTATCTTAATTTAATTCAATGAATCTAATTCCATCAGCAAAAATCTCGGTCCAGCCAAAATCGGGCCGCTATAGTGTTTAATAGTTTAAGTTTCATCGACAAAAATCCGGGCCCAGCCGACAGTCGGGCCCGGGGGTATGGTGTTTAATAAATTTAATTCCATCGGCCAAAATCTGGGCCCAGCCGACAGTCGGGCCGGTATAGTGTTTAATAAATTTAATTCCATCGGCCAAAATCCGGGCCCAGCCGACGATCGGGCCGGTATAGTGTTGAATGAATTTAATTCTATCGGCAAATCCGGGCCCATCCGACAGTCGGGCCGCTATAGTGTTTAATAAATTTAATTCCATCGGCAAAATCCGGGCCCAGCCGACAGTCGGGCCGGTATAGTGTTTAATAAATTTAATTCCATCGGAAAAATCCGGGCCCAGCCGACGATCGGGCCGGTATAGTGTTGAATGAATTTAATTCCATCGGCAAAATCCGGGCCCAGCCGACAGTCGGTCCGGTATAGTGTTTAATACATTTAATTCCATCGGCAAAATCCGGGCCCAGCCGACAATCGGGCCGGTATAGTGTTGAATGAATTTAATTCTTACGGCAAATCCGGGCCCAGCTGATTTGGGGTGATTAAGTGTATACACACTATAAGATAATACTTAATTAATTTCTTTTTTTTGGAAAATATTTACCGAATGCATGATTTTTATCGAATGCATCTGTCATTATTACTGTGTTTTTTTGGTTTTTAGTGTATGGCGGGTCTTAGGTATGTAATCATTTCGGGGGGGGCCAGGGCCCCTTGGGCCCCCCCCTGCGTACGCCACTGACCAATAGCAATCTTCTTTGAGTGGGGTATCAAATAAATGCTACTGATAAGGATTTGTTGTCAAGAGTCCGTGGAGACGGAAGAACAAGGAATAGACCAATAAGACAAGGACCAGTGACCACGTGATCACTATAGTTGGGATTGAGCTCACTTGAGAGGTTTAGTATAGGGGGGTAGCATAATGAACCACTTTTCAAATCGGATTGTTCCCTCTACCCCTAACTTGCTCTGAGCTCACACTGACCATGCTCCTGACACTCGGGCTGCCCGTTGCTCCCCTCGTTGGCGGTTCTTGGAGCGGAAGTCAAAGGAAGGCCATGCGAGTGGAACGGAGTGTTTAAACTCAGCTCTTCCACTTACTTTCCTTAATCCATTTTGCTGAATCAGCAAATATTTCAAAAATTCGTAAAATATTGGAAATTTGTAGCAATGATACCTATTTATAAGACAAATATTCCCTGTGAATTTAGTTTTGATACATGCAGACATTTTGAAAATATCCGCGTATGAAACTTTAATGCTAAATAATTTCGGAACTGTTCCGGCAATATCAACAAATGAAGTATCGATAAAAACTGTTTAATCTAATGGATGAAATTTAACACGTCACTGAAGCTGCTTCTCTTTTGACGTTCTCCCTTGCCCGAGCTAGAACGGGACGGCAAGTATGAAGCGGCAATGTAAACACGCTGCCTTTGATGCTGTCACAGAAGTATGTTGGGGTGTAAACACGGCAGCGCGAGGAGCAGTGCCATGTAAACAAGCCGTAGCACAAATACTACAAAGCTATTGATTACTCGTGTGCAACAGTTATTTTGAATCTCGCTGGAAATGCAATCTAGATGAGGCATTAAGATTCCAGGAAAAGCGACAAGCAAATCTTCCTTCAACAACTCGTTCCAAGTTTCTGCCGTTGGAAATATCGACGCTTTATTTAAACAACGAGAAACGTCTGAGTATGCATCACTCATATTCTCTTATCTTTTACTTTTATCTCTTTTACTAATACAAGAATAAATATTACTTCGCATTATGTCGTAAAAAGTTAGTACATACTGTCAAAGATTTCCTACTGTTGAAATGTTTTAAAACTTAAATCAAACTTAGAAAGATAGTTTTTATAAAAATAAAATAATTAATTATATAAAAAACTTGTATGAGTTTAACTATAAAAATAAAGATAAATAGTATTTTTGTTGAGTAATTTATTTGAAACGTCAAAAAGAAAAAGAATTTGAAGTTTCTAAATCTAAAGTGTTAAGCAGAGTAGGTATCACCGCAAAGCACTGTGAGTCACAAGTATCAGATAATATATCTTTCTATTAGACCATCAACTGGGTTCAGTTCAGTCTGTCACTGGTCCTTGATTGACTATTTTCTTTTCTAAGTAGCGTTAAATAAAACAAGTTTATCAAATTGTCATTCAATATTTACTGTCAAAATAAAAAAATAAAAAAATAAAAAAAATATATATATATATTTTAGGGAGGAAGTGTGTGATAACAGAAAATTAGAAATGTATGCTTAAATATTGCATCCAGTTGTTTTTCAATTTGAGTAAGAGAAAAATGGAGCGCATAAGCTACTAAATGCAGTAAAACTTTGGCTTACTAATTCAGTACAAATCAAATATCAATTTTAATTTAAAAATCACAATAAAAGGAATACTTTTTTGCTTACCGAAGGTAACGGAAGCTATGTGATCGATCTGAAGAACTGAATATTTCTAGGTCTCCGATTTTAAAAAAGACAGGTATCCGTTTCAAACGGCCAGCTATAAGTAAATAACCAATAAAGTACGAGATAGATTGCGAGGAAGCTATGTGCCACCCTAATTGGCAGTCTATATTTCTCCGAGACAATTCTGGCGATGTTGGTAAATTAATTTATAAATAGTAAATTTAAATGCTATTGGAGACATCAAAATCACTTCTCGGGAACATTCTTGTTCTATAGACACTCGCACCACAAAAAATCACAACAAAATGGGAATTAGAACAACGTTCTTATAAAAGAAAGAAAGATAAGTCTTGGACCGATATTTTAAAGATATATTTTGGGGAACTTTCGCATAATATATACTCGGAACTTTATAGATATTATTACTTTTTTAAATCAATACGAATCTACCGCATTCTAGTGTCAATTATCAAAATTTATCACCTGATCACAGAGGACACCAAAAGAGAATGTCAAGTTCAGCCAAGTGGACAAAAAAAAAAAAAAAAAAAAACAGGCGGAAGTAGCAAGGCATCTCTAGAAGTCTTAGTAGTTGGCCGAGTTAATTTTTCTACAGGGGTTTCCTATCTGTGTGATCTTGTCCTGGGCTAAATATCTGTGTTTTGCCCTTCAGAAAAATACCTTCCAAGTGAAAATAAATCGAAATCATACATATTGTATAAATATACTTGTTTACATGCGGTCCGGCTAATAGAAACACAAGAGAGGGCATCTTGAAGTCCCTTGCCGCTTCCTCCCCTGGACAAATCCACCCTTCTGGAACATCTTCCTCCCTCGACTAATCCTTGATTCTGGAAGACCTCTTACCCTCACTGCATGTCCTTAATCAACAGCAACCACCTCAGTATTCATTAACACTTTGCTTCCTCTATTTATTTACTCTTTTATCTTCTTTTAGAAAATCCTTCTCTTATAGATGCACTAAATCACTTAATTTGAGTTTAACTTATAACCTCCCATCCTTTTTCAGATTTATAATTCGTCAAACTGTTTAAAAAATGGCAGAACAAATTGTACAAATTAGAAGTTGCGACCGAAACGAATTTATCGTTTCTTTCAGAATATTTGGACCAATTACACCGTTTGTCGTCTATTCATGTTTTCTTATGGAATATTCAGGTAAAATTAAATGTATAGAGGTAAAAACCAGGTATTTTATTTGCTAATTATTTAAAAAGTGGAGACATCCATCTAAGAACCATCTCAACAGGACATATTTCAGACAGATGAAACTATTCCGGGCCCTGTTAGAACCACGTGTTTAACTCAGTGGGTTTTTTACTTCCTTCCGAGAAATGAAGCAGATTGGAAAAGAGAGCTTTTTCGATGATTCTGTTGTAATTGTTGGCACTTCTTTAGATTGTTACTGCCTTTATAAAAAAAAACAGAGGGGAGTAACAATTTAAAGAAGTACCGAAATTTCCCAACAAAGTTAATTTATTATATTTTGCTTGAGGCATTGTGCTAGCCTAGTGCCTGCTTCTAGTCCGTGACAGACGTAATGTAAACAAATAATTTGTTCCCTCACACAGTCTTTCCATTAAACTAATTTCACTTTCTCGTATACCTTGTATATATACAGTATGTCCACGGATGGAGTTGCCTACACGTTTAAATTCCAAAAAAAAAAAAAAACATTTCGAAGGAAAGTCACTCTTCATAAAATCTCCTACGTAGAAATTTTGGTTTCGCGTTTTTTGGGTAAAAAATTATGCTTTTCCTTTAAAAAAACACTAAAGTAAAAGCAATCCGTGTTCCGTATAAAATTGGTTCAGAATTATGTATTTTTAAAGAAAAACCCATGAATAAGTAAATAGTACACATAATATATGATTTTACAAATGTAAACAATACAGTTAATAGAAAGTAGTACTTAGTTTAGAACACCTGTCCTCAAATAACTCAACAAGCCTACAACATGCGTAACATGTTTGCGTACACCTCTGCGAAAAATGTAATCGAAGCTAAGTCGTAATCGTAGTTATGTTGGTTTTGCGCTTATAAAGTTGGACTGGTGGCGACGGACAAAACTTTAATTTTATATAATATATATATATATATATATATATATATATATATATATATATATATATATATATATATATATATATATATATATATATATATATATATATATAGATTTCGAAAAAACTCACATTTACTTTTTTTTTTTTTTTTTTTTAGGTATTATAACCAGCAGGGTGTTATCAAAAGAGAGTAGCGATATTATTACCGAAGGAAACAAAGCGATATCGATACCACGTGACACCATAGTATCGAGATATGAAGATTGTAAATTAGAAATGGGAAGTTCAAGCCTCGGCTTTACTGCTCTTAATAGTACATTGTCTGGCATCACTCAGTACACACATCCCTCTAATCGAGAATCTCAACAATTTGTAAAATCAGCTGATATATTTAAAATATTGGATGTCGGTATATCAAACAAAGGGTTATCAACTACGTGGAGTATTTCATTCGAGTGTAAAGCTTACGACTGCTTCTTTATTAGATGCCGAAATCATACTGTCTTCAAAGAAAAGTCAACATTCATTTGTTTCGTAAAGAATAAATTCGAAGTATTCGTAGATTTGCGAATATTGAAAAGTAATCATCAACTTAGGAATAGAATACACAATCCTTCAACTCTACCGAGAGTTAAAATAGCCGATCGTGAAAACAAAACGAAGCAAATGAATCGAGTTTTAAATGATCGAGAATCAGAGCGTTTAAATTTAAAAGGGGTCTTCTTAAATACGAACGCATTAAATAACAGAAACTATATTACTGTTAAAAGAGAAATTCTCGAAGATACGATAAATTGCACTGAAGTCGTGATCCAAAACAACGACAATACAATAAAATACGATGAGACAGGTGCTAAAGAAAAAAATATACATTATTTATCCACTGAACATATCGATGATTTCAATGCAGACGAAACAAGAACTATTAAAAATATAAAATTTATTATGACGACGGAAGAACCTATGAGTAACGGGCAAGTTTTAGATAAAATGTTAAGAAATATATCATCAATTTATAAAGAGGACGTGATGGTCGCCCTGCCGTCGCTAAGATCCGACACGAGCAAAAATAGAGCACGATTAAGAAATGGAAACCGGAACAGTTCGAGTAGGAAAAGTAAACGATTAAAGATAAACGACAGAAATAGTCGGGCATTTCAAACAATTGTCAAATTTCAAGGGAATAACATTAACATGAAAAACTCGAAGAAAATCCACCGTAATTTCACAAATGACGAGATATTTAAATCTGCCTATAAAGATAAAGAAAACTGCACCGTAACTGAAACTCCTTCGAACCCAGCCCGCCAAGTTAGAATAAAGAATAGCAACAAATCTAGGGCAACTATTAAACTTAAAGACGATACAAACAAAAATGGTAACGAATCTAGAACGGCTAACGGAATTAAAGAAAATGCCACAAGAGTTGAAAATGTTAATGTGTCCGGGACTGGCTATAAATTTAAAGACAACCTCACGAGAATAAATAATGGCAAGAGATCTAGACTAGATATCAAATTTAAACACGATAAAACAAAATCGGAAAGAGAAAAGGATTTAAATAAATACGATAAAATCAAAAGAAACTATACGAGAATTAAAAGTGGTAAAAAATTAGGAAGGAACTTAGTTCGGGGTAATTTAACGGATTCCATAGATTTAAAAAGTGTCTTCAAGAAGAGGAGGAAAAATCAAATCAAAGGAAACACAGGAAGACACCAACATAACAGAAAACATAACAGACTTGCTCTTACGACTCAGTCTTATCTGAAAAATTACGAAGAGAAAACAGGAAGGAAACATAAAAATATATATTACACTACGACTGAAAGAGTTTCTTCCAATAGGGAATCCGAGAGTAATATGAAATTATATAAGAATATCGGAGAAATGAATAGAACACTAAGTTATCGAGTTACGAGCGACAAAAGCGAAAAATACAGTCGTAGAAGGAATAAAAATGAAAATTTATATAATGGAAAATTAGAGGAAAATGTGAAAGGTAAAAGCGATAAAAGTAGAACTACGAAACATCCGACGGATCGAAGGAACAAATTAGAAAGTTATAACTCGGTGAAACTAAAATCGGAAAGAAAAGAAACCGAAGATAACTTGCTGAAACCGCTTGCGAGGAATTCGTCCGGAGAGAAATTATTTGTCGATTTAAAGAGTTCAAATTGGTCGGAGATTGCGGTAAACGATTCTTTAAGGGCCGAGCGACTAAATCAAATTGCAGAGCAAGTGATCAATCAAACACACTTCACCCATTTCCCACTATTCCTTACGACGGTAAATAATGTCGTTCCAACTTCTCGACGAATCCAATCGACTTTAATTTCATCCGACTTAAACACCATACCGGATGTCGCATCAACTGTTTCTGTGTTATTGAATAATATGCCGACGGTTAACCATCTTCAACAGAGAGATTATAAATCCCAAGTGGAGAATCAGATGGAGAGAACAGATAAGGAGAAGTTAAATGTCTTCCAGACAAACGTAACGGGGTACGCATCTAGATACGGTTCAGATAATGGATTCCCATCCGTCGAGGGCTCGAATAGAAGCGGTCAATACGAATACAGCGAGAAGAATTACTGGAAAATAATTATAATTCCTGTCGTCGCAACTGTTTTCGGTAAATTATATTTTATGATTATTACTTATAATTCAGATTTTTATAGAAAGCAAAAAAGCCAAATTTCCGTTGCAAAAGGACATCCTTCTCCTCACCTATGTCTATAATTCCGTCCTAAGAACCACACTGACAATTTGCCACCATAGTCATGATACCCAAACCTTCTAAACCTGGTCACCTTGCTTCCTCCTATAGACCTATTAGCCTTCTCCCAGTAGTGGGTAAAACCCTAGAAAACTTCTTCTTCGCTAACCCATTCCTATTCTCTCAAATTTCCTTCCAGGTCATCAATTTGGTTTCCGTTCACATCATTCCACAATCCAACAATGCCATCACATTGTCGATGTTATTGCATCCTCCCTTGAGAATAAAAAGAACTGTTGGGCTTTTGTGTCAAAAACTAGTCAAAAATTCTTTAAAAATTTACCGATGCTCCTTACTATGTTGTCAACTTAACTCCCATGAAGTCCTGAATGTTCCTTTTGTCCGAATCCAGATATAGAAAGTTGCATGAATCCTTCTCCCATCATCCTAATCCTTTAGTACAACTTCTATTTAATTTTAAATTGCCTGCCTCGGCTTCGCCTCTGCAGTAAATTTGTTTAGCCTATCCTCGCCTTCGGCTCGGAACTAAAACTTAAAAACTTGTCAGCAAAATTCCATTTTTCTGCCTAGTTACATAAATAACTACTGTAGCAATATATAAACTGATAGTTTGAAGAATGATCCAGATAAAACATTTACATTCCTTATTATTATTATATTCCTTAGGGAATATATTATGTTAATCTACGATGTTATAGGGTATAGTGTATAAGCTGTCCGATTTTGATGATCTTTGGCTAAGACCTTTTAAATCCGAATATCACGACGGACGAGTTCGTTTACCAGTTTAATCAGCCCAACCGTTCAAGATGGCGGCCATTTAAAAGATTGTTTTAGCTATAACTTTAAAACCGTTTTGTATAATGATATGAAACAAAAGCCGTCAAATACATTTTTGACTCTTAAAACTCAATGTCGTGTCAAACTATTTTATTTCAAACCACGTATTTCCATTTAAACAAATTGCAACCGCTAGTGTTTGAGGGATGTTTTTTTGGAGGTCGCCTGTATTTTTCCTGTGGTTTACACATAACATAACTGCCAAGTTTCAAATATTGGGTTCATTCGTTGATGAGATTGACGACAAACATACATCCATGTATAAACGCAGGAATTTATGTCCTCTGTTTTGTTTCCGGACACTAAATCTGTAGAAACTGATACAAATGGTTAAATAGGTATATCGGTGCTAATGGGAATGGTATTTCTGTGCTGGAGATGTTGCTGCGTACCGATTCTTAGGAACGCAGAAAACAGAAGTGTTTGCTACTGCCAAGCATGCTCGTGGAATTACCCGACTGCATATTACTGAGCAGGATTCTCAGGAAATATCTGAGTTTACACATTCCTACTGAAGCATGGAGAAGCAATTGCTTCAACTCATACGGTAATTTAATTTTGATATCTTATTTAAGGTTATTTATAAAGGTTTTGTCATAACTTGATATTGCACTCTACCTGCAACTTATTTCAAATAATCTAAAATTGTAATAGCTTGGGAACGGCGTGGGCCGTCACTTCATTGAGAGTAGTTTCATTGCGTCTTGCGCCTGCACCATCAAAATACATGTAAAGGCGTTAGAATTTAAAGCTAATGCTAACTTAAATTGCCGCCATCTTGAGACTACAAGACCGATTATGATAGTTAATGAACTCGGCAGATTTTTTTAGATTGCCCACGAACTCTATGTGTGTACTACAAGCACATAATTGGTAACTTTATTTTACAAGTCAAATATAAATAAATAAATCTTTTTAATAAATAATGAATATTTCCTGATAATACAAAATATTATTTAAAATTTACAAATATCATAACTTACATCGGGCTCTGAACGGAATTGTTATTATTACAAAATATTATTATACCGTTACAACTAATGTAAGGATCATTGATGTCAATACACAAACAATATCGTACTAATTGGTAACAGTTATGATTTATTTTTAGATAAGAATGTTGCTGTAGCTGTAGTTATTTGGCTTTCTTCTCGTGCGACTGAAAATGATTAACTTGTTGGCCCAGTCGAGAAGATTCGAGTCGAAGAATAGTCGATACAAACAAGCGCCGCCAACTGAAAATAAAATAAAATCTCTAAGACTTATTACGAAAAGAATAAACGTTGAGAATGAAGAGCCGTCGTCCTAAATCCTTATATAGTAGCTGAGAAAATACGATAATTAGAAACAATCTATCAAATAAATACAGTCAATGCCAACTCAGTATATCACTAATTATTTCATAATAATTATGTAAGTAATATATATATATATACTGACACAACACATATGGTTTTAGTGATTGAGGTTTAAGTCTTATTAACTGTTCGACAGTGGTCTTGCAACTGAAAGCTTTGCTTAGCCTAATCGGCACTACCGAGGAAAGGCCGGGAACATAGTGAGGTGGCCCCACCCCAAGTGTGCGATATCTCGGCCTTGTTCGTCATCTGTAAGTGCTGCTGTGGTTGGCTTTTTCTGAAACTTTGCTTTTTTTTACCGTCGTAGTTAATTTTGTTTTTCTCCGAGACAGGAAGACCCGTCTAATAAAGTGTTACTATCTCATTGATTTCACTGTTTAAACTGTTATATTATTTTTTAAATTCTGATAGATATTAATAATTTGAGCCCTTCGGTAAGCCTAACCTTTCCATGGACTCTGCACCACCAATTATTATTAATTATATTAATATTTAGAGATATTTTTCATCTCTTGGATTTTGTAAAGGAAAAATTTATCTACGGCAATTCGAAAAAAAATGTATGAATCATGGAAAGATTTTGCAATTATACAAAATTCCACCATTATTTTGAAAAAGAAATCTATCCTAGAAGAAAGAATTTTAAAATTGTCAGAAATACCGATACATATAATTTGAGAAACCCTTATAAAACATTCTAAAAATGTGTCACTTCTCTCCAAAGCACAATAATAAACACTTTCTTCCGGCAAAAAAAGGGATTGAATTTATCGTACGCAAAATAGTTTTGGCCTAAACTTGGGTATTGGTGTTGGATTGATCGGTTTTGAAGGGTGTTGCTGGTTCGTATGAAGCTTGTTTCTATTGTTCCTACATCAACAGATTTAAATAATATCTCACCCTTTTGTTGCCACATACATTATTCATAGATACGGCTATTTTTATCTACCTCAGTCTTAAAACTTTTTAAAGATAGATGGATCCATTGGTTACCATATATATATATATATATATATATATATATATATATATATATATATATATATATATATATATATATATATATATATATATATATATATATATATATATATATATATATATATATATATATATATATATATATATATATATATATATATATATATATATATATATATATATATATATATATATATATATATATATATATATATATATATATATATATATATATATATATATATATATATATATATATATATATCTATATATATAAAAGTCAACGTATGTGTGTGTGTGTGTGTGTTTGTTCTTTATACAAATCTACAGATTTAGTCCGATCTCGATGAAAATTTGCACACTTGACCTTCAAAGCAAGGAAAAGATCAAGGTCTACATGAATTTTCGAAATTTAAATTTTGGTACACAGGGGTACGGGGTATATTTTCATTTAGGAGGGGGGTAAAATGGAAAATATAACTTTATCTATGTATAAAAAGAAGAGTATCTATATGAGAGAATGTCTTTTATACAAATCTACAGTTTTATCCCAATTTGATGAATATTTACAATTTTTTTCTTCTAAACAAGGTGAAGGTCACTGCCTACATGATTTTCTGAAATTAAAATTTTGGTACACACAGGTACGGGGTACAAATGTCAAAGTAATGGATACCCTTCATGATGCATATCGTTGAAAAGCTCTTTAAGAGTACATTAATTGTTGTTAATTACGTTTTTGTCATATTTTCATTTAGGAGGGGGGGGGGGGGGGGGTAAATGGAAATTTATATCTATATCTATAAAAGTCAACGTATGTGTGAGTGTATTTATGTTCTGTATACAAATAAACAGTTTTAATTCGATCTCGATGAAAATTTGCGCACTTGACCTTCAAAGCAAGGGGAAGATCTCTGTCTACATGAATGATCGAAATTTAATTTTTGCTACACAGGGGTACAAATGTCAAAGTATTGAAACCCCTTTATGATGCATACTGTTGAAAAGCTCTTTAAGAGTACAGTAATTGTTTTTACGTGCATTTAGGGGGGTAAATGGAAAAATATATCTAAAAGTCAACGTATGTGTATATGTTCTTTATACAAATCCACAGTTTTAGTCCGATCTCGATCAAAAAATGCACACTTGACCTTCTAAGGAAGAAAAAATCACTGTGTACATGAATTTTCGAAATTTTGGTACACAGAGGTACAGGGTACAAGTAATGAATACGGGGTCAAAGTAATGAATACCCTTCATAATGCATATCGTTGAAAAGCTCTTAAAGAGTACATTAATTGTTGTTATGTATAGTTTTGTCATAATTTCATTTAGGGGGGGGGGGGTAAAATGGAAAAATATAGCAATATCTTATATAAAAAGAAGAGTGTCTGTATGAGGGTATGTCTTTTATACAAATCTACCGTTTTATGCCAATTTGATGAATATTTACTCACTTTCCTTTCAAAGCAAGGGGGAGGTCACTGTCTACATGAATTTTCGTAATTTAAATTTTGGTGAAAAGGGGTACGGTGTAAAAATGTCAAAGTAATGGATTCCCTTCATATGATGCATATCGTTGAAAAGCACTTTAAGAGAAAAGTAATTGTTGTTATATACAATTTTATTTAGGAGGGGGTAAAATGGAAATTTATAGCTAAATATATAAAAATCAACGTATGTGTATGTATGTTCTTTATACAAATCAACAGTTTTAGTTCGATGTCGATAAAAATTTGCCCACTTGACCTTCAAAGCAAGGGTAAAATGACAGCCTACATGAATTTTCGAAATTTAAATTTGGTGCACAGGGGGTATGGTACAAGTAATGAATACGGGGTCAATGTAATGAATACCCTTCATGATGCAAAAGCTCTTTAAGAGTACAGTAATAGTTTTTATGTACTGTTTAGTCATATTTTAATTTAGGGGGGGGGGGGCGAATTTAGGATATCTGTAATTAGCTTATCAAAGAGGAGAGGAGGGGGTATAGAAATAGGTGGGAGAGATAGAATCTAGATATTCTTGCATAGTAAAATAATTTATATGTTTCATTATGGTTGTTTATAAACTTATCTAATTATAATAACACTCCGTAGCGAAGCACGGGTACCCAGCTAGTAAGCAATAAAACTGGACAATTTTATCAACTTGACCTAAAAATATATCGAATATCTACTACATTATCTCTTAATGTCTTCTCAAATTCATTACGTATTTCACTCACAATCATACTGTTGCCCCCCTCAGCCCCACAGTAGTATAAAAATATAATGTAAGTGAACATGATAAGAGTTCATTTAATCAGACAATATTTATGTTGCTTACCAACATGTTGTCGAATGTTGGGTAGAAAGCCGTCGTGTGATGCCAATCCTTTCCACCGGTACTGACAGCAGCACTAGAGATATCACTTGAATCATTCCATCATTCAAGTTTAAAAAGTCTGTTTAAAAATAATTTATTTTAGATTTAAAATAAATTAAAAATGGTTTATTAGTACGTGGCTTGATAAAAATGTCCTATTTTCATTGACAGCCGAACAGCAGTGAAAACGGCGGACAGAGAACAGAATTCGGTTCATCGCAACCCCGAATTAACCTGTTAACTCATGAAATGTCATGTAAACTCAATTTTAACATTAGACATTTCTAAATTAATAATTAATTTAAACATTTTAATCCAATTCATGTTGAATAATACAACATGATGCTATGATTCTGTTCTATTACGTTATTTTCACTTCATCATCAATTATAACTCTCTATCTCGTTGAGAGAGCTCAAAGGAACCCGATCCTCCCCCCTCCCCCGGACCTCGTGAGTATGTTTTTAAGATTTATAATTAGACCGGTAAAAGGATAATTTTTCTACAAATAATTAAAGTTCGTCAGAGAAAAATTAATTAAGAACATCTAAGCAAGAAGATTCAAAGAAATGTCTTAAAACAATTTGAGGAGGGACTTAACTACCTTGAAATGTATACAAATAATTGAGGAGACTAAAAACTCATTAGTAAGATCCACTCTTCAACATGTATTAAACTACTAGCCGGATGCTTCAGCACGGTGTGTTATGTTTTACGTATCTTGTTAATTATACACTGCCGGCAAAGCAAATTTAATTTATTTTGCTACGTTGCAACATCTACATGCCAGTGACTTTCTTAAATTCGTCCTCTTGAATACATTTTTAAAATTCTGGAAAACATTTGTAAAAGTTAACTTGCCGGAAACGCAGAGGAATTTTCCTTCTACACCCCCCCCCCCCCACCCGGTGCGTCGTTGGCTTGAAATTTAAATTTCCTTTTATTATGATTTCCGAGCCCAATTTGTCCAGAGTTTTTTATTTTAGCATTTAAAAAAGTGGTATTAATTATGTAATGTGGGACTTGATTTTAAATACGTATATTACCGCCATTTTGAATCAAAATTGCAGATTAGAAAATCCGTTATACAAATTGATTATGTCATAAAAGGAAAATAATTTCCAAGTTTCAAGGTTAGAGTCAAGGTAGATAGATATGAGTTAGTCTGACACTTGTGACCAGTTTAGCTTCTCCAGTTCGGTATCGTACTTCTAAATTTTATGATTTATAAAAAGTCTACATATTTCCAGAGGTAATTTTCAGTTAAATATACTCAATATATAAATAAGGAGTTGGTGGTAAGCACCTACACCTACACCTACACCTCACCTACACCTACACCTACACCTACACCTATATCCGAATTAAATATCTAGGCTGTGAAAACCAATGTCAACTCTAATATTGACATGAATAGTTTACTCTATGTTGTATATTATTTCTTTTATACTTACGTATAAAGTTTTGCCCATTTTACTTACACTTCTGTTCCCCCACAACACGGCAAGCAATTGCAATTATTTGTTTGCATTAAGAAATCTGAAGCAAACCAATATAAATAAATAAATAACTATATATAATAACAAAAAATATTGTAAAAACCAAACAAACTCACAAAAAGAAAATAAATATTTTTTCCTTATTTGCTTTTTATAAGGACTAGATTTATTTATTTGCTACGATATAAATAAATGGGAGTAGGGAATTTGTTAAGGGATCCTAAACTTAATAGAATACATTACTATGGCCTCTTTGTCACAAAAATTGAGTTCACTTTTGTCCTGACAAAAGGAACGTGTGTCGGAAATTTATTCCTCTTTTTTATAAGACATTTCTATTTCTTTTGTAAAATATATATAGGTACTTGTAATTATATATATTTATATATATATATATATATATATATATATATATATATATATATATATATATATATATATATATATATTTATGCTGTATCTTACTGGTTCTAAGCTGTTTTATTTTTAAAACATCTACCGCCTGCGCTGTTATACCTTATTTACTTCTTTATTAATCTCTCTAGTCAATCTTAGTCATAAGTTATATATATCGTATATATATATACATATAATTAAAAAAAGGTTTTATTTGAAAAAGATAATACACAACAATCTTGGTTATTGATTATTTTAACATAATAGCAAATTCAAAAGTACTTCTAGTCCAGGAGATAGCGTGCGAAAAAGTGTCTGACAAACATCAACCTAGAATTTTCAGTATAAGTTAATCTTTTAGAGCCTTTTAGGAATATGTGGTCGGCTAAGTTCGTCTGCGGGACATAGCTTGGCTATAGGCATTAAAAAAAAGAAAAACCGGTTGAGGGCGGCCGCGGCCTTGTCCCGCCAGTTATGGTAAACAATGTGATTTTCATAGTCCTGAGTCCTGAGTGCAAAATTATTTAGTAGAACGAAAACCAAATTGATGTTAGTTTACCACTTGATTCGGAGTAATACTTGAATAACTAACATCAACTTGATGTTTGGTCTACTGACTAATTTTGTACTCAGGATCATATGATATACTAGTGATGCGGTGCATAAACAACTCCCGTAGAATGGTGCTTTTATATCAGCCATACTATGCTATCAGGATAATATTTCAGTAAAACCTGACATTCTTATTCAACGTGAAACGAGCATTAAAATTATTTTGTCCATTATCTTTATTTAATAATATTACCGCAGGCTCATTATGCTCGCCTGTTTGATTCAGAATTTGTAGTAAATATTTATTGAATAAAGTTATTGTAGGCTCGCAATGCTCGCCTGTTTGTGCAGTAAATATAGTAATTACTAATTAAAGAAGGCTCGCTACGCTCGCCTGTTTATGCAGTAAATATAGTAATTATTTAATCAAATTAGAATATTCTGAGTGAAATTTTTAAATACTTAGATATTTATTTCCTATACTTCAAGACCTTTAAATTGATGTATGACATGTCATATACTGACTGATAACTTTTTGTTTAGTCGTCCACCATATTGGCCGCCATCTTGAAAATATGAAGTGTGAAATTTTATTAGTTACATATTCTTCTTCTTCTCTTAAAGACCTTCAAAACGATGTATATCAAATTATGCTGACTAAAACTTTTTATTTTAGTCGTCCGCCATATTGGCCGCCATCTTGAAAATATGAAGTGTGAAATTTTATTAGTTACATATTCTTTTCCTTCTCTTAAAGACCTTCAAAACTATGTTTAACACATTATCCTGGCTAAAACATTTTTTTAGTCGTCCGCCATATTGGCCGCCATCTTGGAAATGTTTAGTGTGGAATTTCCAAACTCTACACAGTTCTCACAAATGCTGAGCTGAGATGCATATATGTGCCAAATTTCGTTGAAATCAATCAATTTTTACTCCAGTTACCGTTGGACAAACAAACAAACTTTTCAAAGCCCAAGTCTGAAATGAAGAACTCACTACGCTCGTTCAATAATATCATAGTCCTAGACTCCTTCGCCTACGTGACGTGATAGTAGGAAAGATACACTGATTGCCACCATGAGCCCTTAGCACGGGGTGACGGCTAGCAAGCTATTTATTATACTAACCATAATGTTTTCTTAGACACTGGTATTCTTTTGTAGAACAGTTGGGTGTATTTCCTGAAAACAGGTGCAAGGTATATTAATAAATGGGAAAACTCAAGAATTAAGGCTTTGCTCGGTGGATATTATAACGGTCTATTTCTGTAGAAAACATACAATTAGAGACTATTAGATTAAACAAAATATGGTTTTAGAGTCTCTAATAACAAATGAATTACAGAAAGACACACAATCCATGGTTGTGATCAACTTTTCTCAAAACTGCAATTATGGACATTGGTTGTTGTTGTTCCATGCTTTTTTTTGTTTTTGCTATATGTCAAATATAGCAATAATTTTCTTTCATCTTCTCAAACCCGCAAATAAATAACGCAAATATAAGCCGGAAAATTGCAGCCCAATTATATTAGTCATTTAGTACAATACAGTTACAAATCAAATATCCTCAACATTTTCTTCTCTTGTCGATTAGCAACTAACTTCGACATAGAAAGTAGTTAGTAAACTGCGCATGATCGACTAAATAAAGCGCTCACGCCAACAGAGTTTCAGTTAATGTTCCGTCGGTATCGCAACACCGAAAAACAACAACTACATTCTGTTCACTTATCTAATCTCTGAATAATTAAATTCAAGATGAAAATCCAATTCACTTCAAATAAGGAAAAAAGCAAAAATAAAAAAAGTAGTAACTTTTTTTGCAGGAAAAAAATAAAAGTTCTAAATCTCTAATTAACATTATAATCCTTTCGTGGAAAAACAGGATAAAATAGAATGGGTTTGTGGAGGGAAATAAATAAAAAGGAATTGGACCCTAAATTTCGAATTAGGTCAAAGAGAATAACGGCTCTATCGCAGTCTTTTTTTCGGAGTTGATTTTTTTGTTCTTTCTTTTTATCGGAGGGACGAGATAGAGAAGGTTAGGAAACACATTGTTTCAGGGGGCGGGGAAACGTCGGCCGGAGGAGGTTCCTCCTGCGAAGCTAATTAGGGTTTTTTCACCTTTTCTCGTCTAAGAAAATGAAAGCAGTTTAGCTAGGGGCCCGAGGAGGGTTTTCCACTGCGGACTCGGAGCAGATTTATTTTACTTAGGAAAGAGCTCGGTGTATTAATCTAATAGTAAGGGAGTGTAAAGAAATATTTCTGTTGCTCCGTGTTAGTACGAGGAGGTAATTTAAAACTCGGTCTTGGGAGTCTTCGTTTAATTTGATTATTTCTTTTTATTTTGTTTGCCTGATCATTTTCTTTTTAATTTTTTTTTCGAGTAATGAAGTTATCATGTCTGAAAAAACAACAAGTTTGAATTGCGCAGTGGAAGTAATTCTCTTAATAAATTATCTCTCTGACAAATTATGAAGGAAGAGAGCGAAGCGCACTAGTCAGACAGTTTAACAGAACGATTCGTTAAATTGTTACCAAACTAAGACTTGTAAAACCAACTTGACAGTGAACTTACAAACACAATCCAAGTCCACGTCGCTTTCTACAGGCTGCCACAGAATTACTATTCCTAATTTACAAGAATAGTAGAGGACACTTGAATTCTTTTATTACATTCATAAGATTTTTCATTATTGAACTAGTGCCCGGAAATTCTTCAGTATCGAGATAAAATGAAATAAATCCGCTGTCAGCCCCGGACTTTCCCGGCAGTGTACAATACTTCCCGTTCCCATTCCCGGGAAAGTAAAAAGTCGAATCGTAGCAACCTTTAGCAAACAACCAGTATTTTAGTAGTTGTCATTTTACGTGTCTAGTAAATTAGTATTTATTGGATAAATAACTGGAAGCACTCACTTGTCAACTTTATATATTTTTAGGCCGGTTACATTGGTTAAGTTTAAAATATTCAAATGCAGTAATAAATTATAGACACAGCCTATAAAAAAAGATATATTTCAAGTTTCGTATTTTTCTCAAGGTCTATCAATGACAGAAAATCCGACATTTTTTATAGTGGGACAATAATAAACCAACAAATATTAAATTGGTACTTGAGAATTGTGTGGTGAAGGTATTTTAAACCGTGATAAGTTGCGTCGCCCCCACGGTAAGCGGGGTAAAGTGGGGTAAAACCAACTTTAAACAGCAAGTGGGCTTCATTAGAACACAGTAAAACAATCTACATAGTTAGGTTGAACTAGAAGTCAGGTAATGTAGCCGGACCGAGCTTCTAAGCTAGTTAAGTCTACAAGCTCCTTGCTTTGTTATACCTCACCACAGCCTCTCTTGCGACGCTTACACCCACTTGCGGCTCATAACGCATTTACTTAATAAAACTATTACGAAGAGAGAGTAACTCAGAATGACTATCAGTTTAAGTATTTCATCGTAATTACTTTATCATCAAACCTCGATATTAAACATTTAAACAGATCTGTTGGCAGTATGATTATTACCTAGTTGCTGGTGGCAGAGAGGAGTCCATCACTGCTTGTTTTACTGTAAAAAGAACTTCTGCTGTGTCCAACAGAATGCTGCAGGAAGCATTCCCTGCTCGCAATCCATCAAGTCCTCTTCCTCAAAACCATGCAGATAAATCTTGGTGAAACAAACCCTAAACGGAAATTAACAGAGATCGATAAAATTATAAGGGGGTTTGATAGAGATTTTACTGGATGGATGTCGAAGAACAAACTGCATCAGCTGAGTTTCTTTAAGCCCAGCTGGCAACTGGCAACCGTGTTTACCAATCTGTGTTGTCTTGTCAACTGGTGATCAGTTCGGGGCCCAGACAAAGTGATAATTTAAATTTCAATAAGTATTAAGTATAAGTATAATAGTTAGCTTAAAGCAGTACTTAATGCAACAATTATCTAAATTTCTGTCATACTCACTTATATCTTATATACAAATTTTATCTAGAATTTATCACCGAGAGTATATCCTGATTAAAATTGATTTATTGGAAACCACAATTATTTATATATGTACAATGAATTAATACACAAAATGTGCCTATCTATTAGGTTACTGATATGCAATATGTAGTTGCAAGATATTTATTACATTTATTTTTATAGAATTAGAAAACTCTCTAATATAACGACTTGTATTATGAAAACTGATCGTGGCGCAATCTGGGAGAGAGCAGTCGAACTAATATTGTCTATGAAATAATATTGTAAGGTAAACAAATCTTTTAACATTTAATACATTATAAAAATTAATTAATTAATAATTTATTGAGTATTAATACATTATAATAATTATGTTTAGATTATGTCAGGAAATGTTTGCTATTAATATTTCATTTATAATTTTTAATTATTCTATTGTTATAATTTTTTACTAATATGTTAAGCACTTGTTATCAATTTTATTTAAAAATTTTATTTACATATAAGAAGTCCAACTCCTGGCTGACGGTGGTAGCCATGTCAATAAAAATGTTACAAACTGAATCAGCTGAGTTTCTTTAAGCCCAGCTGGTAACACTGTTCACCAATCTGTGTTGTTTTGTCAACTGGTGATCAGTTCGGGGCCCAGACAAACTGATAACATTTACCCACTCATAGTAATAAGCAAAAGGTACCACCGGAGCAAGCAAAATTAGAAACAAAGCAAAATTATAACAAAACTGTGTCTATTATGTACACTAAGCGATTTGATTACACGTTAGAAAATAAAAAGATATTGAATTGCGATGTATATATAATTTTACATAAGATATATTTTAATTTAATTTTTTAGAAACAATTCGAAATAAATCTTTAAGGGAAAAACTAATACAAACATGCGTGTGTATATAAATATTCATCGTGGCGACGTTTCGAAGGGCTCATTCTTCCATTTAGAAACAAAACAACGTCACCATCTCGACTTTGATTATAATAAACGGAAAATGTTTAATGCTTTGGTATTGGGCCGTTCAAAGCAATTCTAATCACACTAAACGGCTCATAACATTGATAACATTAAGCGCCGTCCACTGTATAATTTATTTTAAAATTTCATTTTAGGTTTCTGTACGAAGTACGAAAAGAAACCTTATATAACGGCTCTGTCTCTCTATCTGTCTGTACGTTGGCATTTGTCTGTTGGCATGTTTCAATTCATAAACTTCTCTAGCTAGGAACATTAAATTCTGCACACAGATGCATCTCGGCATTTGAGACAACTGTACACTTTTTGGAGTTTTCACAGTTAATATTTCCAAGATGGCCTTCAATATGGCGGGTGAATAAAAAATGTTGTTAGCCCCCAAGATATTTTATACATCAATTTAATGGTCTTGAAGTGTAGAAAAAGATTATGCAACTATTAAAATTTTACACTTAATAATTTTAACTTAATCGTACAGAAACCGGCGATTATTGCCTCACGTACTTACGTGAAGCAAGCCTTATTTCAAAGAAGAGAAAATATACCCGGTTTATGAATATATTTACCGGTAATTATGTATATTTATTTTTGATTGGAGAAGATATTTTTTGTAAAGGTTGTGTTCAAGATAGCTTGAACACAACCTTTACAACAGCACCTGGACACCTCTAGCTGCATAATCTACCGAACCCGCTCTACAGAGTACCCAGTCTCATTTAGACGGACTGGCCCTGCAATCATATGAAGGGGCCCATATAAGCCTTTATTTAGAAGCCTTGATCTTCCTCCGCAGGCAAAACTGATCCAAATTTCAAATATTTGAATATTTAACGGCCCAAATTTGGAGGGAAGATCGGAGTGTGAAGAGAACCAAGTGTGAGTCTAGCTCTCAATGTGAGCAGTAGCCATTTTTCCTTACAAGTGGTTTTGTCAAGTTTTTTATCCGGATAAATCAATGGCATCCAGGATTTATCTGGTTCACCTGGTATCCAGGGAATACTAATCCATTACTTCACCGTGGTATCCAGGGAAGTAATTGGAATTCATCAGTGCTGGTATCCAGTCTCTCACCATTCACCATGTCACTACAGCACCACACTTCACCTCACCTCTCCATATTCAGCTAACTCTTATTTTACAAGGCCTTATTATCATATTATTCATTATTATGTACATAATATCACCTAAATATAACGTACAGTCCGCTAAACAAGTATTTATTTTTTATTATTATTTTATTCTTATTCACAATTTCGTGGCCAGGTCAGGAAAACCTCCCCCTGGTGCGAACAGGTTGCCTGAGTGTGTATATGTTTGAGAGAATGCGGGACCGTTTGTAATAGTAGGGTCTAAGATATGAAGCAGGTGTTTGTTTTGTAGTGCGGCAAAGTGGAGTTGGAACTGTGCACGAGTATTTGCATCGTGTTCCACAGCCGTGTCGTCCTCTTCAATCTAATTAAATCTAATATTTTAAAAATCCAACAATATTATGATTGTTAGCGAATTAAGTGAACCGGTAGATGATTGAAATCTAAAAACTCTTGTTGACTGGAATATCTTTACGTAACGCTATTCTGATGACTTCCTTTAGGACTATACTAATTAGCTGAGCAGTACTGGTCCCCCCCCCACGCTAAAATACAATCTTTCATTATAGATTGCATGATTGCACAACACCGTGGCAGAATAATTTGATTATATTTTTATTGGCATTAGAATTGCCTTATATTTATAAAACTAAGGAAGGTCTTGCTAAGTCTAGTATTTCCCTAATTAATCTGTTGTTTCTATTTAATGTTGCAATAATCATGACTCCCAACTACTTGACTGTCAGTTCTACCGGACTAAATTCTCTCAGGCCATGATGATCAACTGCTCGTTTCCTCAATAAATCTATTGAGGAGAGACAGAGTAACTCAGAGTCATTTTCCTGTGATATTGAGGCAGATTTAATGTCATAATAATCTAACCAATTACTAATCGAAATTGGTGAGATATTTGCAGGTTCTACAATTTTCTAAAAAAAAAGCTCAAACAAACAATTATCTGTGTTAAAAAAACAACAACAAAGAAACAGAAACAATAATCACTACGCACAGAAACAATAGACATTATAATCTAGGATATTTAAATTTTCTATTAAAGGGATGCATTGTTCGTATTGCTTTTGGAACAAAAGTTTATTTTAAAATTTGTCGAGTTTAAATCTTAAACGAATTAAGCAAAAAAAAGGGGGAGTGCTATAAAATTCATTTATATAATGAAAAACAAAGATTAATAAAGTTGTATTTCACAGCCGTATTAGGAAAATATTTGAAGCTTAGTGAAGCAAACAATGGAATGCTTCAATAAACAATAGTGCTTCAATAAACAATAGTGCTTCAGACGAGGATGACTGCAGTAGTTGGTTTATATTGGGGAAAGCCCTCGCTTAGAGGAAACAATGCTTTTTTATCATGGCATTCAATTATCCGGGATTCTAAAAGCGGAAATATTATTGCTTCTAGATCACACTATTCTACCTTATTGCGCATTTCGGAAAAAATTGCCAATTCAGTATTAAATTGACATCAAGTGAATTATTTCACAGTTATATTTCATGGTCGATATTTAAGAGTTTTCTGATATTTAGTTATTATTATAACTGCATGGCTTATAGAATATATTGTTATTGTTAAAAATGTGTATTTGCACAAGGGGTTGCAACGAATATAACATCCAATACCTTCTATATAAAATCCTGAAAATGATGAAAGAAGAGTTATGGAAACAACTAGATGAATTGAAATTTCAAGAAAGAAGATTGATCTTCAATCTCAACAGCGACATCAACAATGTTATAAGTAAACACAAAGAAATGGAAAAACATTTGTATAAATTAAGTCACAAAATTCTATGTTAAATGATGTTAGATTTGAAGTAATAATACACAGTGTTTATGAAAATATATGTTAATATCAATGATTAAGATGTAAAATGATGTAGATGGATAAATAAATGTAAAATCTCCTTTTAGTCCTGAAGATTCCTCAAAGGAGGTGAAATATAGCCAAACATGGAGTAGAATTAAGATTTATTAATGCCCTATAGACCTGAGTAAGACTGGAGAAAAAATCCTGAACGAATAACCGACAGACGAGCCACATTCCAACCTCAGTCTAAATGTGATTTTTTCTCCTTCGCATTTTGTCTCGTCTCACCTGAACTCTAGCGGTTGTATAAAAAAGTTACTTTAGTGATGAAGAAACGTCCAGAATTTGATCTTACTTCACACCGACCTAGCATAATCATTGCTTCTTGGGTTAACAAACGTCCCAAATTTTACAGCAATCAAATTTAGCCGTAGGGGTAACAACTAACCATGGGCGACGTCAGCAGTATAATATTGGGGGGGGACACATTCTGGGAGGGGGGTCCGGGGGTCCCCCCCCGGAAAATTTTGAAAATATGACCTCTCAAAACAGCGTTTTTATGCATCTCTTATGTGAAATTTGATTTTAACTTTGTCATGAAATAAAGTAAACCTACGGTGTAGTTCGTTGACAAAACTATGAACACAAGTATTTTTATAAAAAATTGCAAACTGAAATAGTAACTTAACAGTAGTAAATGTAATATAATAAAAGTGTTCCTATTCATTGTAGATTAAATAGATCAGTAAATAGCAATTATGCAATATCACTTAAAATCTATAATAAACTATGTCATTTAATCAATAGTTTATAAAAAAAATGAAAACATGTTTTCTTAGGGTGGCCATGATATAAAGTTTAGTCCAAAACAGGACATTGGATTTTGAGGGGTGGTCGAGCTATAGCAGCTCTCGCAGACGAAGTTGGGAGTCTGGGGCCCTAGGAAAATTTTGTGAATTTTAAGGAAACATTTGCATTCTTTAGTAAAGTTTTCTCTTTTGACATCAATTTGCACTATTTGGCCTATTTCGTACTGTCTGACTTACTTCTTTATTTTTTATTTTTTTAAACTGTTCCTTCTTACAGGATTTGTCTTTTCTACAATATCTCTGGGCACTGTAAAACATTTTGGTTGTAGTATCTCGATAAATTCAGTACTTTCTATTTATTAAAAATACACAAAGTGTGACGTTTTGTAGGGTAATAATGGAAGGTTAGGGTTAGGTTAGGTCAGGTCAAAAAGTAATAAACTTAACATAAACTAACCATAACCTTGCATAATTTTCCCTAAAATGAAAAAAAAAAAGAAGTTAAACAAATAAGATTGAATTTATCGAGATGCAACAGCCGAAATTATTTTTTGTGTTTTGAGGTCATCTTAGAAACCCTTATGCTTTTAGTAGATCATCCGTCCATCCGTCGCATCTTGGATCAAACCTCCCGACCTATTGTAGCTAGATATTTGAAATTTGGTAGACAAGTTAAACTTTTTTGCTTCAAAACAGGAAAAATGTTGTGAACTTCACCACTCAAAATTTCTTCGATCAGCGAGCAATTGCGATTTTTTGTACTTTTTGAGAAGGGTATCATTACAAAAAAGAGAGAAATTTAGATTACAAATATATATCGTTTCCAAAATGGTGGCCATATTACCCCCGAAATTACCAAACAAAATCCCCCATAAAAGGGCCCCCTATTCCCCATAAGGAAAGAAAAAAATATACTAGGAAGATAAAAATATACTTCTCTGTGGGCCGAAGATATTTCCGGGAGTTAATATAAAAAAGCCAAATTTTGGAAATTGTAGGCGGCTGTAACTGGTGGTGACCCAAAATATTTATTTTTTGTCATTTTTGAGTGGGGTATTAAAGGTATTGGCATGTAGATTACAAATATATATCGTGTGTGGCGACTATTGTACCCACGAAATTACCAAATAAGTGCATACCTAAGATGCATAAAGGAATATACAGAACTTCTTCCTCTTAAGTGCAACTTTTTATCCATATTTTAGTAAAAAATGTAGGGAAATATGAATTTTTATGATCGAAGAAACCCTTTTGGTAGCTTGCTGGCAAGTATACATTTCGGGATGTTTTGTATACTGTAAAAAGGAACAATTTGAAAAAGCCGAATTAAACGGATGTTTAGAAATAGGGGGGGTATATTATGCATATTTACCGCACACAATAAATAACATGTTGGTCATCATTTTAAAAATGGGGGGGGGGGGGACACTAGGTCTTCACCCAAAGTATTTGTAATAACTGATAACAGGTTTCTAACTGAATCTGAAGATTCCATATTAGTTTTTCACTGTTAACAGTAACATGGTATCGAAGTGACATACAGTGGATAATATATTATTAATGATAAAATATATGTAGAAAAGTAAAAAGGGATAGTAATTTTAAAAAACGGGTTAGATATTTTATAGTTTTTTAATTTTTTTAAAAAACCGGGTTAGATATTTTAAACTTTTTAAAAAAATTTAAAAAATGGGTTAGATATTTTTTTTTTTTTTTAGTTTAAATTCTTTATTCCATCTCAAACATTGGGGGGGGGGGACGCGTCCCCCCTGTCCCCCCCGGCGACGACGCCCGTGCAACTAAGTATATAGTAAGCCAATAGAAACATTCAAAGCATCGTAGAAATAATAAATTGAAAAGAACATTGACTTGAACTATTAAATTTTCATATTCTAAAGTACTGATAAAATATTTCGAAAACGATATGTTAAATATTTTTGTAATTCAGTAAAATATTATCCGATGACTTTGCCTTTTTGTTTCTCATATAGAGGTATCCAAAAGAGCGTTAAATCGATACTATGTTTACATTGGGTGAAGTGTTTATATTTCGATACAGTCTGATAGTCTAAACAGGGTAGGAAACAGTTTGGCGAGGGAATTTTCTGGCTGGCTGCTCTGTGGGGTTTTTCAGCGCCAGTGTAAATACAGATATCTGTTCATCTGAATTCCTTAACGTCTCCTGCTACCTCCGATGTATTCACAGCAACCAATAAGCATGTTTATTTGCGGGACTGGGTTCAGCGAGACGTTTCATTCTTTCTTAGAGTCTACGAGGGAATGAGAATTATTCCGAGCGTGAAAGTACACCGAGCCGTCCTCCATTCAACTCGACCATATTTGAATCTCATTTAGAATATATAAATCTCTTTTCGTTATTAAAATTCATATTATGTTGCACAGTAAATTGAAGTAAGATTTTACCGTATATCTATGCAAATTGAATATTAATTTTCAAAGGTTGTAAGGTAATATGAATACTAACAAGTTAATTACAAGGGTGCAGAGTCTTATTCCTGGATAATATAAATTTGCTAAATTCGGCGTGTCGGTGAAGAAGCCAAATAAGGGTTACCGGATATCGTCGACTCTAAGGCGGTAAACGGATCTCACGGTCTGGTCAGCTAAATATTTTTCTAATAATATTTGGTTTCTTAAAAATAACATGAACGAGTCGATCAATTACACAAGCGTAGAAATATCTATTACGTTTTACTGCATTAGTATACGTGGAGACATAAAAATGTTTGAATCAATGCATAAGGGAATGAAAGAGAATGAACATTCCAACGGTTTCAACGCAGATTTTAAGGAACCGACAAATTTGGAAACGTGAAGAACTACATAGAACTGCATAAACAACTCGAGTAGAAAAGTTTGCATTTCCATCATAAATCGCCATATTTTTTTTTTTTTTTTCAATGCGAGAAAAACTTGCATAATCTCAATCTACCTGAAAAAAGCTTTAAAATTAAATGACATGTCGCTAAGCCTACGTGCTAAGTTAATATTAACTTAGTGCTTGGGCTTCCACGGCTTCACTCGTAATCCATAACTTGGTTTTCCGGTGAAATCCGCGTTACCAAGGGGTTCAAGTCCGACCGACGTTTCGCTTCCACTGCTGGAAGCATCTTGAGGAGTGTGGTGCATCGTCATGTTTACTCGAAGCAAACACAAGTTATACTGACGACTGGAGAGAAGAACCACGTATTTATACTGGTTTTCTTGACCGTAGATTGTAACTGGATTTCCCGAGGGTTTCTTTACTAAATAATAAATAATAAGCGTTTTTTTTTTCTTCACTTCACTCATTTTGGCCATATTGTTTTGACGACAATATGAAATATACAATCAAAATAAATAATAAAATAATAGTTACACATTCTTTTCCAACTCTTCAAGACCTATGTATAAAATTTCATACTCATTAAAAACGATTGACTAAAATAATCGCCATTTTGACCGCCTTCTTTAAAATGAGCCGAAGTGAATTTAATCGGTCGACATTTACACCAGTTATCGTTAGAAAACAAACTCACTTTTAAAATCCCAAGTCAGGGAAGCGTACATCAACATTTTTAATATAGATCTATTAAACCAGTTTAATTGTTGGTCAGCTAACAAAAAAAAACATGTTTAACCCCGGAATGCTAATGGTAGTCGAATCGGCGAGCACAGTTCAACTAGCGTTTGGAAATAACGTAATTAATGGGCCTATGGCCCTGGGACAATGGGCCTAGGGTAAGGGGCAATGGGAATTGAATTTGGGGGAATAGGTCTAGAGTATGTGGCCTTGGGTCGGAGGCCAAGGCCGATAACTTGGGGCCTGGAAGCTTAGGGCCGAGGGCTTGTGGCCTGGGACATGGGGCCTGGTGCATTAATGTTCACATCATTTCAGATGTACTCTGATGTTCCTACTAACTAGTTTTAAATCAAATGTTCGTATATCTCATTTAAAAAATTATGAGTTCTTAATAGTTTTCTGTTAATAAAAATGTAGTTTCAACCCAGAAATTTTATTTTCTACGTATTTTGGTCGAATCGACCAAGGTTTAGTAATGCCATCCATCCAATTACCATAAGCATTGCAGGTTAAATCACTTTAATTATTGTTCAGCTAATGTAATACTGAAAACCCTTTTTCAATCTACTCTTCTAACCAACGTATTTACGCACCTGTGCATCCTTTTCCAATTGCAGCTTTAAGTGGCCACCTTTTGAGTAATGACTAACTTCAAATTTCTCTGACAATCTGTAAATATAATATATGACACATGTATAATATAATTTGGCATTTACAAATTCAATTGTGGAAGCTTTCTACATTAATTCAAATATGGCCCTTGACGGTTTGTCTGTGAGTAAGGGTTACGTGTCCGACGACAGCTTGATTACAAGTTAACTGATTTACTTTCTTTTACTAATGCTCATTCAAGTGTGCGTGACGGGCGGTGGACAATCTGTCCGGGGTGGACAATCTGTCCGCGGCGGACAGTCCAGCTTCTTGTGTGACCGGGGCCTTGAAAGACTCATATTTCTTATGTAACTGGAATGGATAGAGGTGTCAAATTATTATTTATGGTTCAGTTTGTAATGAACTCTACTTTAAAATTAATTTGATATATCTTGGTATGTTTAATAAGATAATAGAGGGGTGCAAAGTGCGTTGAGTTGGTTTCAGTAAAGCATGGTGGGGCTGTGCTCGACCTGGCCGGGGCGCCTCCTCTAGTACTTATCAAGACAAAGCGAAATTTAGTGCAAAGTACTTTGGGTCAAAGGAATATCACACTTGTGAACATACAAGTAATAATATCCCTTTGTCTTAATAGTTAATTAGACTAAGGGATATCATCACTTTATATACATGTGTGATATTCCTTTCTGCCTAAATACTTTGGACTGAGTCTCTTTGAGTATATAGTTACGGGCACTCAACTACAATGTTGGCTTGTGTCTGCTTTACTTTGATGCCCCGATACCTTGCCTCGTACTCAAGTGTCCACTAAGAAAACAAACATGGTCTGTAAACAAGGGTCGTCGAGTTCACTGTTTCCCTCTCACGGGTCCTAGCCAGGTTTCCAACCCATTATTTTCACTTTAAATTTAATCGATCCTTTTACAAATTTAGAAAATTGCTCAGCACTCTCACTATTTTTTGTTTTTCTCGTTTTCGCAATATGTAAGGGTAGAATATATTGAGTCAACTCAAACATGTTTATGATTTAAGATATTATTGATACAATTAAATGTTTTAGTAGGTAGCTTGTTAATGTTTATCTATTGTCTTTCGAGCTGAAGTGAAGTGCCTTATCATTTAAACAAATAATGAAGTATAATCATACCTAATAAAATCGCACCTAGAGACCTTTGAAGTATCAATTAAACGCTAAATATTGAGAGATATATCAATTATTTTGCGTAACGCCTAAAAAATAGTTTTTCTAATGAAAAGTAACGACTAGTTTTAGATTGAAACACCGATGAAACCTTTTTTTGACAATGTCAGGGAAAATCTAGTGTTTGAGATAACAGCGCATCATTTTATAAGAGAGAAAATGTTGAGCAAGTTTGGACGGGTAGTTTAAGGCTTAATTTCTTCCTTGTTTTCTCTACGTGCCAATGTAGCGTTTGAGTGGTCTCTGACAACTTGCTCTGTTCTTGTCTATTCTTTGCAATATTTTTCATTTCCCCTGGAGTCTTTCCTCTGTTTCCCCCAAGCTATTGAACGTAGTCCCCAACATACGATTGGCCCCTGTAATCCGAGCGCCACAATACCGAAAAATTTAGGTCAAAGTTAAAAAATCTGTTGAACAGCCTAACTGCAATATTTCTGAACGGGCCTGTCAACATTTTATTTTCGATCGCTTAAATTGTTTGGTTAAATGTGACCTTTAATTATTATTTTGATCGACCAACGGTGGACCCGGAAATAAAATTTAATGTTGGAAACCGTGTTTTCAATTTTGTTTCACTGCGATTATTTTAGCAACCGACCTGCTTATGAAAATTTTCCAAGAAACAAAAGATTCGTTGTGTCTGCGATGACATTCCTTCTGATTTAGCCTCCGTGAATCGCTTAGACTGATTTTAAATTTGAATATGGTTAGAGTTTAAAGTGTTGGTAAGTATGATTTATAATTTTTAGGGTTTCGTTGGTAAAACCAAAAAAAGAAACCCTTATAGTTTCGTTCCTGTGTCTGTCTGTCACTCTGTACGGTTCCAATAACTTTTAAATCAAAAGAGATAAAATGATGAAACTTTCCAGTATTAATGATCGTTTTGACGCGCACACAGGAAAAATATAGCGAACTCAAAATTATCACCTGTAGTTGCATTCTTTCTTTGTTCACATTACCTAAGAGCTGCATTATCTTTTCTTTGTTCACATTACCTAAGTGTTGCATTATCTTTTCTTTGTTCACATTACCTAAGAGCTGCATTATCTTTTCTTTGTTCACATTACCTAAGTGTTGCATTATCTTTTCTTTGTTCACATTACCTAAGAGCTGCATTATCTTTTCTTTGTTCACATTACCTAAGTGTTGCATTATCTTTTCTTTGTTCACATTACCTAAGAGCTGCATTATCTTTTCTTTGTTCACATTACCTAAGAGTTACTTTATATTTTCTTTGTTCACATCACCTAAGAGTTGCATTATCTTGTCTTTGTTCACATTACCTAAGAGCTGCATTATCCTTTCTTTGTTTACATTACCTAAGCGTTGCATTATCTTTTTGGGATAATAGTGCGTTCATACTTATTTCCCGTTTCATAATTTTCTTTCCAATAAGCTTATAAATATTTCGTAATTTTCATAATGTTATATATGTAAATCTTGTAAGTGATTCATCGCAATTTTCTAAATGATTTGTCTATGATTGCTGATGTATCCATTATTTTGTTTTGACGCTTGTTCTAAACAAATCCTACAAACATATCACATCTCTCGATAATCATTTGTAAAAATTTATTATCAGCTTAAAATCTTACTTTCTTTTACCTCATAACGAAGGAGGAAAAGATGGGTCTTTTTTAGGCCGACGTAAAATATAGCTTTAACTCTTTCAAGTCTCTGTTTAAATATGTCTTTATAAACCTTTTTCTCTGTAATTTTGTAAAGTCGAGGGCTAAGTTTTCTTTAGGCTTCCTAAATTTCCATAAAACTGGAGCTAAGGGAAAATTTCTAATCCATAGCTTAAACAAACCGGGATTAAGAGTAAACGTGCTTAAAACAATCTTGAAGATACGACGTGTTCTATCACTCGATGTTACTTCTCAGTCAGCTGTGCAGTTTAAATTACTTTTATCTAATGATCCATCAGAAAACAAGTAATCAGTTGGACGTGGGTTACATTGTTTCAATACGTCCTTTGAGAATGTATGAGAAGTTAAGGTTCGTCACAGTTAGGATAATAGCTTGTTCAATACGACATTATTCCCATAAATGAATAAAAACAGTTACCCCCTCATTTAAAACATATGTTCGAAAAAATAGAACTTTAGACACAGAAAACATAGAGTTACATGCAAAACCAACATTTAGTCATGAATTTGAAAATAAAATATTTAATTTACAGATCAATTAAACACAGTGGGAAGAGGCAAAATTAAATAGAAGTATAGACAATTTATTAAATAATATATCTGAAAATTAAATCAAAATCTAAGAAATATATACAACAGTTCACAAATGAAAATGAAGAAATTGTCTTTAAGGAAATTAAACAATAAAATATTATTTAATAAAAATTTAAAATAGAACAAACTTGAGGAAATAAGTGCTAGACAAAATATCAATTCTGACTTAATACAATATCTCTAACCGATGTAGAATTCCTTAAGAAATGATACATTTTTAAGCTTGGGTCAAAATTTTAACTTGTTTAATTTAAAACCTGATAGTGATATTTTAAACTTATATTGAATCTATCTTAAATATAATAAATACTTTATTATTAATACACAGAAAAATGAAGTATCAAGAAAGTATAAAAATAATGAAATTTGGTAATGGGACTTTAGAAAAACAAATGATAATAGATTCGACAAAGACAAGACAATTTTTAAAAACTCACAATGAATTAATTATTTGCAAGAGTGATAAATCAAACTTAACAGTAATAATGACAGAACATCAACATTTAAATGATGAAACGTTGTATAGACAAATTAGAAGTACTCCAGACGAAAAATTAAAAGAAATAAAAAATTAGTATACTCCTTTACCTTAATACACTACACAAAAATAAATATATCTCACTAGAACAAAAGACTAAATTAAATATAAACAATAGTAGAATTGGACGCATTTACGGTTAAATAGAAAACCCATCAAAATGTTCATTTTAGCCGAGTGGTTAGCGCTTTGAATCCAGGTCTAAACATGGGTGGTAAGTTGGGATGCCAGCGAGCTGAGTCGTACAATACATACTTCATACTGATGATCCACCGGGGGCACTTCTTTAGATTGTTACTCCCCTTATAAAAACCCAGGTGTGATATTCCTTTGTCCCGTAATACTCCTCGTGTCTCTCTACTTCAAACATATTCTACGTACAATCTGGATCCAGCGGTGAATTACCGACCATTTATAGCAATCATAGAATGTAGGTACTTTTTTTTAGATTGTTACTCCCCTATGTGGTTTTAAAATATAAACGACCAACTAAATAACTACGAGTATTAAGACAAAGAGATGTTTAGTCCACTGTACTTTGGGACAAAGGAATATCACACTTCCGTTTTTATAAGGGGAGTAACAATCTAAAGAAGAACATTCCACACACTTTCTTTAGATTGTTACTCCCCTCTGTTTTCTTAATATAGGGAGTAACAATCTAAAGAAGTGCAATAATGTAAATACATAAAAATAACAAATAATATTAACAAGATAACCTACAGTGTTTTACAACAACATAAAAGAACTCTTATTCTCCTTTACACCGCTATAATCGTTGTTTGACAGTTTACAATCGTGTAAGACATTCTTACTGTCGAGAGTGAATTAAATAAACTTTTACATTTTTGTTCTTTTAATACAAAAAAAGTCCATTAAGGAGGCCGCCTCTTGTTTCTTTGATGACACAGTTAAGATGATTTTTTTACTTTAAAGAGAAGTAAAAAGTCCTAATTAGGAAGCAATTACTTGGGCTAAGTTAATATTGACTTTTAGGTCATTTTAATGGAAGTAAGTAGTTTTTTTCTCAAAAGGGAAAGTATTTAGTGAGAAGGGGTTGACTGACTATTGTGAAATCAAATGAAATAAGTGTTTTTGAAACACTTGGCTTGTAACTCGGCCGGCTCCGGCTGCTTCTCTTGTAAAACGGAATAACTCAAAACCAACTCTCGATGGAAAAATGTTTCTCCTTTGTATATAGAGAGGGAATGAAGAAAAAACATGGCTGACAAATTAAAAACTCTTCTATAAAACTTTCTTTTCTCGTAAAAACCTGAAATAAACATCCTTCCTCTGAGTCCACAACCAACAACTAAAATGATAAAACCTATTTAGCTGAAAACAACGACCAGAGTCATCTCTTACATTGTCCTGCGTAATCTAAATAATCCTTTACAGTTGATGTCCTAAATAGAACTTTGGGTGCTCACGTGAAAACAGTGACACATTAGGATTATTAAGATATCTATGTCTGGCGGTGGTTGTCGCGTTACCACCTGCAAAGCGGTGGTAAACAAACAACTGTTCTAGGCCTCTTTCTTACCTTGGGTTCTCGGAAGAAAATCCTACTACATAATGTCGTCCGAGTGTGCAATGTCTCATACACTTATCTTGCAAAGAGTCGTGTACCCAACATGGTGTACCCGACATGGTGTACCCAACATGGTGTACCCAACATGGTGTACCCGACTGTCAGGTGTGAAGCATCATGTTTGTGGATCTTGGGTAGTCCATATGGACGTGGTGGAATTGGGTCCTGACATATTAATAATAAATAATAATAATAATATTTATTCCACCAAAAGTTTTAGAACAAAAACCAAAAAAAGAAAAACAATAATTACAATTTTCCATATTTTTTATAAACTTTTAAATAATTAGCCTAATTTTACTTAATGAGTAATTAATCCTTTTTTTTTTTTTTTTTTTTTTTTTTCCTTTATTTTCTTCCTGAATAGAAGAAACTTTGATAAGCCTATTGATTTCGTTTTTGATCTTGTTGCTTCAGTAAATTCTTCATTTTTAGGTTTTCGTCGGTAAAACCAAAAAAAGAAACCCTTATAGTTTCGTTCATGTGTCTGTCTGTCTGTCACTCTGTACGGTTCCAATAACTTTTGAATAAAAAGAGATAGAAACATGAAACTTTCCAATATTAAAGATCGTTTTTACGCGCACACAGGAAAAATATAGCGAACTCAAAATTATCAGCTGTTCAAATCCAAAATGGCGGATAACTGACGTCATGCGAATTTTTTTTTTTTTTAAATTTTGAGTGAGGTATCAAATGAAAGGTATTGAAGAGTAGATTAAAAATATATAACAATTGTAGAAAGCGTATTATTTTCTCCGCCATTTTATAAAAAAACATCAAAATCTTGACCCCCCCCTTACTAATTTCATGTTTACAACACCAACGAAACCCTTTTTACGTGAGACTTCACGCACTACCAATTTTTTGTTTGCAGCTGTTAGTTTACATGGCGACTGTGGCATTACCCTCACTCTGCTGGTAACATGAAGGTGTCAGAGTCAGGGTATTCTTTTAAGGCTCTTAATTCCTGCCTGTTGATGTTGTTTGTTTGCGGTTTAGTCCGTCGTACGAGACATGATGCGTCCTGTCGTATTTCCTCCGCGGTTGCGGTTGGTAGACCACCGATGGCTCACTCACCAAGTTATAGTTTCTACACAGGTATATTTCTAGGTGGGATGGCAAAGTTAAAACCTTTCTTAAGAGCTTCTTCCGCGTATGGTTCTAATGCTTCATCGGTGAGATCCACAATAACTTTATCTGTGTTCAGTGTCTTACTCGTGTTGACTTTATTCAGTCTGTTAAAATTGCGTACCTACTTCTCGGCGGTCTTCTCAAGTGTAGGATGCACGTTAACTCCTGATGGAAGCGATAGATTATTCTATTAATTCCATAAAGTTTCCATGTGTGGTCTTGGATCTCGATTACTTGGTAACTGGCTGTAATCATGATCTACTCTGTATGATGGTTCCGTAGGTGTTGAGTCATACGTAGATAGAGCATCTTCTTTCTTTCCCCTGATAATGCTCCCAACACTGGGTGCAAAACGTCGGAGTGTAAACCCTACATGACGCGGTCACCACCGGAAGACCTAGATTTTCATACTGATTCCTGTCCCTGTCGTGGAAGCCTATACTACGTAAGTGTGTTCTGTTCTTTTAGGACTCACATGTCCATTAATAAGTTGAACAGTGTATTAACGCTTAATGTTTGTTAAATAACGCTGAGATGGGCCAACTGAACATGTTTCCTTGGTCTTTACTACTGTAGTTATTTTCTAAAAGTTTCCAGGATGATATTATCAGATCGAAGGTAATTGATCTCATCTTATCAATTACCTTGATAAGATGAGATTATCAAGGTAATTGATAATAATCAAGGTAATTGATAATCTCTAGTTATTAAATACAAGTATTTACTTGCTTCAATTCGTAGATGCTAATAGTGAACACTTTAAATTAATTTGTATGTTATGTTGTTACGATGCTCTGACAACCCTTAAGGACCTGCAAACTGACTTACAAAGCGCTTCCTTGTCTTTATCTAAATATAACAGTGGTTCTGATATTATTTTAACAATCCTCTTCAAACCGATTCACTATTTGACCCTCTTAAAACCTTTAATTAATGGAAAAATCCTTTTAAAAAAAATATGGGCTTTAGACAGGCTTATTTTAGATCTCAGCTTTTTTTTAAAAAAGGGAGGGTGCAGCGTAGGGATTAATTTTTGAACTCTTTTTTCCAAATTAAATTGATTCCTCACTTTTTTTTCTCGTTGGCCATCTTTTATATATACATATATATATATATATATATATATATATATATATATATATATATATATATATATATATATATATATATATATATATATATAACCTTTCCGATGGCGTACTCTTTAAGGGATTACGCTTGAAACCTTTATCAAGATGTATTAAAAGGAAGATTTTTTTTCTCAAATAATAAATAGGCAGTTTTAATTACAGAAGAGAAGTGGTGGGTGGGGGGGAGGGTAGAGGTTAAGCCCTCTGTTTCTCCCCAAATTCTGAAAAGGTTTTAATAATCAAAACGAGATTTTCAACTACTTAAAGGTTAAGTAGGAGTTTTTAATTCTTTCTCTTTTCCGGATTTTTTTTTTTTCTAAACTAAGAAGAAAAATAATAAGATGGTTTAATTTAACGTTTCTACTCCCCCCTCTCTTTATTTAATAAACAGGATTATACTTTGCTCATTTAATGTTTCAAAAGTAGTCACAAATACTTACTTGCATATTATGTAAACACGGTTATAGAAGCAACCACACACATGTACACAGGATTATAATATAGAGAGAGATACGTTTAAGAACTGGAGATGATTCTGATGTGATCCTTGGCTACGAGCGGATGAGCAGCGTGATTCTCTTTGTCCTCAAGTCAAGATATTTAAATGTAAAATAGATTTTAGTTTGGAATATCTGTTGAGTACTCTCTATTAATTACGTATGTATATTAGTTATATGCACGTCCATGAAACAACTCTATTTTTACACTTTTATTTAGCTATTAACACAAAATCTTGAAATTGAGATTTTTTAACACAAAATCTTGCAATTTCAAAATTGACCCACTTCCCGACTACCTAGAAGGCAGAAACTTGCTTAGATTATGTATTTCCGATGACACTGCAATAATCAATGGTAAGTTAATTAATTTTGTTGAAATTTCTTTTGAAATGATTGAATTAAGAAAATCAATAAAACAATTTTTTCTCACGTTTTACTCAAAAATATTATTGTAATTTACTGAATTTGTCAATGTGAATAGCAACTCGTTTGTATAACAAGATGCCCTGAGATTTTATTGTCAAGGATCCAGTAGTAGTACATTTAACAAATTCATAAACAACAAAAGTTAACGGTTTAAGATTTTGTTTTCAAAAGATTTACTATATTTGGCTCGTACGAAGGCAAGTATAAGCAACATTTAATAAGCTCACACTTGGTGCAGGAAGGAATAAAGAGTTAAGTTGGCAGCTCCGAGGTGTTGGAGAAACCCGTAGAGGGCCCGTCTTCACGGCGCAGGCGCACCAGCCAAACACCTGCCTCTGATAATTCGCCCACTTCCGCAAACTTTTCTGAAACACTGGAAAACAAGGGGGAAAAATTCTCAAAGGATTTTCATTTGAATCGTGTCGCAGGTGAGAACAACAGCCCAAGTTTAGGCAGCAAAGTAGCTCGAGACTGTGCTACAATCTCTACACGCGCGCAACCTCCACACTCTCACGGCATTGTGTACTCGACGAGCCGCACAACTTTGAAAATAACTTGCAAATAATGAATGTATTCATTCGCTTATGAGATAATACCGCTGTGCAGTACTTCAACCATGTAGAGTTATATTTAGCGTTAAGCTAAGTTAAAGATAAAAATAGACTGCCAATTGGTGTGGCACATAGCTTCCTTGCGTACTATCCGTGTGGCACATAGCTTCCTCGCATACTATCCGTGTGGCACATAGCTTTGTGATAAGAAAATCTAATACGAATGGTGGTGAATCGAAATATTCGTGTGTTAGTAAGTTCTACTTCTAGGTCAGAGTCAATATTTCATTATAGAATTATTTTAATAAAAACAACCTGATGTTAAACTCGGTTCCCTAACCTTAATTCCACATTCCACATTTAATCATTATTAGTATTTTGCAGTAATTATGGTAAAGTATCTTATAACATTAAGCATAAATTAGATTATTATTAATATTAATTATTATAGAAGTATGTACTCCACTCAAACATCTTTCATATAATAGCAATTTGTAAGTAGTTAAAATCTTAAATATATTATTCTCTTTCTATTTCATTTCAGTTTCTAACCGAATAATACAACAGAGTCATATTTTGTCCATAAGTGGTAGGGGAGATTTTCTTAACTTGGACTGTTACGTACCTTGGACAGTCATGTACCTTGGACAGTCATGTACCTTGGACAGTCATGTACCTTGGACAGTCATGTACCTTGGACAGTCATGTACCTTGGACAGTTACGTACCTTGGACAGTTACGTACCTTGGACATTTGCTCCAGCAGAATTTCAGGGAGAGAAAATCAATTGGCTCTGTTTCTACTGTATTGTCACTATTTATTTTTTTTAGCAGCGTTCACAAGCTAACACAAGTTTATCAGCAATAATTGATTCTTTCTTCTAATGTTGAAACTATCTTTAACTATCTGATAAGAAAAACTTGGATTCAACAAAACACAAATTTCATCAAACTAATTTATCTGTAACTGTAGCAAGTCATTGCAATCGCTTCTATTTATTAAATTTAGTTTAGAAAAAAAAATAGACTGCCAATTAGTGTGGCACAAAGCTTCCTCGCATCCTATTATGTACTATAACAATTATTGTTATATTACTTTATTGTTATATTGTTTATTTCGTAAAAACTATTAATAGTTTTAGCGATCTTCAACTCTTCATAGCGGTGTCGCTGTTGGTTTTACTGAAAAATTGTATTTGAAAAAAATGTTTGTCTCATTGAATAAATGAAGTTAGATTTTTTCCCCGACCTAAAATTCCAATTTTAAATTTAAAGTTCACGTTTACGCGAGCATTGCTCGTGAACGCTTAGACGGATAACGGTGTCCAACGAACTCGTCCTGGGCATTGGTAAAATGAACATGTCTACCAAATTTCATCAACATCGGTAGACATTTACTCAAGTTATCGTCGCACGTTTCATAATTCGCGGACACACAGACCGACAGACAGACAGACAGACAGACAGACAGACACGGGACCAAAAATGTTCCCTGATGTCTGAAACGGATTTCTGTCTTGGAATTTTTGAAATCGGAGGCATAAAAGTTTTTCGTTCTCAAAAGTGAACACAATGCTTCCGTTACCTTCGGTAAGCTCGGAAGCAAAATGTTTTTAATCTACGAAATTAGTTAATTTGATTTTTCAACTAGTCAAAATTTTAAATCAATGCTTCTTTTTTCAATGAAAACAGGTGACTTATTGTAACACTGCGTGAACCAGTGGTACATTTTTCCTGAAATCATTGTAGACTATTAAAACTGTTCTAGAAAACAAATGGTGACTATATGTAATTGCGCCGTAAAATTTGAGATTCTCTGACAAAATAACTGAAATAACAGAAAATGTCTCTATTGTTACTTTGTGTACGATAGGCCGCTAGTCTAACCCCCGCCTATGTTTATAGGGCAAGAGGCGGAAAGTTTAGAATAGCTTCTACTTCGCGAAAACAGTGACAAATAAAGCGTTTGACGTTAAATATTGTAAATACGAAACTATCCAATCCACGAAAATAATATTATAAACTGAGGAAATAACTACGCTCACTGGTTGGACCCGCTGTTGCCAACGTAAACGGTACTAAAATGAATAAAACCAAGCTGAAAACAAAGAGACAATTGCTTTACCGTGACTTGAACCCATAATATTGTCACAAATGAGAAGTGGGCCTCGGCCACCTGTTTTCCCAACAATGGCTTGGGTCGGCCCGCAGCACAGTATTGTTGTATTGTAAGCTTTAGAGTTGGAAGGTTCATTAGGTCATTAGTAAGGCTATCTGGATCGTGCATCTGCCTACAGTTTCACCTGTGTTGTCAGCTATTCTTTAGTCTAATTCGACATAATGTCTTCTGCGTAATATATTTCCTAATTAAACATTTAGACATAATATAATAATGTTTATCTATATGGTGGATTTATACAGGGTGTCCCAACTTAAGTCCGCCAAAAAGAAGGGGCATATAGGGGACCCTAAAAGGAGTCAAAAATGTTATATTAACCTATGTCCTTTTGGCCTTCGTTTACTGACTGGCGCCATTTTTAAAAATTTTGGGTTAAGCTTATTTTTTTACACTTAAACAAGTATATCTCGAGAACAAAGCGGGATAGCTCATCATTTTAGGTATCGTTGAAAACCTAAAAACATTTGCTAAAGGAAATGTTATTATCAATTTTCATTTATTTTTATTCCTTCTAGTTCAAATTTAGCTCAAAATGTATTTTTTTAAAAGAAATCAAAAAATAAAGAAATTTTTGACGGCCCATAGTGCTTAAACTAGTTACATCTTGAATTGTCCAGGCAATGGAAAAACTTCTTTATTTAATAACCTTTTCATGGATACCCAATACCCATATCATTGTATGTTAAATAGGAAATTTTTTAGTACTAACAGCTTAATACTAATCAACAATAAGACTTAATCATAATCACTTTCAAAGTAAATGTGTGATGAAATAACTATTGTTAACTATTTCTAGTAGCCTGGAGTATGACCAATAACAGAGGGGGGGGGGGGGGGGCACCTCTCCCTCTTGTAAATAGTTATACAAAAGCATGTAACCTAAAGTTAAAGCTGAAAACTGCTTTTTATTTTATTTTTTTATTTTTTTAACAAAGATATAAAGAGTTTGGAGGAGCAGAATTTTAAATTTTTTTAAATACATAACAATAAAAATAATAACTACATTCTTAACAAACTATTTTATTTTATAAAAGAAAAAGCAAACATTTTAGCGGAAAATTTAAATAAGGATTAACAAAAAGTAATAATAAGAAAGAACATTAACAATAACAACAACTAACAACATTTAAATACTAACTACTTTGAAATACCAATTTACTTTGAAAGTGATTATGATTAGTCGAGTCAAATGATTATTATACCGTACGTTAAATAGAAATTTTTTTTACGCTATAAGCACATTTGTTGAAAAAAACAAATGTAAATATGAGAAAAAATTACTTTTTCCGTGGTAGGCTGTGAAATAGTAACTTTAGAGCCTAAAAAACATAGCTAAAATCCATTTTTTCATTACGTGGACTTAAAAAATATTTTCATTACTCCTAGCTGTAAAGAAAAAATCTTTTACGTCCTAGGCACTAAAAGATTTTTTCTTTACGGTGGGTAGTTGTCAAAACTTCCGTTAGTAGTGCTGCAGTCTTTGTAGAAATGCTTCTAGTACGATAAAAATCCGCTAGATGTCAATGCGTTTTATTTATCTTTTTTTATAGTGTAACCTCATTTTAAGGTTTCTTACTTAAGTCTTAAGTATGTACTAATATTTGTTATTATTATATATTGATTAGTGATTAATATTTAATGTTTTTTCATTGTCTGCTACCTCGGAAAAAATAGCATATGCTGCGCGACTTTGAAGTGTTTTTTCTTTACCTTGGCAATATTTACTGTCTCGCTTCGCTCGACAGTAAATGTAATTGCCGCGGTAAAGAAAAAACTCACTTCACAGCCTTGTAACATAATATACTATTTTCTTTAATCTCTCCTTTTTTGAACGGTATAATCATTTGACTCGACTTAATCATAATCACAAAGTAGTTGGTATTTAAATGTTGTTGCTATTGCTAATGTTATTTCTTATTATTACCTTTTGTTAATCCTGTTAATCCTTATTTTAATTTTCCGCTAAAATGTTAGTTTTTTCTTTTATAAAATAAAAAAAAGAGGCCCGTGGTTCAAGCTGGGGTCCCAATGCTGGGGTCTATTTTTCTCTGTATGTCTCGTAGTTAATGATAATTATAATTCGATTTAAAGTAAAAAAAAAACAGTTTTCAGCCTAAATATTTAATTTTGTATACTTATTTAAAAGAGGGAGAGGTGCCCCCCCCCCCTTTTATTGGTCATACTCCAGGCTAGTAGAAATAGTCAACAATAGTTATTTCATCACACATTTACTTTGAAAGTTATTAAGATTAAGTCGAGTCAAATGATTATACCGTTCAAAAGAGGAGATATTAAATAAAAAGTAATTTTTTCTCATGTTTACATTCGTTTTTTTCAATAAATGTGCCTGTAACGTAAAAAATTTCCTATTTAACATACAATGATATGGGTATTGGGTATCCATGAAAAGGTTATTAAATAAAGAAGTTTTTCCATTGCCTGGACAATTCAAGATGTAACTAGTTTAAGCACTATGGGCCGTCAAAAATTTCTTTATTTTTTGATTTTTTTAAAAAAAATACATTTTGAGCTAAATTTGAACTAGAAGGAATAAAAATAAATGAAAATTGATAATAACATTTCCTTTAGCAAATGTTTTTAGGTTTTCAACGATACCTAAAATGATGAGCTATCCCGCTTTGTTCTCGAGATATACTTGTTTAAGTTTAAAAAAATAAGCTTAACCCAAGTTTTTCAAAAATGGTGCTAGTCAGTAAACGAAGGCCAAAAGGACATAGGTTAATATAACATTTTTGACTCCTTTTAGGGTCCCCTATATGCCCCTTCTTTTTGGCAGACTTAAGTTGGGACACCCTGTATATATGGGTGGAACACAGTTCACATGCACCACTTCTTGTAAAATAGTTAAAAATGGTTCTATGAAGATAAAACCCGTCTTTACCCCCCACTAAATCGGCCATTCACGACTCCATAATTATAGAACCCAAAATTTAGAAATAAAATATTTAAAAAAAAAAAGTGGGGGTGTCGGTGTGTAGGTACGAAGTTTCATTAAATAAAATTAAAAAATCACACTGCTAAGTACGTATACATTGCTATCTACTTGTACATGGTGGAGTTAAGAGACAAAATTAAAAGTAACGAACTGTTTGCACCTAGCGGAGTTAAGGAACAAGAACAATTAAATGAAACAAGAAGCATCATTTCTATCATTAATTCAAGTGTCTTACAATAAATATGTACTGAATATATAGAAAATCGTTAATCATGAGTGTATAGTTAAAGAGTATGTTTGTAGTATATACTCGTAGCCTGAGGGAAAAGAACTGTTTTCTACCTATCCGGCCTACTAATTTAAAATATTAAAAAATATATCCCTTCCCTACTCAAAAACGTCTGCCTGTATCAGGTTGAAATTTTACGAGCCCGTTTCAATTGTACTTTAGGCGATGTGTAAGATGTTTAATTAAAATCGTTACGTTAGAACGTAAGAAAACGGTAAAAACGTTGTTTTCTTTATTTTATCTAAGATTCATACGAAATATAAACATTGTATCTCTGTTTAGATGCGTAGAAAGTGATTCTTAACGTACTTGTATTAATTGCGCATGCGCGTCTCATAGTTCTGAAGCATTCCTCTTCTTTACCAGCCTAGGGCGGTAAAGGAGAGAAATTCTTGAGCTTTACGCACGATTAGCGAGTTTATTTACATTGAACAAAACTAATTTGTTATTCTTTTATTAAAGTAACTGTTTATATCGAGTTTTTAGTGAAAAACAATGAGTGAATCAAGTGACTTGATTCGCTGTCGCTCGGGAGCAAACTCCACACTCGCATGCAAAATGCTACTTTCCGCACTCGACGCGTAATGTACTATTAAACGTTTAGGTCCGCTATAATAAATTTAGCTATAACTACAGATACTACACTGCATTACGCACTACAGATACTACACTACATTACGCACTACAGATACTACACTACATTACGCACTACAGATACTACACTACATTACGCACTACAGATACTACACTACATTACGCACTACAGATAACTACACTACATTACGCACTACAGATACTACACTACATTACGCACTACAGATACTACACTACATTACGCACTACAGATACTACACTACATTACGAGCTACAGATACTACACTACATTACGCGCTACAGATACTACACTACATTACGTGCTACAGATACTACACTACATTACGCGCTACAGATACTACACTACATTACGCACTACAGATACTACACTACATTACGTACTACAGATACTACACTACATTACGCGCTACAGATACTACACTACATTACGCGCTACAGATACTACACTACATTACGCGCTACAGATACTACACTACATTACGCGCTACAGATACTACACTACATTACGCACTACAGATACTACACTACATTACGTACTACAGATACTACACTACATTACGCACTACAGATACTACACTACATTACGCGCTACAGATACTACACTACTTTACGTACTACAGATACTACACTACATTACGCACTACAGATACTACACTGCATTACGCACTACAGATACTACACTGCATTACGCACTACAGATACTACACTGCATTACGCACTACAGATACTACACTGCATTACGCACTACAGATACTACACTGCATTACGCACTACAAATACTACACTACATTACGCACTACAGATACTACACTACATTACGCACTACAGATACTACACTGCATTACGCACTACAGATACTACACTGCAGTACGCACTACAGATACTACACTGCATTACGCACTACAAATACTACACTACATTACGCACTACAGATACTACACTGCATTACGCACTACAGATACTACACTGCATTACGCACTACAGATACTACACTACATTACGCACTACAGATACTACACTACATTACGTACTACAGGTACTACACTACATTACGCACTACAGATACTACACTACATTACGCGCTACAGATACTACACTACATTACGCGCTACAGATACTACACTACATTACGCACTACAGATACTACACTACATTACGTACTACAGATACTACACTACATTACGCACTACAGATACTACACTGCATTACGCACTACAGATACTACACTGCATTACGCACTACAGATACTACACTACATTACGCGCTACAGATACTACACTACATTACGCACTACAGATACTACACTACATTACGTACTACAGATACTACACTACATTACGCACGACAGATACTACACTACATTACGCGCTACAGATACTACACTACTTTACGTACTACAGATACTACACTACATTACGCACTACAGATACTACACTGCATTACGCACTACAGATACTACACTGCATTACGCACTACAGATACTACACTGCATTACGCACTACAAATACTACACTACATTACGCACTACAGATACTACACTGCATTACGCACTACAGATACTACACTGCATTACGCACTACAGATACTACACTACATTACGCACTACAGATACTACACTACATTACGTACTACAGGTACTACACTACATTACGCACTACAGATACTACACTACATTACGCGCTACAGATACTACACTACATTACGCGCTACAGATACTACACTACATTACGCACTACAGATACTACACTACATTACGTACTACAGATACTACACTACATTACGCACTACAGATACTACACTGCATTACGCACTACAGATACTACATTACATTACGCACTACAGATACTACATTGCATTACGCCGGCAGATAATTGCGGTAAAGTATTGTAACATGTTCACTAGTAAATAGTGATTTCTTTATTACATTATCAGTTGTGTTAATATATAATTTTATAAGTAGTTAAATTAAAATTTAGACATAATTAGAGGAAAAGGAATGAATTAATAATAAAAATATTATTCATGGAGAGTCGGCAATAAAAATAAAAAATAATTATAATTATTTTTGTTTGTATAAGTAATCATAAAATTGACTGAAGATGACTTTAGATCAGGGGTTCCCAAAGTTTTTTTTTACCACGCCCCCCACAGTCAAGAATAAATCTTCCCACACCCCCCCCCCCCCCCCCCTTCACTATTTTATGAGATAATAAAAAAATGAACCATTATTACTTTGAATAACCATTCATTACTACGTTTACACATCGTTTTGGAAACGGTTTTGAAAACGATCCGCGAGTTCAAAACGCTGTACGAACGGAGATCGACGGATTGTATCGGGTTAGATCCGCTCCACCAAAAATACGTGATCGGATCGGGGGATCGAAATTCAAAACGCTCGTATGAACAGGTCGTGGAGGGGATCGAGATATCAGGTTATTTTACTCTTTTCCACTTTTGAAGTTCTTGATGCTTTTAAGTTTTCGTGAGCTTCCGTTTCTTTTTTTTAAACTGCAAAAACGTTTTTAAACAAAAGTTAATACTATAAAGAACCTGTAAAAACTTTTAATAACTTGTAAATAAAATGTAAAAATTCGCGGACATATTAGGTAACAAGAAAGAAGGTTTTACTCGTGACGTCACCGTTAACGAGATTTCGAAAACAAATATTTCGATCACCTGTATTTTTTGTTGTGTGAACGGGAATCGTTTTGAAAACGAATTGGATCCGAAACGCTTTCAAAACGATGTGTGAACGTAGTAATTTATTTGTATTACTATTGTTGGATGTTGGATGAGTATTAGAAAGTGCACAACGAAAATCAATCACAGCAAAATCAAGTTTGCCACGATACTTTGTTTTTATTGTCACAAGTGCTGAAAAATCATTTTTGCACAAAAAGTGCTTGAAAAAGGTTAATACAATCAAAGTGCTTGCTGTGATATACTGGGGTACACTTTGTAATACTTAACCCAAAACGATGATTTCTCCATTTTATCAAAATGGGCAGCAGAACCTTTTTTTATTTCTCAAGCTTGTTCTTGAAGTGTTTCGCGCAGGGAATCTATGTTGACACTGAAAGGATCCATTGTTAATTTAAAATGTTGTCATTACATGTGTTAGGAAAGTATCTGTTGAATTCGTCAGTGAGGTTTCTCCAACTGGTTTGATATTTGGATTTTTATATAATCGCATTAGACATTCGGTCGGCAAAGCTGTCTCTATCTCGAGGTCCCACGCCCCCCTTGACTTGTCTTCACGCCTCCCTTGGGGGGCGCGCCCCCCACTTTGGGAACCAATGCTTTAGATGATGTGTGGAAAGGTTTCAACATGAAATTAGTGATCTGTTTATTTGTTTCTTTCAAGCAGAAAAGGTTTTGAACAAGACGTAAAAAAAATGTTTATACTGCTTTGTTTCTTTAAAAACAGACCTTATCATCTGGTTTTAAATTTGTTTAACTCTTCTGGTATTTTACCAAAACGATATATCAAACCGTCACCGAGTCTAAAAGAAAAAAAGTGGAAGATGCGGCAAAATGCACGAAGTCTTTAACTAAACAATGTTTACAACTTTTTAAATATAGAATTATGGACAACCATTAAATTTGATAAACTGTAACAACCCCCCCCCCCCTCTCTCGCAGTCGGTTCATTATGTCATGAGAAATAAAGCAGGGTCGGTAATTTGTACACAGTGCGAAAAAATGTTTTAAGAGAAAAAAAGGGAAGATGTTGGGAAATTCGGTTTGGCAGGCCTGCTTGTTTTATTCAGATAAATGTCTTGTAAAATAGATACTGAGAAAACTTAAATATACAGGACGCCAGAAACGAAGAAGCAAAATTAATGCTACGCTGCTCTCCCTATTTCTGCATTTTTTGTGGTGAGAAGGTTTTTTTCGCACCAATTCTCACAAAGAAGACAGCTTGAAGAGAAACTTGTTTTTCCGTAGCAAAATTACGGTAAATTATATTAAAAGCATCTAATAATTGCCACGGTTTTTTTCTTTTGTGTGTGTGTGCATAGTAAAACGTTTAGGAAAGAATTATCGTATTTCATTTGCTTTATGATCTGTGAAATAAAAGATAATGCAGCAGGATGTATTATCGTGATTGTTCACTTACCATATTTTTCATAAAGTTAAGAGAAGATGGAATGTATTTTAAGTAATTTATAGCTCATTAATATCTAAATAAAATATTATGAAATATCAATTTAATTTATTAGCAAATAATTTGTACAACCAGAGATTCATAAGACGGACCCAGTGAATTCATAATATAAGAGGCACTAAGTCGGAAAAAGGCACTGAAACACGGCCAACAAAAACATCAAATTGTTTTATATTTAAAACTTATAATATGCAAAATATACAAATAAGTGGAATGTATTTGTAAAATATACATGAAATTAAAGTTCTCTAGATTCTAGTTAACGCCTGTAAATCTAATTTTTATTTTGGTGCCATTCGTCTTTTTTAAAACTTTCGGTGGTTTCGGTAAGACACTTGGATTGTCATGTTCATTGACGAGATAGCTACATTTAATACAATCTACTTTGAGTTGATAAGCCTAGTAAACACCTTCCTAGCCACTTTGTCACTAAACAACCGTATCAGGACTGTCGCAATAAGAAAGTCTCAAGTCGCAGGTTTCCCAAAAAACGGGCATCATGATAAAATGCTGCACGACATCTCGTCGTGTGTACGTGTTCCGAGATCAACTTCCGAGTGAGTTTCTCCAGTGCCCGCCATGAGACGACTTGTTAAATAATCCAAGATTTGCAGGCACTCCCGTGTATTTGGGATGGCTGGAATAGTTTTCCCATAAAACAGAGCTACCTTTAGAAAATTTTCCTCCAACCATCTCCTAAAGGGTTTTTGAAATCGGCAGGACTCATTCTCAAAAAAATTCTGAAATTCACGGCCATCTTCTAATTTCAAATGTTGGAGAAGATTCACAGCAACTTTAATGGCTCTTGAAAATAGATTTCTTGCCCAGCACCGTTTAGGATGACGATTTTATTCAGTTAAGAAAGCTTACATTATTCAGGCACTAGTTACATGCACAGAGAACAATTTCTGAGGATATCTATCGTGTTGGATTTTATTGAAAGACAAGCTCTGATTTCTGTGTAAGTGTAAAATCGAGACATCTTTAAGGACAGTCCAGGGTCAACGTATCGTGACTGTCACCGTACAAAGTCGCGCGACTGTCACCGTACAAAGTCGCGCGACTTTGTCGCTCGGTGTGTATTTGGCTTTAAATTCACAAGGCATAGAAAGGTTTTTAAGTTGCTTAACGATTTTCACGGCAACCAAGATGTCCGTAGGAAAAACCGAGGACGCTTGTAATTTTCTATGTTTGTCTATCTCCCGTTAACGCACCTGTATCTACGAAGTACCTAAACAAAAATTTGAAACTTTGTGGTTATTTTATGTGTAATAACCTAACAGAAATGCACTATTCACATTCAGAAAATAATGCCTCAAAAACAAGAGATTAAATACTATTTTTAACGGGAATGAGTCAAATGGATCGTTAAATAAAATAGGATGTCGCCCGAGTTCAAGTGTATATTTGGCTTCGTTTTTGTACCAATGCATATTTGCACAATGTGTCCGAACATTATGTTTTTTAAATAAGTTATACTTCGTCAAAAACTTTTTTTTAAGGATTTTCATACGTTTTATATTTTGTAAGAAAAAAATGTTCTCACACTGTAAAGGGCAACACTGTCGAGGTATGACGTCAGCGGGAGACTCGTGGGGAGCCCCCTCTCTCTCTCTCTCTCGAGCCGTGGTCCGGGATGGTCTCGATAACACGTATGTGCTCGTTCTTTGTCAAATATGGTGATTAAATATTAAATATTACAACAGTGAATTAAATATGTTACATTCCGTTTCTCAAAAAGGTGTTTCATTTATTAAAACGAAGCCTACAATACACACCCCAAAAATAATCTAAAAAATATAATAACGTGGTATCAGCTGGAGAGTTTTCCGTTTCCTTTGGATGATGGAATCCATTTGAAGGCGTTTGTTTTACGTCATTATGATTAACATTTTTGAATAGCCACTCTCTTAACACAGCTAGGCCGATAATTATTATAAATTTAACGAATGCGTCCGATTTGTTAAATTGCACACCTACTTATAATTAGTGTGTATACAGAATCCACATCCTTGGGAATTTAATTAGATTATTGCATTAAACGATTATTTGGGCTGGTTGATGGACAGATTTTCGCAAATTTGATCAATTATAAATTTGTTTGCTTTAAGAATTAGAGATTCACTAGTGCAGGAAGAGCAAAGCTAAAACCTTTAATCGAACAAATCTAAGATCATATTTCCTTGTATAGCAACGTTTTAACAAGATATTATAAAAATATTTGATAACAAACTGTACTGCATTTTATGACAATACAATTCGTAATATAATTTTAAATTAACTTACTATTATTTATTTATTGCTTTGTAACGTTTTATGACGAATATAATATCTTAGAGTAGTCCTTCCCTGTAGTCCTAGCTATTCATTGTAATGTAACGTAAATGTTATTTTATTATTGCTAAAAATAAGGTGACTTCAAACCCAAGTTAAGGCGCCACGGCGAAATTGTGTAAAACAACTTAATTTACATACCTGTGTTATTATAAAATATTTATATTCAATAAATGACAAGTATTATCATTATTATTATAATAACAATACTATCATGACATCGTTAAATCTTAATAAAATTTCCCGGTAGTTTAAAACTCTCACGACAATCTGAGTTGAAACGAGAAAAATCGAGTTTAGTTTGCTTTAACATCCAGTTAATATCATTCACGATACAATAAGTTACAATAATTCTTCAATTATTATGCTTCAAACACCACAGCTTTAGAAACAAGATTACTAGAAATGACTTCACTCACGAAGCTCTTGCAAATAGTAGACCGATAAAAACTTATATTTTATTACTGTTAAACTTATGTACTTAACTTAACTTTTATTTCCATTATTGTTAAAGAAGTTAATAAATTCTTAATCTTGTAGCAACAAACAAATACATAGTATTATATAGAATGTACACCAATTATAATAATAGTCAAATAAACAACTATAGAATATTAAAATATGCAGCTCATCTTTATCGCACTACCTTTATTGCCGACATAAAACAAAATAGTCTACAAATTGGTGTGGCACATAGCTTCCTTGCATCCTATCACGTACTTTATTGGTTTTATGCTTTTACAAACCATTATTGTCTAATTTTTTAAATTGATTCTCCCGTTTTTTAATCTGTCGAAATTGTTTTAATTTTTTACAGGAATTAAAGTATCAATTTAGCAAAAGTTAAAGAGCGCAGACGGTTCAAATTAATCTGGGGATATCTGCGGGTTACTTTCGATAAACTGTATAAGTTTCATTCAATTCAGATAAGTGCTTTTGAAGCTACAGGTGTAAATAAATGTATGTTTGTGCGTATGTGAAAGAGAAACAAATAAGCGCAGAAAGTTGAAACTTATATGGGCTAATTATGACCTACCATCCTAATTTCATTAAAATCGGACAAATAGTTTTCAAGATAATATGTTGGTTCGCAAAAATCGAGCGACAGACCGGCACGGAACCAAAAATGTTCCCTGATGTCTGAATCGGATTTCTGTCTTGGAATTTTTGAAATCGGACCTAAAATTGTTGGTTCTTCGGAACGATCACGTAGCTTCCGTTACCTTCGGTAAGCTCGGAAGCAAAATACTATTTAATTTAATAAAAATAAGTAAAACCTAAAATATTAGTTTAATTAACTTATCCCTCTGTAAATATACGTTGGAATAAATAAATAAGAATAATGTTCCAGGACACATTTATTTTGCTTCCGAGCGAAATAAATTTAATTTAATAAAGAGCGTTTGAATTTAAACATATTTTCTGACTTGCAATTACGCAGCACAAGGACACAATGTTGTGTACGACTCTGCATAACTTTTATTTAAAAAACAAACTGTTTAACCTCTTTGTGATGCATAGTTGCCAAGTCAGAAAATGTTTTTAAATGTAAACGTGTTGAGTGATTTGACAGAAAATGTTTGAGTCTGTGGGGGATACACTAATAGAGAGGGCGAACAGATACGACATAAGTTTCTTGTACTGGATGTATTAGACCTAGTAGAACTTACTTGAACAGTGGGAGACTTGGCTAAACCTATGACCTCACATTTGTTTATGCGAGACCTCACATTTGTTTATGCGAGACCTGGCATATTTGTAGAGAAGTGTTTTTGAAGTGATATAAATTTCTTTAAAATGTATTTTTTGATATTTTTTTTTATCATTTACCCAACTATTTACTAATAAATGTGTGCTGTAAAAAGGTTTGAAATAATTAATAGACATTTTTTAATAATATATTATTTTAATAAAATAAATAATTCCTACTCACATTAAGTATACATGTACGTAATTGCGTAAATACACTTTATTGCGATTCTATTTGCTAGAATTTAAAGCTGCTACTTACTATTATATTCCCTTGAATTCTACATGGAATGGAAATACTGGTAATGAAAAGGTAATAAAATACTATACTGTTATCTTTGAGATTAATGATAGTGCAATTTTAGTTAACTCAACATTTCCTCGTTGGTACCTAATTCGAGTTTAGGAATTACCTTGCATAGTAAAGTTCTTATTGAAGCTTGTGTTAGAATGCTTACAGCTAATGTAATAAGATAAAAGACGTTCCTGAAACAAACTCGAATCTCTTAATGATCTCTTGCTTGTTATTTATTTAATTCTTTGTCTCGGAAATAGAACCATTTAGCTTTTAGTAAATAATTTAGCCACTTCCTGTTGCCTGACCTTTAGTTTGGGGATAAAATATGCAGTTGGTTTGCGAGAGATGACTGTTCCAATTTGTTCGCAAACAATTGAAGGTTACAACATCTCCTCGTTAATTATTGCAAAGTATCTAGTTTCTCGTGTTTACATAAGAACTTTTAAATTATAATATTCTTGGAGGTTTAGTTTACAATTTACGCAGTGTAATAGGGCTATTATGAACACGTTGCTTTTTAGGGTTTTGTTGGTAAAACCAAAAAAAGGAACCCTTATAGTTTCGCTCCCGTGTCTGTGTCGTCACTCACAGACACAGGAAAAATATAGTGATTTTAGCCTAGATAATATCATTATCTTTTATTTTAAAAATTCCTATATAAAACACTATCAAGTTGGAGTTAGATGAGGGGATAAATTTTAACAGGGTTAAAAATTAAATGTTTGAAATAATATATAATTTAGTGCAGAAGAGGACCAAATCAGGAAAGCTAACGAATCAGTGTACTGTCCTAAATTCCATTTCCTGATACCACATGTGTTGAACTCCTATCCAAATACTTATCTTCATCATATAAATAATAGATGCCAGTTGGGTTTTTAAAATTAAAGGGGAAATTTTAAATTTAAACTATAGAAGAGGTAGGGAAGGTGGACAAACTGAATGCATTTTGTGCAATGAGCGAGCAAGGGAGGACAACATTCATTTTCTAGCACAGTGTGTGGCTCTGAGAGAGTTCAGGGTGGCGAGCTTTGGCTTTGGCTGGAGGGCTACATCAGGGTCTTGTGTAATGGGAAGTGGTCCGAACTTGTTTCTTATTATGCCAGCAGAGCTAGGAATTATAAAGATGCTGGTGGGGGAATTTAATTTCTGACTGCTACCGAAATATTTAACTTGCTCTATCTTTATAAATTGTAGGTGAAGTTGTGTAGGTGTCGCTATCTATTTATCATTGTAAAACGTGTTCCTTATTGAAGGGAGCTTCTTACATTCAACAAACTATGCATCTTGTCTGTCAGCGCCTGTCTGTCTGTCTGTCAGTAACGTTTACGTGTCCGGCGATAACTTGAGTAAAAGTTGACCGATTTGGTTGAAATTTGGTATACATGTTCCTCTTACTAATACTCAGGCTAAGTCTGTTTGACAGCGTGATCCGTCCAAGAGTTCGCGCACAACGCTCGCATAAACGAGAGGTTCAAAAATTAAATTGGAATTTCAGGACGGGAAAAGATTCTATCATCATCTATTCGATGAGACGGGCATTTTTTTTTTTTTTAGTAAAACCAACAGCGACACCGCTATCAATTAATAAAGATCGCTAAAACTATTAAAGCGGACCTGAACGTTTATAGTAGAGAAAACAACCTTTTTGCCGTTGTATTACGATCTAACTAACGATTTTAATAAAACTTCATATGCACCATCTAATGCACAATTGAAACAGGCATGCAAAATTTCAATTTGATACATGCAGTAGTTTTTTTGTAGCAAAGAAATACATTTTATATTAATTGAAAAGGAGATGTGTGGTTAGAGGAATAGTAAGAATGCGGGGTGGTTCCCTTACTACTAGCCGCTGTACTACTACTATACCCATTATCTATTAACACATCATGATTCATGATTATCTATTTTTTCAATATTCAATTCATATTTATTACTATACGCTCGCTTCAATGATAGAGCCACGCGATGCCTAGTATTATTGAATTGAGTAGGTTTATTTTTATTATTATTGTGAAGCTCCAATGTATTTGTCGGGATGTAATTAATGATACGAAAAGGGAGAAATGCGTAATATGAGAATTAGAAACCTCCCCCTGACGATCCAAATGGATCATAGGGTGAAGAGCATGAGAAGATTGTACAATATAAGAATTAAAGACATTATTATTATTATTCCTGTATAAAAACTATCAAGAATAAATTAAATTAAATAATAAATTTTATAGAACTAGATGATTAAATTACCTTTAAAATGTCAAGTTTGATGACTTTATGAAAACAAAAATAACTTGGGAGAATAAAAAACATGATGTATGTTACTTACTTTAATTATTTAGTTGAAAAGAAAACAACTCTATATTGTCTCTTTGTACCTCTTAATATGTCGCAAAATATTTCATTATTTTTATTTTTGTTTGCTCAAATATTTTTTGTCGTTGTTTGACGCCCTTATTTAGTCGGTCGGTTAAACATTTTTTTGGACAGAATTTTTTTTTGAGAGAGTTAGACAGATTTAATTAAATATTTAGACTAAAACAAGGGGGGGGGAGCTAGGGGGGGGGGGGAGGAGCTCAAGCGGAGCCTGCTTGGAATAATTAGATTAAATAACAAGGCATGAGGACAAACCTGTGTCCCCGACTTAAATTTCTTTTAATTTTTCAATTTTTCGGTTTATACAAACGGAATTCGTGTAGGTTCTGTTCTGTAGACAATAATATTTAACTTTTATGATACTCGGCAAGCATGAGAATTACTTTTATAAATATATCATTCTGTGTTACAGTAATTAAACATAACATAGTTATTAAAAATTAACGATAAAAAATCAAGTTTCAACTTATCAATTTCAGTGGAATAATTAACCAAAAAGTAGGTACAGAGCTCTTATTGATTTAGGATTCACCTCATTTATATGATTACTTTTATAAGCTATAATAAAACCACACTGATGTATAAGTTTATTATTATTTAGTGTTAATAAGGGAACTACCTGATAACTTGGATTGATACACCTGCACTTCCATATCACAATATGAACTTTCTTATCACAATATGTATCAGTTGTAAAATAAATTCGTAGTAACCATATTAAAAATAGATTTAATTTACACTGTTCTAAATATCTATACATTTTTGTAGGACGGTAGTAACTTTAATAAAGTTTTGTGTACACCAAATGCATTATGCATGTCCTCGTCCACTGGCGCAACGCAACTGTTCTTAACTAGGATGGAATTCGAGTGCGATTAGTAGTTATTTTTACTACGTTTTTATTAGCTTGCATTCTTGTTTGTTTGCCCGGTACAAATCTGGCAATCGATTTCTAACTAACTTCCCGAATAGTTAGACATTTGAAACTTTTAGCATAGCTCAGAACACGATGACAATGCATTATTTTAATACTTCTAGCCATCTTTCAGCAGAATTTAATTAGTTTTCAGCAAATTTTGCTGTGCGGAAAGTTAGTTTGGAAAAAAATCCGCCAGTTATTTTATTTGTTTTGCCATATCCAATATTTACGCTATCTTCATTTTGACGGGTCTCAAATTTGTGATAGATAAACATTGAATGACAGCAAAACAGGAAATATCGATTATATTATTTATCGATTATATTATTAATATTATTTCAAATATATCGATGGCATGCTTTAGATTTGGTGTTGGGGAGATCCGTTGTACAAAAATTTGTCCTTTTATAGGTTTAAGATCAGCTCTCTGGACGGTTGTCATTTATGTGAAGTAAATAAATTCGGAACTATTTTTTTTTTACTAACATTATATATTGTATAACAATAACAATTATATTATCAACATTACATACGATTCAACAGAAAATTTAAAAACGTACTATATAAAAAGTTCTTTTTATCTTGAAATTATTTTCAATAAACTCGAGGACACAAATGTAGCATTGTGTCCTCATAATTTGGACATAATTTGGAACAGATATGTCATAAAAACTCTCTGTTTTATCCATCTTGTTTAATGTATTTCGATCATTCTGCTCCTAAAATAATTATGATAGAGCAATGATAACATTATGTCCAATCCAAATATCATATGATGTTGATTTCTCTGTAGTTGCTAGAGTAACTGAATTTTATAATTACATTAATTTAACCACATACTCGTAACTATGTCCGCATAAATATGTTCTCTCATGTAACACGTAACTATGTTTTCTCATCTAACACGTAACTATGTCCGCATAAATATGTTCTCACATCTAACACGTAACTATGTCTTTCTTACTTGTTAAGTAGTTAGTTTGTTTTAGCTTTAACATATTTCACGTAGGTTACTTACTGAAGCCTTGACACAGGTAGTCGTACCTTGGAGCCTGCGGCCCCCCAGCCTGCCTACACGTTGTTCTGTTTCTAGGCTCAGTCTAGGTATAATTGCCATTGAAATTCGTCGAAACACTCAAACGATCGTCTCATTGTCATTTGAATATATCTTGTGCTTAATCAATATAATTACAGAGAAAACCCTCCGAGTGTTTTTGTTAAGTGTGTATTGATTATCTTTTTTGTATTACTTGCTTTTCTATTCTATTAATATCAGGATAACCGACAAACCGTATACTTGACAATCGAACAAGAAAATGCCAATCCCTTGAGACGGCACGGATCGTTCAATCATGCTCTCACGTACATGCGAATCCTTAATTCAACCGTTGTGCACTTTATAAACATATAAGTACATAATGCAGTCACTTCACACATCTTCACGTATCTTAGACACTAAATAAAAGTAAATTAAAATAATAACAAAGTTGTAAAAAAACAATAAAAATATTATCTCCTTTCAAAAACTCCAACTATAGAAAAGCTTGGGTTACCCCCATTTCGAATAATTTAAATAAATTTGAATGAATCATTTTTCGCTCCCCCATTGCCACCCCCCCCCCCCCCCCATTATATCCCAAGTGAATATACTTTCGAAGTGATTTGATCCGACTTTATTGCATTTCAAATAAGACCTTTATAGAATTGATCTGTGTGGGTTTCAGCCCTCGGGCCGGAGAAGGCTTGCAGTACACTGATAAGGGAGATCTATTGTTCCACTTAGACTGTGATAAGAGAAAACCCTAGTTGCTCCTACCTACAATCAACCTTATCCGACTAGACCGAGCTGAAAATATACTACTTTACAATCGAGAAATAAACTGGAGCGTAATATAATCTAAAATACACACTATGCTAAAATTTAGCTCGTAACATAAATTTAAAATGTGTTTGGGAAAATATATTAATATCGTCTATGTATTATCAATACGGGTAAAATATTAAGAAATCAAATAATCAATTTAAAAATCTACATTATTCAACACTTCAATGTGTTTGATTTTTTTTTACATTTAAGTGAATTGGATCTTCCGTGTTATCATCGAAATGATTGTTTTAGATTTTTTTCAAACTTCTTTTATTTCATTTATCGTGATTTATAAGCGAAAATTCTACGTGAAACAAATTTATATAATGAAAATGATTGCACTTCATAAATTGTCTGATGATAATTAGTGTAAGATACGTCATGTCGGACTTTCTTACATATTAATTTGAATATAAGCTATTATTATGGAGGTATTATTATTATTTGTGGTGAAGTAAGTTGATTATAGTATACATGACTGAGGATGACTCTAGTGTGAGTCGAAACGTTTCATCTGAATCAAAAATGTTTTTCTTTAATTACTTACACCTCACCAGCCATCACTACGTCTTATACATCAATTAAAATATCAAATTTATAAAAAAATAATTTTTTAATTTTTGGAAATTTCCCTGTAAGTTACACGGATATAGCTACAAGCACCGAGTATAGTGACTAAATAGAGATGTCATAGTATAGGCGGGAGGGAGTGGCACCAGCTTCCCCCTCCCCTAGAATACCGACAAGCTACAAAATACAAGACTTTCCTCAGTGTAAAAAGGTAGTGATATGACAGGAGACAGGTATTTAAAAGGTGTTTATATTATAATTTGAAAACGGACAACTTGACAACCAGGACGAAGGTTTCAATCTCAGTATTCTAGTGGTGGGGATAGTCCTGATAAAATGGTGATAAAAATGATAAAAATTTGTTTTCCTTATTTCCTGTAAACTGTTGTTCTTTGGAGATAGGACCTTATAATGTATGACGGCAGTATTGTGCTATTTCATACACTTATTTCATATGTTTATTCTATTTCTAGAACTTAAGTATTACTTCTAATGTGTGAGAGTCTCACATATATTTTTTTAAATTTAATTTATTGTAGCCGTTTATGTAATATATCGTCGATATAGAAAGAAAATATTAGCATTCAGCATTTACCGAATATACAATGTTCTTCCTCGACAGTCGATAGAACATTGCTTCAAATATTTAGGTTTTACATTCAGGTCAGCTCGCCGGCTAATAATTCATAATAATAGAATTTGAATGGCGGATTTAATACGATGTTTTAGGGCTGCGTCGGATTGTTTTAGGGTTGCGTCGGATTGTTTTAGGGTTGCGTCGGATGAGCGTTGAGCAAGTTATTCTGTTAAACAGAATTAAATGAGAGGACGCCGATTCTGCGGATCGACTCTGTTGCCGGTTTGAAATTAAATCAAGCCGAGGGACCAAGGGAAAAGGGATTGAACTTGTCCGTCCGGTGTTTCGGCAAAATTCCGGAGTCTAATTACGTGAAAACATGGCCCCGCCGGAAAACTCGCACAAACCTCCCTACTCAGTTTGCCGGCATCTCCGGGCTAAGTAAGCCCACAACAGTGAGAGCCCTTGCTCTGCAGTAACCGATACGACCCTTTCAACTTTCACTCACACAGACGTGAGATTACTGCAAACTGCTAAGCTAACATCTTTACACCTCATTTCAAGACATGTTTGAAAGCTTAAATAAGTTAATATTACGGTAAAATTACCAATGTATAGTGAGTTGTACCTGTACAAAAGTACACTCGTAATCATATTATGCTTGAGCATAATTTTCATGTACCGATTCAACCTGATTTTTAGGGTTTACTAGATCCTGGCCGAAACCCTTATGTCGAGGGTGATGTGTCTGTCCGTCTGTCCGACACATTTTAGTTCATATCCCCCGAACCATTTAATCTAGAGAGTTTAAATTTAACACATTTTAAACAACTTCTTGACCCAAACATAGGAAAAAAATAGACTGCCAATTAGTGTGGCACATAGCTTCCTCGCATCCTATCATGTACTTTATTGTTATATCAACAAAAAATTATTGTTATACTACTTTATTGTTATAATGTTTATTGTTTAAAAACTATTGGTAGTTTTAGCGTTCTTTAACACTTTATCGCGGTGGAGCTGTTTGTTTTACTAAAAAATTGTATTTGTAAAATATGTTTGTCTTATTGAATAAATGAAGTTAGATTTTTTTCCCGACCTAAAATTCCAATTTTAAATTTTAAGTTCACGAGTTATAATATGATATATTGATGACTAAGACAATACTTAGACACACTGACACACACATACATTCACAAGCTAATCTTGACGTCAGAAGCATTTTCCTATATAAGCTGACCACACCCAAGACTAGCTGCACTTCATTTTCATTCATTTCTTTTGCCACTGTATTATTTAATACTTTTAAGGTAAGACGTTGGTGTCTCCAACTCTTACCAAATATATAAGAGACAGTTTATGTAGTTTGTAATTTTGTATGTTTATCTCAAAATAAACTTTTTAAAAAAACAGTTCAGCGAGTGGTTCACTTAATTGGCGCAGTCGGTAGGACAGCCCTGGATTAGCTGAGAGGATATCAGCTAAGTTCCGTAGGATTAGCCAGGACACACCTAGAATTTCGAGACTCTGTGGCCCAACCTGTTTCTGGACTTCATCGAGAACAACCAGAGCGGCTGGACCTTTCTCCACAGTTTCTCTTCTAAACATGATATCACTCCTACTGTGAGTAAATTTATAATTTGAATGATATATTTGTAAAGGAATATTGATCAAGGAATAATAATCAAAATACTTAAAGTAATTTTTTTTATGAAATAATAATAATTTTTTTTGAAATAATAAATTTTTATATATAATAATAAATTTAATAATCATATAAAAATGGCAGAACAAGCCGTGAATTATCAGTTGCTGAAATTATTTATTGACACTATTCCAGCATATAGTGGAAACGTAAACACACTATCGATATTTTTGAATAACGTTGAAAGCCTATTGACGCAATTCGGCAATAGGGCCAATCCCGCTGACCCTATTAACACATTTTTATTCAGGGTAGTTGTTGGAAAGTTATCCGGACGAGCTCTGGACCTAATTGGGTCCAGAACCGAATTAAATACATGGGGAGAAATTAAAAATCTATTAACTCTTACTTTTGGCGATCAGCGTAATATTGATTGCCTCATTCAGGACCTAATGTCCATAACTCCCAACAGAAACGAAGCTCCTTATGATTTTGGCATGAGATGTCAAGACGCAAGATGCTTGATTCTTTCTAAATTGAATATGCTAGACATAACAGAGGAACAGAAAAGAATCCGAATTGAGGATTATGATGACTTAACACTAAAAACTTATATTAGGGGATTACAAGGTAATCTGCAAACAAATGTAAGATTGAGAAATCCTAGAAATTTAGAAGTAGCTATGTCATATGTGATAGAAGAAGAAAATTTTCTTTATTCTCTTAGAAGGGCATCTAACACCCAAAGTAATTATAGTCCTCCACCGAGAGTGACTCCTATGAATAACAATAATAACTTGAGTAACAGAAATAATAATAACTATCAAAGAAATAATAATAATTATCAAAGGTATAGCAATAATAACAATTTCAATAATAATAATTCAAGGAATGACAATAATAATTATAATAATAGATTTAACAATCAAAATATGAATAACAATTTTAACAGATTTAATAATAACAATAATCAAAATATGAATTATAATAATAACAACAATGGAAATAATAACAATAGGTTTAATAACCAAAATTACAGAAACAATGGTTATAACCAAAATAACCAAAATAATTTTAGAAATAATAATAATAATAATTCCAATTTTAATAATAATTATCCGAGAAATAATTACAACGGATATCAAAGAGGACAAGGAACAAATTTCCAAAATAATCAACCAAATAGAAGTCCTCAGAATATTAATAATAATAATAACGCAACTAAACCTAATTTAAATACGGCTACTCCAATGGAGGTAGACCGAACAAGGAATACTAGGATGTTCGCCCAAGAAGTGGCTAATACAAGTGATTTTAATGATAATCAAAATTCAAATTTTGATGCTGACAATCAGCAAAATGATTGTCCTTTTCACGAGCCAGCCTCTCAAAACCAAGAGAGCTGATAAAAAAAAAAATTGATGAAAGAAAAATTGTAAAACCTAAAGCAACTGATAATAAAAATAAAAAAGAAGTTAAGTTTGTAAAAAGAAATAATACTAATATAAAAATTAATTATCAACCAAATGATTTACCCTATATTGAGGTACCAGAATTTAATATTAAATTGTTAATTGACACAGGTAGCTCTAAAAGCCTGTTAAGTCCAGATTTCGTAAATAAGTATTTTAAAAATAAAATTATAAAAGAAAAATTTAAAATTGAGACAGCTCACGATGTAACGGAGCATAATTATACATGTAATATTCCTTTGTTTAAGATTTTTAAAATAAATGATATGCATAAATTTTATATATTTAGATTTAGCCCAGAATTTGATGGCTTAATTGGATCTGAGTTATTAGAGAAGCTACATGCTTCAATTGATATGAAAAGTAAATGTTTAAATATGCCAAAGGCGAAAATTCCTATTATATATAGATGTTATAATAAAAAAGTAATTAAACAAATTAAACTGCCTCCTAATAGTGAAGTTATAGTTAAATTGCCTGTTAAACAAAAAGAAGGCAAAGGAATTTTAAAATTTAAAATATTAAAGGGAGTAGAGATCCCTGAGTCTTTAGTGAAAATAAATAATTATAATGCATTAACAAGTATAAGAAACTCTAATGATAGAGAAATTAATTTAGATATGACAGATTCCTTAGACATAGAAAATTTTGATGAAAACGAAAATAATATTTTAAGTGACGATGAAATAAAAAATAATTTTAAATATAGGAAAAAATATGATGAAGACACAGATAGATTGCTTAAAGAAAATTTAAATTTGATAAAATTGGATCATTGTAATGATGAAGAAAGAACCTTAATTAAAAAACTTTGTTATCAATATAGAGATATATTTTTTTGTGAAGGAATACCGCTGAGTTTCACGAATCAGGTAAAACATAGAATTATTTTAACTGACGAAAAACCGATATATACAAGACAGTATAAATATCCTGAAATTTATAAAGAAGAGGTAAATAGACAGATAGAAAAGATGTTAAAAGAAAATATAATTCAGCCTAGTGCAAGTCCGTTTTCAAGTCCAATTTGGATAGTACCGAAAAAATTAGATCAAAGTAATAAGCCTAAAGTTAGGATAGTTTGTGACTATAGGGCACTTAATGATAAAACAGTGGATGACAAATACCCATTACCAAATATTAACGATGTACTAGACAAATTAGGGAGATCGAATTATTTTACAGTTATTGACTTAGCTAGCGGTTTTCACCAAATTGAAGTACACCCAGATGATGTTTCGAAAACAGCTTTTTCGACAGACCATGGACACTATGAGTATTTAAGGCTTCCCTTCGGATTAAAAGGGGCTCCAAGTTCCTTTCAGAGAACTTTAAATAATGTTTTATTTGGACTTATTAATAAAAAATGTGTAGTTTATCTTGACGATATTTTAGTTTTTTCTACTTCACTGGAAGAACATCTGGTAAATTTAAAACAGGTATTTGATAGAATGAGAGATAGTAATTTAAAGGTTCAATTAGATAAGTCAGAATTTCTCAAAACTGAAATAAAATATTTAGGATATATTGTTACACCTGAAGGTGTTAAAACTAATAAAGATAAGATCGATGCGATACTTAAATTTCCAATACCTAAGACACAAAGAGAGATTAAAAGTTTTTTAGGACTTTTAGGATACTATAGAAGATTTATAAAAGATTTTGCCAAAATAACTAAACCATTAACTAAATGTTTAAAGAAAAACGCAAAGGTAACTTATGAAGAGGAAGAATATATCAATTGTTTCGAGACATGTCGAAACTTATTAATTAACGACCCAATTTTACAATACCCTGATTTTGAGAAAGAATTTATTTTAACGACAGATGCTTCGAATTTTGCTATCGGTGCAGTTTTGTCTCAAGGCACTGTACCTAATGATAAACCCGTAGCTTATGCTTCACGGACTCTAAATGAAACGGAAACTAGATATTCCACCTTTGAAAAAGAATTTTTAGCAATCGTGTGGGCATGTAAATATTTTAGACATTATCTGTATGGACGTAAGTTCACTATCTATACGGATCACCGACCTTTAGTCTGGTTAGATAAGTTAAAAGAACCGAACATGAAGTATATCAGGTGGAAAATAAAACTAGATGATTATGACTATAAAATTATCTATAAACCAGGTTTGCAAAACTCCAATGCCGACGGTTTATCAAGAGTAAAAATAAATGTTTTAAACGACGATGATAAAGATTCAGTAATAAATAACCCTGGAGATGCAGGATTCTCTGCATTAAAATACCTTAAAGATTTAAATGAAAATACAAAGTTAACTGAAACTAAACAACCAAATTATGATGAAATAATAACATTACCACTAAGTGATGAAAATATTGACGACTTAAATTCCACACAACATACTAACAGAGTAAATGACACTAGTGATGGAATACCAATTTTAGACGAAATGTTAAATAATAAAAAACATCAAATTATTGTACAGCCTAATATTTATCATAAATTAAACATCTCTCAAGATGAATACGAGGGAAAACAGTTAATTACGGTTAAAATTCCCCTAGAAAATAACGACGATATAATATTTGAATTTTTAAGAGACTATGTGTCTCCCAGTCTCACTTATCATTTGTATTTTCCTACTGATATTTTATATAAAGATTTTTGTAGAGTATATTTAGACAAATTTTATGGTAGTAAATTAAAACTAATCAAGTGCACAAAATTGTTGCATACAGTTAAAAATAGGGAAGATCAAATTGAATTAATTCAAACTTACCACAAAGGTAATACAAATCATAGAGGTATTAACGAAACATTAAAAGCTTTACAAAGAAATTATTATTGGAAAAACATGAAGAACTTAATTACCCAAATTATTAATGTTTGCGAAACTTGCATGCGAAACAAATATGCTCGAAAAGAAATTTATTCACCTTTAGTTTTGACAAGGACTCCAACTCGTCCTTTTGAAGTTGTCCATATTGACACTTTTGTTTTTGATAAAAGAATTTATCTTACTTTAGTAGATGCTTTTACTAAATTTGCCCAAGCCATCCAAATTGAAGGCAGAACAGCAATAAATGTCAGCAAAGCTTTAATTAAGTATTTCACTTGCTTTGGAATACCTAAGTTGTTTATAATGGACCAAGGTCGAGAATTTAATTGTGAAGTTGTAAAAAATTTACTTGACCTCCACAAAATTAATATACATTTTACCACAGTTGGACACCACGATTCAAATTCAATTGTAGAAAGGCTACATAGTTCAATTATCGAGCAATTGCGTATTTTAAGGGAAACATATCCCAAAGAAATAGAAAATGACTTGATGGATTATGCTATCATAGGTTATAATAATTCAATTCATTCTGCGACTGAGTTTACTCCAATGGAGCTTGTCTTTGGACAAACAGCTCTTAGATCGCCAACCGAAATATTCTTACCTTCCCAGTTCTATGGAAATTACATAGAAAACCATAAAAATAAATTAGATATAATATATAAAAATGTATCAGATAAATTAAAATCAAATAAAGAAAAGGTAATAGAAAAACATAATAAGTTAGGCGAAGAAAACAAAGACATAGAAGTAGGTCAAATAGTTTACAGGAAGAACACCCAAAACAGAGACAAAAAGAATTTAAAATTCATAGGTCCATACGAAGTAACAGAACTATTGGAAAACAATAGAATCAAAGTTAAAAATAGACTAGGTAAAACCCTTGTATTACATGTAAAAGAGCTAAGACGGCCTCCTGTCCAAAAAATTATTGACTTGACGGATTCACCATAATATGTAGGTGTTAATTTAAATATATATATTGTAATCATGTATTCCCAAAAATAACCTAAAATTAAGATATATTTCATAATATTATATATATTGAAAATACGTCGTATTCAAGTTAATCATTTAATTCTTATCTCACAGGATGCATAATATGAATCAGACAGCTAAATAGCATTTTTGATACAATGTTATCTATATATTTTGCTGATAAGATATATCAATTCAATGGAATACTATCTAGAGTGAATTGTAAAATAAGCACATTATAATATAAAATTATTTATGCAATTATAGAAAATGATTATTACTTAAAACACTTATGAATAATTTACGTATTTTATTAACCTATTCATTTTAATTACATTATAAAGGAAAAATATTATTTTTGACATCTATTTAACTATTTTAGGATACTTAATCTATTGATCACTGGAATCTACGGACAAACAATCAAGACAGACTTAAACAATAATCCAGGATTACTTCCATTAAAATTGGGTAAAGCCCAAGTAGAAGTAGATAGTTGGAAATTTATCCAAATTATTAAATTAGATGAAATTATTCAAGAATTTACCAATTTAGAATTATTTTATAAAAGAATAAGATCATCGGCAAAGGATGATAGTGGAAAATTAAGATATGACATTGCTTTTAAAACTATAGATATATTACATGATAAAATTAAAAAACAATTAATACAACTAAATCCTATACTTGAAGAAGGAACACTAATTAGACCAAAACGAGGACTTATTGATGGTTTAGGTACATTTATAAAAACTATAACAGGAAACCTAGACTACAGTGATGCACTAAAATATGATAAAATTATATCGAATCTAGAAACTAATCAAAACACTTTAAAGGCAGTAATATCTTCACACATTTCATTATTTCAAAACTCAACTACTGAAATCACTAAGAATATACAAATATTAGCTAAAAACCAAAAACTTATTGAATTAGCTTTAAATAAAATTTTACTAATAAATCGAACAGTATCTATTGATGCTCCATTTTATTTTCAAATTATAATTCATCAAATAAAAGATAACTTTCAATTATTATATGATACTTTAGAGGAATTTCATGTGGCAATAACATTTGCTAAATCAAATACTTTTCATAATTCAATTGTCGATCCAAAAGACTTATTAGATTCTCTTAAACAAGCAGAGTCTACCTTAGGATCATATAAATTCTTATTAAGGCCAAATTTAGAAAATTTATTATTTATAGAAGAACACATTAACATTAAAAGTTTTATTAATGGAAAGAACTTAGTATTTATTTTGGAAGTTCCATTAGTAGATATGTATGATTTTGATTATTATAGATTGGTATCTATTCCTGTATATCATAATGTAAGTAAAAAATATGTAACCATTTTACCACAGAGTGATTATCTATTGTTAAACGATAAATTTCATACTTTTACTAACTCTCGATGTAAAACTGTACATGAAAAGTTATACATTTGTAAAGACTTAGTAATTCATCCAATCACTATGGATTGTTGTGAAACAAATTTAATACTACATCTAAATTCAAATAATATATGTAAAGTTAATCAAGTCAATTTAAATGATATATATGTAAACAAAATTGACATAAACAAATGGATTATATCTAGCTCAAGAATATTAGTTACAGAGAGTTGTAATGACAATAAAAAATTGTACTATTTAGAAGGAACTAATTTAATTCAATTAGATAAAAATTGTAATTTAAATTTTAATAACTATGTACTAAAAACTCTCTCTAACACTAACATGTATTATAAAAATATAGCCATCCCACAAATGAGTATACCTGAGCAAGTTAATTTTAATAATCAATCTAAATCTTTAAATTTACATCCCTTAGATCTTCAAATTGGAAATGTACTCCAAGAAGTAAATTATCAAAAAGAAATATTATCTCAAATGTCAGACCCTATAAATTTTAAACGCATAGACGTTTACAGTAACTTCTTTATTGTTAGCTTGGCCCTAACCCTTGTTATATTTGTGATATTTAAATGTTTTAAAAAGAAAAAGATAGAATCAACCCCTTTGACAGATTTTGGACATTCTCCCCAAAATCTTCAATCTCAGGTGGGACGAGTTATAATATGATATATTGATGACTAAGACAATACTTAGACACACTGACACACACATACATTCACAAGCTAATCTTGACGTCAGAAGCATTTTCCTATATAAGCTGACCACACCCAAGACTAGCTGCACTTCATTTTCATTCATTTCTTTTGCCACTGTATTATTTAATACTTTTAAGGTAAGACGTTGGTGTCTCCAACTCTTACCAAATATATAAGAGACAGTTTATGTAGTTTGTAATTTTGTATGTTTATCTCAAAATAAACTTTTTAAAAAAACAGTTCAGCGAGTGGTTCACTTAATTCACGTTTACTCGAGCGTTGCTCGTGAACACTTCGACGGATAACGTTGTACAACGAACTCGTCCTGGGCATTGGTAAAATGAACATCAAAATCGGTCGACATTTACTCAAGTTATCGTCGCACGTTTTATAATTCGCGGATACACAGACCGACGGACAGATAGGCAGACAGACACGAACCAAAAATGATCCCTGATGTCTGAAACGGATTTCTGTCTTGGAATTTATAAATCGGAGGTATAAAAGTTTTTCGTTCTCCAAAGTGAACACAATGTTTCCGTTACATTCTTACCGAATGTTCTTCCGAGCTTACCGCTCGGAAGCGTTATAGAAGTTAAAAAAATTAATATTTCAAATTTTTAAGTTTTAGGTAGTATATACTATGGAAAGATTAAATTTCACTTTAAATCAAATTATAATTATCATTAACTACGGGAGACATACAGAGAAAAATAGACCCCAGCACCGGGACTTGAACCATGGGCCTCCTATATATCCGTTACAGGCGCTCTTACCTTGCTTAAAAATTTGAATTACTAATTGATTGTACTAGGTACAGGTACTAATTGAGTACTTGATAATTATAAGCGTCAATTCTCGGTCTAGTTCTATTGCCGTGAATATTTGGCTTGCTAGACTTGTAGAAAAGATTGAAAGCTTGGATTCGGGACTTTGTATCGGTAACGACAGAGAAAAATCATTCTCCAGTATAGCTCAGTTGGTAAGAGCGCCTGTAACGGATATATAGGAGGCCCGTGGCTCAAGTCCCGGTGCTGGGGTCTATTTTTCTCTGTATGTCTCCCGTAGTTAATGATAATTATAATTTGATTTAAAGTAAAATTTAATACGCACATGCTCAATCCGCACAAACATGATAAACTCAAAATTTTTAATTTTGAGTGGGTATCAAATAAAAGCTCCTGAAGGGTAGATTACAAATAACATTTTATGAATAGGTATAGTGCTTTTTACCACCGATAGTTTTAGAGCCATTTTCCAAAAAAATAGTCCTCCTCAACCACCCAAACGGCTAGTCCTAAAATTTTGAAATAATTTTTGCTAATACCTTATAATTGGCCGATGAAAATGTCCGGAAAAAATTTAATATACTTTGACGTTATTACCGATATAAAACATTGTGGGGTCCCAAGGGATCGAACCAGCGCCCCTTACTCAACTTGGTTTTTCTTTTTTGTTTTGTTTTTTGGTGCCCTACATCTATTTTTTTGTCTTTTACTTTTTTATACTTTTTTTTTTTATAGAGGTTTGGAAATAATGAAAATGGTATTTCATAATAAGATAACTAATACAGACATGCTTAATAACCTAAGAAAACCTAAAAAGTACTTGCATACAACTGAACCCCCCCCCCCCCCCCCCCTACTTCCCTGTGATTTTATTATTTTGAAATCAATCTAATAATGCTTCGTACGCATAAAATAATCAATTGCATCAAACTTATTTAACGTAGGTTTTTCGAAATAAGAAAATAACTAAGGATACTGTTTGTTATCTCAGTCTTTCTTAATTATAAAGATTAGACAGTGAAAAAATAACTGTAAGACCGTTTTCAAAACAATTTACCCTTCCAACGTAAAGAGTAGAACTCAAAAGAATACCATTTCTTATTAATCTTTTAACTTTTTTTCTATTTATTTTTTTCTGTGAAACCGAACACCACCTCTCCGCCTCTACCGATTTGCCTGCGAGACCGTTTTAGAAGCGAGTCTGCAAGATAAAGGCAAGCAAAGTATAAAGGAAAGTCAGAAATAAAAGGCAAGAAACGCTAATGAGAAAAAATTGGTTTTTCAAAAACGCTTTTTTATACTTCTCTAATAAACTTAAGATCCTTGATAAAATCCTTTGCCTTCTCCTTCAGACCGTCTCGGAAAAAAACGTCAAAAAATTCAAAAGACTTTTTACCCCAGGAAAGGAATTCACAACGTTTTAAGAAGACCTCTGACGGAAATGATTTAATTAAATAAATGTTTTTTAATTATTAAAAACGAAAGAATCAAAAACATTTTTTTTTCTCCTTCATATACTTGTACATAAAATATATATACATTTTTTTAAAAATAAAATTCGTTAATTATAATATAAGTTAAACATAATCAAAAGTGTTAATGAAAAAATATAAAGGTATAAATATATATTTTTAATATATATTGTAAATACAGCCATAACTAACAACTAGAAATTTAACAAACTACCCTCCCCCCCCCCCCGCTTCTCCACGCTATTTCATAAATAATTTTTCATGCTAAAGTGAAGAGAACCAAGAGAATTCCAACGAACGAATAAAACAAAATTAAAATGTGACCCAAGTAAATGCTTTCTGTTAAGTGTAAATGTATGTTTGGGGAAAAATATAGCAGCGGATAAATGTACGTGGAGGAGGGGAAACAGAGCCAACTCCTGCACAAGGATTATCCGACTGGAGGCCAAACTTGGACTTAAGCTGTTAAAAGCCTCAAAACCAAATACTAAACCTTCATCTGCTCCAAACTCAATATAATATTCAATATCCCATACTAAGCTTGTTCCTCTGTGTGATTTTTCAACTTTGCTTCCAAGGAATTATTTTTTAGTTTTTTAAACAAAACACTCACAATTCACAGAAAAATGGTTGAAAAAACCAAATTTTTCTTGTCACGTTGTAATATTAAATCCTAAACAATATGATTCCGCTTGAAATTTGACTATTTTACTACGTTTTTATTAGCTTGCTTTCTTGTTTGTTTGTTTGTCCGGTACAAATCTGGCAATCGATTTCTAACTAACTTCCCGAATAGCTAGGCACTTGAAACTTTTAGAATAGCTCAGAACACGATGACAATGCATTAATATAACACTTATAGCCATCTTTCAGCAGATATTAATTCGTTTTCAGCAAATTTTGCTGTATGAAATGTTAGTTCGGAAAAAAATTCCGCAAGTTATTTTATTTGTTTTGACGTATCCCATATTTTTACGATCTTCATTATGACGGATTTCAAATTTGTGATTTTTTATTAAAAGGTAAACATTGAATGACAGCTAAAAAGAATAAATAAACCAAGAAATAAATTAATTGACGTATGCCAACCAGGTGTGTCTACACTTGAGTACAGATATCGGTTAATTTTCTCTGCATATGTACTTCTTTAATTGTACTTATTTTTCTTCTCTTACCCTCCCCTACACGGGGCCATATGGATGGCCACGGTTTAGATTCGGTGTCGGTGAGATCCGTTGTTCAAAGATTTGTCCTTTTATAGGTTTAAGATCAGCTCTCTAGATGGTTGTCATTTGTGTGAAGTAAATAAATTCGGAACTATTTATATTTCACTAACATTTTATATAACAATAAAAATTATATTATTATCATTACATATTATGATTCAAAAAAAAATTAAAAAAAATAGTATATAAAAAGTTCTTTTTATCTTGTAATTATTTTATTTAATGTCAGTATAATTTACTCTAAATGTGAAACATTAATGGTGGTGGGTAGTTATTGATGAAAGTTTAGGAATATCATAATGACGACTCACGCCTCCGAGTACATAGCGGCCTTACTAGGAAAGGTTGTGACGAATTTGTTTGCGGTTTCCGCCTTCAATGACGAGTTCCAACAAGGTCTTCAGGCTCGGTCTAGAAATATGCGCTACTCCCCAGTGGACGTGGAAAGTATGTTCCATTTATCAGCGCCGAAAAATTTCGGAAAAATTTACTTCTTTGTATCACGTTGTCGAGCTTAAACGATCGCACGGGGTTTTCTTTTGTTGATGCCTTAGCTTGCCGTTGCTGCGTGTCAAGTGCTTCTTTTCCAAACACGGCGCTTTACCCCACTCGGTGCAAAAGTTTGCCACGTCCAGTCTACCGACCCAGCTCGTTGTTACTAATTTCGTCTATATTTCCTTGCTATTCGCGTGCGATTACTGAGTGATCTTTCTTACCTCTTTTACCAACCCTTTTGCCTTTTTTCGATGATTCATGGATTTCAGGGTTAAGTATGCTGGCGATACATTCTGGTTATATCGGCCAAGGTAATAATTGGATGTGTACGTAATCGAGTTGAAGTAGAAAATAAATCCTTTTGCACAGTTGGTGCTGCCATTAGAATGCCCTCCAGGGAACACCCTGGAGATCAAAAACCACGTTGAACTAAGTCGTTGAACTTTGTTGCTTGTGCACAGTCTTGTTGGAGATTTTATCAGTTTAGATTGATGTTATACGAGACTCGGGGTTAACGCGGCCAACTACTGAGGTCTGTTGTAACACGTGATGCTGCTGGTCCCCACCCAGCTAAAACTGTATTTTTTTAAAACAGTTTTTTATTAGAGAGATGTAAATGTCGTGTTAATAAAGATTCATAAAATATTTGTGCTCCTCGGAGGATATCGAGTTGGCTAGGATCGTCAAGTTGAACAGAATGCGGCATTTATAAAGCACTGAAGTCGTGGTTACTAGATTATAATGCCTGAGTTACATTTTCAAGCACTAGAAATGAAAAAGATTGACTAAATTCGGATATACGAGAACTAATGTTGAGATCGATAGATTCGTTTACTTAATTTTTCTAGTGGCAGATATACCCATGTTTCTAAACGAGAAGAATTGGAGCGTATGAATCCAAGTTTGCGGCAAAACGATGCAGCGACGAGGCTTGAGAGAGAGAATCGAGAAGAGCTCTGCAAGTCTTACAGCCATTACTTCCATCTCTATCTTTATTTTTTTATTTTTTAAATATTTTATTGTTAAAAAAAACTACAACATTTCCATTGCAACAAGTGATAATGTAGTTATTGTTTACATGGTGGGAGCAACGTAAAGAATAAGTAGTCCAGTGATAACACTTACTTGGCTTGAATATTATAAATTAATTTTAATAGAATATAATTAAATAATGATAAAGTAGATTAATATTATAATATTATAAAAGATTTGAGAATAGATAGTTATAATTATAATAATTAAAATAAAAATAGTTATAGGAGTTGATCTCTAGGCTACTTCCTCTTCGAGGAACAGATATCTTGGAGGGTTACTTGGGATATGCTGGGAAGATAGGAGTTGATCTCTAGGCTACTTCCTCTTCGAGGAACAGATATCTTGGAGGGTTACTTGGGATATGCTGGGAAGATAGGAGTTGATCTCTAGGCTACTTCCTCTTCGAGGAACAGATATCTTGGAGGGTTACTTGGGATATGCTGGGAAGATAGGAGTTGATCTCTAGGCTACTTCCTCTTCGAGGAACAGATATCTTGGAGGGTTACTTGGGATATGCTGGGAAGATAGGAGTTGATCTCTAGGCTACTTCCTCTTCGAGGAACAGATATCTTGGAGGGTTACTTGGGATATGCTGGGAAGATAGGAGTTGATCTCTAGGCTACTTCCTCTTCGAGGAACAGATATCTTGGAGGGTTACTTGGGATATGCTGGGAAGATAGGAGTTGATCTCTAGGCTACTTCCTCTTCGAGGAACAGATATCTTGGAGGGTTACTTGGGATATGCTGGGAAGATAGGAGTTGATCTCTAGGCTACTTCCTCTTCGAGGAACAGATATCTTGGAGGGTTACTTGGGATATGCTGGGAAGATAGGAGTTGATCTCTAGGCTACTTCCTCTTCGAGGAACAGATATCTTGGAGGGTTACTTGGGATATGCTGGGAAGATAGGAGTTGTACTAGAGGATTAGGAATACTCTGGCTCGCTAGCTTAAGTAAATAGCGTTAAGATTATCAGGTACTAAGTTAGTAACCATAATGAAAATGCTTATCAAAGTCTTCCGCTGTTGGTTTTATAATGGGGTATTGGGTCTTCCGGCTGTGACCACGTCATAGAGGATGATGTCTCGTGCTCGAGCAATCTTTAGGGTGCATTTCGTTTTCTGACGGAAGAAACCACGGGAACTGGGACATGCTGCTCTGTGACGCGGTCACCACCGGAACACCGACAAGGTTGCACGTGTTGCGTGCGTTACGTGTAATCAAGTTTACTTTTACACTTAAACGTACAGTTTAGAGGGACAGTTAAATGTTAAAATGAAGCCGTGACCAAAGCAATCTTGGCTATTGAATTGAAATAAGATATTAGAAATAATTAACATGTTGACACATGTTAACTTGATTTATATCCGACATGTTAGATATCCTGTTAATTTCCTATTTCATTTACTTGTGTGCGACTGTTTAGATAACACCAAGTAGCGAACCGACTTTGTGACTCTGATATAGTCCGACTAATTTAGTAGCCGATGAGATTTCCACTTATACTCTCTGAGTAAGTTTCACAGTACTTACAAAGCAATCTGAGAAACTTCTAATTTGTGAGATCCATTTGTCTAACAATTAAAAACTGCAGTACAACAGCTAGCTCTGTATAAATACAAACAATCAAAGGGGAAAAGATATTAAAGGATATTAAATGTGCAGCAAAAAGCTGCGAGAAAAGTCGAACCTAAAAATCTTGTCCAAGTTGATTGAGCTAAACAAAATAAGATGACAACAATGACGGGACTATCTACCGCACATTATCAATATGTTGATGCGGCCGATTCAATATGTATGTTTAGTTAGTTATGTATTATTTTGTCTAATAAATCCAAATTATTATTACTATTATTATTCATACTAGTGATGCGGTGCATAAAGAACTCGCATAGATTGAGGTCTTATGAGTACATCACCCATACTATGTTCTCAATATTGCTACCAGGATAATTTTTCGGTGAAAACCTAACATATTCTTATTCAACCTGAAAACAGGTTTAAAATCATTTTACGAAAAACAGCAATAAGAATAAGCTTACTTTTTAACACCCTCATCTCGGTCACATTTTTTGAAAACTTTGCTACCTACTTATAAAGCCTTTTAAAACAATGTATGGTATATCATTCTGACTACAATCTTCCTCTTTAATCGTCATATTATAGGACCGAGATGATGTGAGCCGAATTAAATTTCGTATAAATTCGCAAGTTCTCAGGAGCTAAAATGTTTTCCATTCATCCGTACATAATCCATATTTAATAAAGTCATTGCAGGCTCACCACGCTCACCAGTTGTTACCTATATAATCTTAATTTAATAATATTAATGCAGGCTCGCTACGCTCGCCTGGTTATATAGCGTTTGTAACTAATATTTATTTAATAATATTAATACATGCTCGCTACGCTCGCCAATTTATACCGCATTTATATATAATATTTATTTAATAAAAATATTGCGGGTTCGCTGCGCTCGCCTGTTTATATAGCATTTTTACATTATCTTTATTTAATAAAAATTATTGCAGGCTCACTGCGCTCGCCTGGTTATACAACATTTGTACGTAATATTTATTTAATAATATAAATGCAGGCTCGCTACGCTCGCCTGTTATAAAAGCATTTCTGCATAGTCTTTATTTAGTAATATTATTGCAGGCTCGCTGCGCTCGCCTGTTTATACAGCATTTCTACATAATCTTTATTTAATAATATTATTGCAGGCTTACTACGCTCGCCTGTTATAAAAGTAATATTAATGCAGGCTCGCTACGCTCGCCTGTTTATACAGTATTTCTACATAATCTTTATTTAATAATATTATTGCAGGCTCACTGCGCTCGCCTGTTATAAAAGAAATATTAATGCAGGCTCGCTACGCTCGCCTGTTTATACAGTATTTCTACATAATCTTTATTTAATAATATTACTGCAGACTCGCTGCGCTCGCCTGTTCATACAGCATACATTTGTAGTAAATATTTTATTTAATAAAATGATTGCAGGCTCACTACGCTCGCCTGTTATAAAAGTAATATTAATACAGGCTCGCTACGCTCGCCTGTTTATACAGCATTTCTACATAATCTTTATTTAATAATATTAATGCAGGCTCGCTGCGCTCGCCTGTTATAAAAGCATTTCTGCATAATCTTTATTTTATAATATTAATGCAGGCTCGCTACGCTCGCCTGTTATAAAAGCATTTCTGCATAATCTTTATTTAATAATATTATTGCAGGCTCGCTACGCTCACCTGTTATAAAATCATTTCTGCATAATCTTTATTTAATAATATTATTGCAGGCTCGCCTGTTTATACAGCATTTGTAGTAAATGTTTTATTTAATAAAATTATTACAGGCTCACTACGCTCACCTGTTGTAAAAGTATTTGTACATAATAATTATATAATAAAATGAATGCCGGCTCGCTGTGCTCGCCTTTTTATACAGTATTAGTACATAATCTGTAGCCTTTAAAATTCCTTTAAACGAATTATAACATGCATGTAAAACTTTTTTTAGTTTTTTTTATATTGGCCGCCATTTTAAAAATATTATATGTGAAATTTGAATAGTTGGATATTCCTTTTTTAGACTTCAAGAGCTTTAAATTGATGTATAACATGTCATACTGACTAAAAACTGTTTGTTTACTGTTGTTAACTGTTTCGTCCGCCATATTGACCGCCATCTTGAAAATATGAACTGAGAAATTTTATTAGTTACATATTCTTTTTCATCTCTTAAAGACCTTTAAAACTATGTATAACACATTATGCTGGCTAAAACTTTTTTTTATAGTCGTCCGCCATATTGGCCGCCATCTTGAAAATATTAAATGTGAAAATTTATTAGTTACATATTCTTTTCCTCCTCTTAAAGGCCTTTAAAACGATGTATAACACATTATTCTGGATATAACTTTTTATTTTTGTCGTCCGCCATATTGGCCGCCATCTTGAAAATATGAACTGAGAAATTTTATTAGTTTCATATTCTTTTTCATCTCTTAAAGACCTTTAAAACTATGTATAACACATTATGCTGGCTAAAACTTTTTTTTATAGTCGTCCGCCATATTGGCCGCCATCTTGAAAATATTAAATGTGAAAATTTATTAGTTACATATTCTTTTCCTCCTCTTAAAGATCTTTAAAACGATGTATAACACATTATGCTGACTAAAACTTTCTTTTTTTGTCGTCCGCCATATTGGGCGCCATCTTGAAAATATTGAGTGAGGAATTTCCAAAAACTATACACTTCTAACAAATGCTGAGATGCATATATGTGCCAAATTTCGTTGAAATTTATCAATTTTTACTCCAGTTATCGTTAGACAAACAAACACACAAACAAACACACAAACTTTTCAAATCCCAAGTCTCTGTAATGAAGAATTCACTGCGCTCGTTCAATAATGAAGAACTCACTGCGCTCGTTCAATTAGGGTATTAAGATATTTTTTACTGGTTTCATATTACTTTGCTTTGTAAGTTTCATCGCACACCTATTACCCCAATTTCGAACCACTTCCTGTCTTTCAATCTTCCCCAAATTTTGCACATGGAAACAATTAAAGTAAAGAATCGAGAGAAAAAAAATTGTTCAAAATAAGACCAGTTTTTAATAATGGTATTTACGTAGTCAGTACGCATAATGTATATATGTATATATATTTAAAAAAAAAAAAAAAAAACCCTAATGGATATTCTTTATCAACTAATGTCTGCCCAATAAGTTTTAAATAGCTGGTCCCGTGGCCGCCGCAATGCGGCCAACGGGACGCAGATAGCGGTCAGCGCCGGTATAGTGTTGGCGCCCGTATAGTGTTGGCGTCGGTATAGTGTTGGCGCCGGTACAGTGTCGGCGCCGGTATAGTGTTAGCGCCGGTACAGTGTCGGCGCCCGTATAGTGTCGGCGCCGGTATAGTGTCGGCACCCGTACGGAGCCGGCGCTCGACAGGTCGGGTTTAGTGAAAATCGAAAGTCGCCCGATCGGGTCGATATATATATCGTTTTAAAGGTTTCGGCACGGCGATCGAGAAGAACTGTAGTTTTACCCGGATAAAGCCGTTTGGGGAAATTTTAAAGGCTGAAAACGGGTGAAAGTCGGGTTTTTAGTGCGCAGTTCAATTTCAATCTCCCGTAGCGGGCGTACTTGAGGTCCGACCGCCTCGTGTCATATACGGGCTTAAAGGTCTATTTGCGGGCTACAAAAAAGTCCCGTAGCGTTTTTCTCCAGGGGATACGGGGAAAAAGGTAGGCCACTTGGAAGAGCGGAAAAAGGCGGATTTATTAATATTAGACTGAACCCCAAATTATTCAACATTTTTTCCCCCAAAAAGTTTTAGCCTTAGAACCCTAATTTTTTGCATAGCGTCATTTATTACGGCTTTTTATTATTTTTATTACGGCGTCCAAACGAATTTTATGGGCATATACAAATTTCAAAATTAGGGGGGGGGGGGGGGGGGCCGGAAATTTTTTTTTTCCGGAAAATTCTGTCATAATCCTTTTTGTGGTGTCAAACAACGGGTGTATACCGAATTTGGTGAAAATCGGACCACCTTCCAAAAATTTGTCGAAATTTCCCTGATTTTGCCGTTCTCGATTTCGGGAAATTTTTTGGTCGACAACCATATACGTGTTATACATGGTTGGAATGATCTTTTTTTTTCAGGGGGGGGGGGGGGGGTCCTACTCTTGAAAATTTTTTTCCCCGACTGTGATTAGAGTTGCTATTTGAAGAATTTTTCTTTTAAAAAACTCAACAAGCTTATTGACATTTTAACTTTAAAGTAACTAGTTATAGACATATTGTTAATGTTTAAAATAAGCTGAGAGCTTGTTTACGTTTTCTATTCTGTTTCAGTTGTTTGATCTTATAAACTCGAGAAGTCGGTGAAATGTTTCATTTGATTGATTTCAGCTGCTTTGTGTAATCAGTTGATTTTTCTTGCCTGCGAGCTTTACTTTCTTAGATCAATATTTGTTGTCTCGACGTTACTCATGTTGACTCGCCGTATTTTCTATCACTCATAATCAGCGTTACGGTCTTTACGAAGTCACGCTTTTTCCCTCCGCTCTTGATTAATCATATTTACTTGGTGTAATTGTTTGCCTCTGCGTCTTACTTTATCTTGGATAGTCCATCCCGATATCTCTGGCATCCCCATTGATAGCTTCAATTATAACGGTCTCTCGAGTTCTCTCGTTTCTTCTATTTCCACTCTTAGATCCAACAACTATTATACGGTTTATTTTAATATAATATATTGATTATTGTTAATGGCTGATAATAAAGTGGTCAACCGTGCTGTTTGTGTTTTGCCAACTTCTCATATTTCTAAGAAAACTTTATGTCAAAACGTAATGAAAGTTTCGAATTTAAAATGGTTAATTTCCTTAAGGTAATCAGACACACATAGACTTTAACGCAGCTCGTCGGGCTAATTTCAGTACGTCGACTTTATACTTCCTCGTCGTAGAAATGAAACGGGCTTCTATACTTATCAGCGGCTGCTGGTTTTTCTAAATTACACCCACGGAGGTCTTCCTAGATTCCGCCCATCAGGTTCCACTTGGTCTTACGACGTGACGCCTCCCCTACTACCCTATTTGTCGCTCTGGGACGGCCTCCCTTCCTACTGTCGTGCGGAGCCCACTTCACCACTCTTACTCTTCGCTGTTCTCCCATGCTTTTTGCACGAACGTATGCCGATGGAGTGCTCGATCCATCCTATCACCGTCTCTTCCGCCTCCATCTGCCGCCGAATCTCCATATTCCTCGCCCTTTCCATCCTGGATATTCGTGCACTGCTCACACATCCATCTTCAAAGCACCGATCGATCTTCCTGTCGTTCTGTCAAAGTCCTCATTGCCCGCAGGTTAAAACACTCTCGACAATGGAGGTCAGAATAATGCTTTGAATTCCTTCCCATCGACAGACTCCACACAACTCCATCCAGCACATCTACAGCCTCGCGAGCATTAATAACTCTGCACATTCACCAATCTGACGAGTACCCGACTCATACATAATAAAACTAGACCTGTAATACGCAACTTCTTTTTAGCAAAATTACAAATCTTGCTGATATCAGTTAAAGAAATGGAATAGCTGCTTCTATCCAGGCTCGGTGATGGGATGTCTTAGATACTAATGGCTTTGTCTAATGCCATAGTTACGGTTCTTTTGTAGAAAGAAAGTACTACAATCAGATTATAAGAACTTTATGCCATAGTTAGAATTTCGTTTATAGTTAATACTTTGCAAGACGTATATACGAGAATAATGAAAGTTTATAGTTACATGACATATTTAGTCTACATTATAGAAGATTCTACAATGTATACGTCTAGCATCTAGTTCTGTATTCGTATACTTTTCTTATAATTAACAGACTCCGTACCTATTTTTTAATTTAATATAAATTTGAACTTTTCGCTTGTTCATTACTTTGGGGTTATTCATTGTATACTTACTTAGAGCGAGTGTATAACCAGGAGAACATGAAACTAAGCTTGACAAAACAACGTATGACATGTAAGACTGTATTCTCGTTTCAATTTTAAAGAGATACAGGTCCATTAATAAGAAAAGTTAGAACCTCGTCTTCGAGAATAAAAATACATATTTGAGCTGTTGAAAATACGTGAGGGTTATTAAATGTTTTAATGACATTCTTAACGTGAAGATTTTCAAAAGGAACGTAGAAGGGGTTTTCCTGCTCTTAATGCGAATTCTCTCTTCGAACGCCACTCAGCCCTCTGTTTATAATACTACTTTTTGAAAAACTTTTAGGAGGAGTTTAAGGTTTGGCGGTTTTCAGTTTTCGAAGGGAAACTCGGGAGGGAAGCGAGTGATTACATAAATTTCATGTGGTGGTAATGTATCGAGAAGGACGGGGGGCTGAAGAATGTAATACATCGTGAGTCTGAACTAGGCCATCGCTTCCCAGTAGAACAAGAAACAAAGTTTGGTGCCGAGGTTCTTCTGGGTTTGGGAGGGGGGGAGTCCGCCGGAGTTTGCTGTGAAAACTCAGTGAAAAGATACAGTTGGGGAGATTTCCCTTCATCGTACCCTTTACAACCTACTTCATCTCTTGTGTTGCTTTAATAATAAATTTTCTCCCTCACTTCTTCTTGCAAAAACTTTTAGGGGTTTTTCTGGAATAGATGCCGTCGAGGATGGAGCGAGGGTTTTCTGAGGGATATTTCGGTAAAGCCGCGCCACTGCAAACTCTCGGTATATCCCCGACCTCACCCCTAAATAGCGGCAACAAAGTCCAGAACCGTTTAAAAATCTTTACAACTGTGATTTTTTCCACCGCATGGATTCATCCGAGGATCAAGAAAAATAGAGAAATATAAAAGGCTTTAGATTTGGGAAACTATTTAGAAACGAGAATTTCTTATAGAAACGCTTTGAACAAGGTTAAAGTTAAAGTTTGTTTTCTCGCACTTTTAGTTACCTAATTATAATATTAGCAATATTTATCTCAGTGTCGCAGTAATGTTGTACTTTCGTTCCTTTTCTTTTCTTAATATTATATAACGTTTAGTATATAAAGAGAGTGTACAATGTAGGTATATGTACAATCCTAGGTATAATATGTTCAATAAACTTTACATTAGAGGTGGGTAATAACTGTTATTTGACGGTAACTAGTTATCACGTTCCCGTTCTCAACCGGTAACAAGTTCCTTGAATAGATTATTTGGGTAACAGGTTCCACCAGTGTCTTGATGAGCAAGAAAAAAAAAAAAAAAAAAGGTCCTCGGAATAGTGAAGATAATTACGCAGCTTAAAGATTCTACAATGATTCTATATAATACAAATATTAATGAGAAATCCAATGAATGGGATCGCAGTAAAGATCTAAAACAGGATTTCACAAGCAAAATAAAACAAAAAAAGGCTCCCTTGGCCGATATAAGCGTGTAATAAGTTTGAGTCTAAAATAGTTACGGCGATGAAGTCCTAAAGAGACGTATAATATAATTATTATAGAAGTTTTTTGAGAAAAATCGGTCCAGTAGAACAGAAGATAAAACGTATGTTAGTTACGTATGAAAAGCGGGGGCGGGGTGGGGCCGTAGCGCAAACCTGAATCTGGAGGGTGTCAGCTGAGGTTTTGTCATAAGTCCGTCGCTGGGCCCGCGGCAGAGACACTGACACTAGGTGCGAAACTACTAATTATGCAGAGGAAGGGATGAGGGCTGCGAGTAGGTTCACCGAGCGCCTACCCACATCTACCCTACTGACAAACTAGCAAAGCAAATCTTTGCTTTTTTTTATTTTGTAATAACATTATTTAAATGGAAATAACATAACGTACTGTTATAACGGAATCGAGAACGGTAACGGAAATAAAGAACATAACTGAATTGATAACGTAACGTAATGAAGAGTTATAGTTACAATATAACGCTTCATTTAAACCTAATACCTAAGGAGTTACTAATATTTGATACAGCTCCCGTTCTTTTAACGTTATAATATAACGCTTCATTTAAACCTAAAACCGTTTCCGCTCCGCTACCGTTATAAATATAACGCATCGTACCATAGAAGCATAGTACGAGTGCAGTGCCGCAGCTAAGCGGAATATTTATGAACTAAACTAGAGCTGTAACTACGACAGTACCCTCATAGTAAGGAAAGGGACCCTATCCCCCTTAGGCTACATTCACACGAGGCGGTTCTTTACTCTGAGATAGTACCTACCTCCGCGCCACCGCCAGTCGGTATATTTATGAATTAGACTAGAGTTACTCGATAACAGGTATTTTTCAATATTAGGTTATCTGAGGAACGGTTACCTTAAAATAACAGGTTATATTTAATTGTTAACTTATTTTCGACCCACCTCTACTTTACATATACCTAGGATTCCAAAATAACTAATTTATTATACTGGTCTTACAATTAGAGTGTAAACTTGATTCCAGATGTCATTCCAAAATAAATTAGAAAAAAATGAATTAATAGTACAAAAAAATTTAAAAGAAGTATTGATATATCTTATGTTTAAAGATATTATACAAATTAATCACATTAAATATGCAGAGATAGGTTCCTCTCTCTAGGTAAAAACAACACCTACTGAGGGCCCTCATCATGTATTTTATTTATTTTTTGTAATTAAGTAGAATGTCTTTTGGTGGAAATAAATATTATTATTATTATTATTATTATTATTATTAGTATTAGTATTATAATTGGGTGGTTGATATTAAGGTGTTTCTTAATAATTGCATTCATGCCCATAGAGGTGTTACATGTGTGTTTACATTAGAAATACATAGATAACGACCAATGACACATCTAAAGCATTTTGATTACTACTCATATGTCTAATATGTACACTCTTATTATACGAGCTAATCACCCAGTTATTTTGTTTATATCAGAAATCAGATGGTGCAGTTTACAACGCATGTATTTATGAATTAAGAACATTGATTCGATATGATTAATATTCACAAATTTAAAGTAGGAACAACTAAGTTTGGACCGAACTGTTTCAAATATAATAATATGGTCTCTTGATACATAGTTAATCTCATTTCATACCCATCTAGATGGTTTGTTTGTGCCCTCACGAACGAAACGGTATTTATTTGCAGCCGAGCCGGCAAAGTAAAGATATGTCGAGTACGGCATTTTCCAGTTTGTTATTTCAATTTGTTTCCAACTATCAGATGAAAGATCTGCTTGCCCCCCCCCCCCCCCCCCGGTCGTAGCACTCTAAACCCTTTCCAAAACTAAGCCGATTAGTCTACCAGGGGGGGGGGGGGGTATTTTCACACCTCGTGAAATCTAGTGAACTCCCCCTCCATCTATCATCGGTTTAGACTAATAATTTATACCGTAATACCTAACAGAAAATACGATGCCAAATTAACCCAGGGCTTGTTGTAAAATTAATTAATTTGAACAACGTAAGTTAAGAATTTGTTTTATATTTATAATAATAAAATATATTCATTACATAAAATATGAATGTTTAAGAGTAATTCTAAATAATAATATGCGTGAATACTGTACACGCAGAGATACGATCAACGCGTACTTGTATAGAATAAACAGGTCAAGTGTGTGCTGGTCAGCCCGAAGCGAGGGTCCGTGGGTGTTCAATGTCGCTTCAACACTTGATATTATACTATTCTAGCCCCTCTACCTTCAACATCGTTTGTCTGCTCTGCTAAACCTGCTCTACAGAGTACCAGACTCATTCACAGATCGAGTCCACTTAGATCTTTCTTTAGATTTTCTGATTTTATTCCACTGGCCAGACCTGCTTCAAAGTTCAAATATCTAACTGCCCAAATTTTTTGGAGGGAAGATTCTAAGAGCAGATAGTGAGTGTATGTGGATCCTGAGTTTTGGCATTGTGGCAATCCACATTTTTTTATACAAAACCGTTTTTTCAAACAAGTTGTTCAACCAGCCTTGGCATCCAGGTGGGAGAACTCTTGTCAGCCTTATTTCTGCTGGTATCCAGCCTTGGCATCCAGGTGGGAGAACTCTTGTCAGCCTTATTTCTGCTGGTATCCAGCCTTGGCATCCAGGTGGGAGAACTCTTGTCAGCCTTATTTCTGCTGGTATCCAGCCTTGGCATCCAGGTGGGAGAACTCTTGTCAGCCTTATTTCTGCTGGTATCCAGCCTTGGCATCCAGGTGGGAGAACTCTTGTCAGCCTTATTTCTGCTGGTATCCAGCCTTGGCATCCAGGTGGGAGAACTCTTGTCAGCCTTATTTCTGCTGGTATCCAGCCTTGGCATCCAGGTGAGAGAACTCTTGTCAGCCTTATTTCAGAGCCTTTATCAGCAGAATTTAATTCGTTTTCAGCAAATTTTTCTGTGTGGAAAGTTAGTTCGGAAGAAATCCGCAAGTTATTTTATTTGTTTTGACATGTCCCATATTTACCTACAATCTGCATTTTGACGGGGTTCAAATTTGTGATTTTTTATTAAGAGATTAACATTGAATGACAGCGAAAAAGGAAAAGTAAATAAAGCTTAGAATAATACTATATATAGAAGGAGCATAGAATCGGAATCCCATGCAATTACTGATAAGAGACTGAAGCCGAGAGGTTGAGCCTATAACTAGAGGTGCCAACATAACTACACTCATTTTTTTTTTAACTGGAGAAGGTTGGCCATGCTTTAGTAACTATTCAAAGCCCGCTCACAAACATCAAGAAGACAAACCCTGCCATTGGTTATTGTTTACGTTTTACTCTGACTAAACATACTACAATACTAGAGGTCGACCAAGAAGTCATGAACACGGGAGAAACGGAAAGCTTAACTTCGTTTAAAATCGGAACTTCCGAGTAGTGCCGAAGACAGTACAGTCGGGTGCTAATACAATAACCATTCCTAGTTTGTATGACATGCCCAGTTATGTCAAATCTCACGAATATCAACAGGAAGGTTTCCAATCTGTTAGGTTTCCTGTTTTGTTTGTTTTTATACAGCACGAACAACTGTTCTAAATCCAAATCAAACTCAGAAATAAAGAGGAAGAAAAAAAAATAGATGAAGGAAAAAGAATATCGATTTAGATTTAAAGAATATTATTATGAATAATCAATAAATAATAATATAAAGATATTATCGTATATTATTAGTGATTTCTTATCAGGTACAGTGTTGCCTGTTGCAAAAAATATTTAAAAAATATAGAAGTTGTCAAAAATAAAATTATTAATAACAAAAGAACAACACTGTGTTTTTTGACCGTGGTCTATTATATCAAAAACTGACTGTACATGACGACACTAGCGCACTCCTCTCATTTCCATGACTTCTTGGTCGACCTCTAATAAACAATATTTTCAGCATATTTCAAGCTAAAAATAAGATAAAACACAATAAAAATATTACAATAAACGTAACTAACTATCAATAATTAAAATTTAATAAAAATTAAATTAAAAAACCGAGGGCAAATAATTTTAGAGTTAGTTTATAGAGTTTTAGTTGACGTCACAAATTTCAAAAATGAATTTTTGGAACGCGGATTATGGGCTCAACCAAAGTTGGCTTCAATGTTATCAGTGATCCTCCTTCTATATATAGTAGGTATTATTCTAAGAAATAAAGAAATAAATTAATTGACGTGTGACAACCAGGTTTGTTTACACTTGTGTCCTAGGTATCGGTTTAATTTTTCTGCATCTGTACTTCTTTACTTGTACACATTTTTCTTTTTCTTCTCTTACTGTCCCTAAACGGGGGCATATCAATGGCACGGTTTAGATTCGGTGTTAGCGAGATCCGTTGTACAAAGATTTGTCCTTTTATAGGTTTAAGATCAGCTCTCTAGATGGTTGTCATTTATGTGAAGTAAATAAATTCGGAACTATTTTTTTTTCACTAACATTATATTATTACTAGCCGAATTGGCACGCTTCGCGTGCCTTATTCGTCTAGAAGTTGGCGCTAGGTGTAAAAAATAATTAAAACAATATAAGTAATATATCTTTTTTATTAAATAATTTTGTATTTTAGTGCAATTAGTTTATATTATTTTTTATTGCTTATTTTTAAACATTTTATCTCAATTAAATATATGACCTGCTTTTTTTTATATAAAATATATTTTTAATTATAAATGAATTTAACCATAAGTTTTTATATTTCCTACATATTTACTTGGCACTAACTATGTGGATAATGTATTTTGTTTAACAGTGTAATTTTTTTTTATTTAATAATATTATTGCATCAGAAATGAAATCTTAACTCATAAAACTGTTGTTGGTAAAAGTTTTGTATGTCTTAGTTTGTTAGTTCACCGCTAGAATGCGTTTGAAGTTTAGTTTCTAAATGAAGTTCCTTAGGGCATGGCACAAACAATATTTTAATGCTTTTAGTAATTTTTCAGCAGAATTTAATTAGTTTTCAGCAAATTTGCTTTATGGAAAGTCTGTTCGGAAAAAATCCGCAAGTTATTTTATTTGTTTTGTCATATCCCAAATATTTACAATCCTTCATTTTGACAGATTTCAAATTTAAGATTTTTTATTAAGAGGTAAACAGTGAATTACAGCGAAAAAGAATAAGTAAACCAATTAAACAAAGAATATAAATAATGGAATATGAAGATAAATTAATTGAATTAAAAAACGTACTATATATAAAGTTCTTTTTATCTTGTAATTTTATACATATATCTATATTTGATTAATTTATATTTTTATTTTTCTATACACTTTATTCTTTTATTGCCGCGCCGTATCAAAAACTGTCAAAATGTGTCAAAAATAAACAAAACAATGCACCCCCCCCCCCCCACAAAGACAAACCCAAGCCTTTCGCAAAGTCTTCTCTCATTGGTTGGTCATATTATGTCAAATTAAACACCAGAAAACTGATGTAGAAAGCTTGTCGCCAAGAGTAACGGCTACAATTAGACTAACTCAACCAACAATTCACGGAACTAAAAAAAAAATCAAAACAAATCAAATGCGCAGCAGTCTATCGAATAAAAAATCCTTACTCTGCTGAGCAGCAGCAGTGGTTTATTCATTCATCGAATATTATCAAAATTGGTATTGTTGTTAAGGTCTCGATAAGAGCAGTAAAAAATTATTAATTAGTTTTCCATTTAAATTATAATCTAAAAAACCAATTCGGAAAAACAGATAAATTAACGGTTTTTTATGCTTTACACCCCTTAAAATGTATAATTTTGAAAAAGTGTACATAACAACAATGAAAGTACTTTTCAAGCACTGTAAAATTATATATAATATGATATATTTCGAGCATTTCGATCATTGTACCCATGTACCTCATATAGGTACCAACATTATATTAAAACAAATTAAATTCACTGAATGGTATAAAGCTTACTAAATAAAATCATTACTAATAACACATTGTTTCACAACATAAAATCTCAAGTTAAAATAACACATTAGGTACCGTATGTACCAAAAGTACACATGTGTACAAATATGTTCAAGTATTAATTTTTTTCCGAGTTCCTAATATTAAATAAGGCATGCATACAAATTTTAAATCAAATCGAATCAATATTTCTCATATTTTTAATTTTTTATTAATTTCCCTATTTTTGGGCCCAGATTTTGAGCCGGAAAATTTGGGCAAAAAAAGTTGTCGACAACCCCATACAAACTATACGTTTTTTTAAAGCCCCCGTCGAGTAGATTACGAATATGCCGTCAGTTTACCATTTAGCACTTTTAAAGCCCAAAAAATGGCCAATCGAAAACCCCAAAAATTGCCAAATATGAACTTTGAGTGGCTTTTTCTCGGAAACTAAGAGTCTTGGAAAAAAAAGTCCAAGAGCACTTTCGTCTTGTATTTTTCATTTTTATAAGCGTGACAAATTTCATGAAGATAGTACAAACTTTATTTTTTACCAAAAAATCGTCAAGCCACACCCGTGATTTTTTTACCTGAAAAAGTCAAAATGAAGATAACAAAATAAATGAGGTATATTCGTAAACGTCTCGAAAAGGAGAGTAAAAAATAATAACAATGTTTTAAATTTCAACCAAAACCTAAGGAACCATTGTCAAAAAACAGCTATATAAGGACTTTTTTCAATTTTACCCCCCTAAAAAGTAAAAATATCACAAAACACTACATAACTACATTAAAAGGCCTATTCAAGAGTTTTTCATCGATATACATGAAAGTAGGTTTTGTGTTTAAAAGCATATTTGTACCCGTGTACCCATAGGTACCAAAAATATATTTAAAAATCAAACCATGTATAAGATCATTATTTAGGCTAATGAATTCTAATAAATGTAAAAATAAAATTTAAAAAGTTATTTCACCTTCTTAACCTGAACCAAAAGTACAAATCGGTACAAATGTACCCGTACAAAAAACTTTAAAAATAAATAAATACCACAACATTAAAGTATTAATCAAGGCCTTTAAAACGATATACGACACATAAAAATATACACGTGTTTTAAAAATCCAATATGGCGGCTATAATTCAATATGGCGGCTATATATCGAAATCAAAACACCCGCACTTTTCTAGTATTGGTACACTCTACCTATGTACCAAATTTCAAATCTCTAGGTCAATGGGAAGTAGGAGAATTACTGATGAAAAAATCCAAGATGGCGGCTATAATTCAAAATGGCGGCTATATATCGAAATCAAAACACCTGAACTTTTCTATTTATGGTACACTCTACCTATGTACCAAATTTCAAATCTCTAGGTCAATGGGAAGTAGGAGAATTACTGATGAAAAAATCCAAGATGGCGGCTATAATTCAATATGGCGGACACATATCGAAATCAAAATGGCCGCACTTTCCTATTTATGGTACACTCTATCTATGTACCAAATTTCAAATCTCTAGGTCAATGGGAAGTAGGAGAATTTTTGATGATCAGTCACTGTCACTCTTAGTTTTATATATATAGATCAAAATGGCCGCACTTTCCTATTTATGGTACACTCTATCTATGTACCAAATTTCAAATCTCTAGGTCAATGGGAAGTAGGAGAATTTTTGATGATCAGTCACTGTCACTCTTAGTTTTATATATATAGATAACAATGACAATTATATTATTAACATTACATATGATTCAACAGAAAATTTAAAAACGTAGTATATAAAAAGTTCTTTTTATCTTGTAATTTTGATCATAATATTTCCAGAAAACTAGAAGTAATTATTGGGTTATATTTGTATTAAATAGATGTACCTAAATATTTACCTTTAATTTTAGTAGCAAAGAAATTTAATTTTGCATTTATCATCAAATTAAAATAGAATGAGAAAAGTTGTGAGAATATTTTTCAGTTGACGATGGCAAACCACAATACCAAATGTAATTTATCGCCCAGTAATATTGTTTTGTTGTGCTTCGACTATAAATAATCACCAGCACTCTACCTTTGAGTATTTATTAAAATGATCTATTTTAAGAAATCTATTCTTGTAAAAAAGAGATTTCTAGAACTTTAGAGAAACTCTCATTAGTCAAAACTACAAATCCATTTTCCAAAAAGCCCGAAGTAGTTATAATAACACATACACATATGTTCTCCACCTCGAAGAATCGACTTAAAAAATATTTGTATAATATATTTTGGAACACGTTTGCGTGGGAAATCGATGTGGAGATTAAGAGCATGTGAGTTTCTCGAGCGGGAGGATGGTAGTAGATGTGCGAGTAATTTGAAAGCGAGTATGTTTTGATGGGACGGTTTCTCCACTCTAAGAGACCCAAGTCATATATTTTAACACTCGAGGCAGATTTTCCCAGTCGGAAAACAACGTTTTACCGAAAAACGTGCTCAACATGTTTGCCACATGTTAATCTCATCTCTAGGTTTCTCTCTTCTTTTTATTCGTACAACTCTCCGCAGCGCTTCATTCTAACATGTTTTTTAAACGGAGGTTTTATCGGAGGTCCGTGCGTTATTTATTTATTTTTTCTTTTACTTTCTCTCTCTCTCTTGTACTAAATTTAATTTTCGATATGGAAGACGGATGCGGTCGGTGATGGATATCGGTTTAAGGAAAACACTTGCACACATCCCCCACCCGATGCTCGTCCATTCCGACAATCACATACGAACCGTTCATCAAATACTTGGACCGACCCCAATCACCTTTTTTCAAAAAAGAAGAAATCTGGCTAGCGGCTGAATGAACGGTAAATCATATTTTTGTGATGGATTCTGAACCTCACGGCGTTTAAGTATCGAGTACCAGAGTGAGGTAAACATTGGGTTGGAATTCACTAAAACTTTTATATCGTTTAGAGAATCCGATCCGAGTTGATATTTTTTTCTTATGGTAATATTTGCTTTTGGATTTTGTATTTTCTCGGTTTTCTATTGAATGAGATTCTCTTTACCTGCTGTGTTTCAGACGTTTCCAAGAATCGATTCGACGTTTTCCTAAAGAGCTCAAGTATTTCCGATTATAAACCAAAGTTAAATATTCTCGATCACTTCAAGGCTTTTGAAGGGGCGCTTTTGAAGTTAAAAGGGAGAAGTTCGGAGACTAAATTATTTAACAATTGGATATTATTAAAACAAGAACAATGATATTCCGATCATTTCAGCTTACCAAAAAGTATTCGAGATTTCATATAAAAGTAACGAGAAAGTTTTTATTTTATTATACAAATACTATATCATAGTTAACAGCTTGGTTTTCCGGTGTATCCGCGACACGAAGGGGATGAAGTTGAAGTGCGATGTTTCGCTTCAACTACTGGGAGCATCTTCAGGGGTGTGGTGCATCGTGATGTTTACTTGAAGCAACAACAAGACATACTGACGACTGGAGTGAAGGACGGCGTGTTTATAGTTGCTTTCTGGAACGTAGATTATGCCTGGATTCTCCAGGGGTTGCTGGAGTCTGGTTAATCCTTTGTTGGGATGACGCAATCGGGCAGGGGTTGCTTTTGATGGAGTTGCTTCGTGGAGCGGGTGACGTTTGAAGTCGAGAAGTGACTGCGGCGCCGCTTCTTGCTTTCTGCTTGGCACAGGTGCTTCCTGGTCCGGGGAAGAGTGAATCCATCCTCTCTGTTGAAGTTCTCCGGTTGTTTCTCGATCTCGATATCCTCCCTTACCACCCCGCTATGACACCTGTTGGCAGAAGCGAGTACTCGTATGTATTCAAAATTTATCAGGTGACCGGTTTCTCCGGAATGCTGAGCTATCGCTGATCTGTGATCGTTGTTCTTCACTGCCCTTACGTGTTCTTGTAGGCGGGTTGAGATCAATCTTCCGGTTTGCCGGATGTAGAATTCCACCGGAAAACCAAGCTGTTTATTACGAGTCTACCTGTGGAAGCCTACACACCAAGTTAAATACTATATCGTACAATTAGTTTGTAGTTGTGTTAAATAAACATAATGGAGGAATAATTAAAGAAGAAAGAATCTGTTCTGTTGGAGAAGGCTCTAAATAATCGATTTAAATAAGCAGACACATGTTATAGAAGAGGTGTAGTTCAATAACCAAACAACGTCTTCACACAAAATAATTGTATTTGTAACAATTGACCGGTTTCGGCTGTTCTAAAGCAGCCTTCTTCAGATAAACTGTCTAGGTTATAAGGAGACTTCAAAAGTGCAAGTCTGCTGATGTTGATGTTGATTGGACGGCTGTACAATAAACTTTTGTAATGTTCAACAGGGTGGACCCAGTTCGTCAACGTATTCTCGGTGAAATACGTTTTAACGATTTATGTAAAAGAACGATAATATTTTTTGTCACATTGGTCTATTATTAATGGATATTTTTCAAGTATATAATTCAGCCTTATTTTAGAAATTAAGCGAGAATATCTTTGTTTTTTCCAGAGAGTACTTCGAGTGAGAGATGCGCTTGGAATACAAAATTAAATATTTTCGGTGCTTTTAAACATTCGAATCTCCGAGGGGGGGGGGGGGGGGGGGGTCTTTACCTCCGCTTAGAAAAAGGAAATTATTTCGGCTCCTCTTAAGCGGGAGGACTTGAGGATTTATCGAAAAACGGAGACCCGCCGGACAAACAAACCGGCGGAAAGAACAAAGCACCGGACCCCCTTCTAGAAGAACCCTCCCCAGCTGTTTTATTCAACGACTGAATAATCGGCTTAAAACATCGCCACCTAAAAGTACCCGAGGAAGAGGGAGGAGGATCCGTCGATAGAGAACATACTACGAGCGAATAAACGAAAAGGGATAAGTTATTCACGGAAACAATACGATCAGAAAAGCACCACAGAGACACTCGTGAAATCACTGCGAGGAATCTTTTAGATAATACATAGCCTAGAATGAAACCAAAATATTACGGAAAGATATTTCTACTCCCCTCTCTGGCAAACTTTCTCTTTTCTCAACATTTATTTCATTATTTTCTTTCTATATCATTATACAGCGAACATTGAAGTTCAGCGGAATCAAGCTTTATATTGTAGTTCTGTATATTTCAAACCAACTGGTTGATATGCCATTTTATAGATTTTTCTCATAAACAAATTACTTATTGTTTGTGTATATCTTACAATGTCAATCAAATGGCTGACAAAGGAGTTTTATTCAGATAAAGAGGTTAAAGGAAACTACAACAAAATGCCGAAAAGATTAGAGACAAATTGAAGACGAGGTATATGAGGATAAGACACTGCGTTGATATAACTCCTTGAGCTTCGTCGAGTTGTGACTTGTTTTCTTGGGTGACGACGACGCACCTTGAAATGGTTTGATGTTGCTAAGCTAAGGCAACCACGTTTATTCCTATAAAAATAAATGTTTCTGTTGATTTGTCGGTCTTCGAATAGATATTATTGTCGAAATAGATATCTAAATTAATTTACTAAGTTTTACTTATTTTTCTAAATATACAATGAAGCCTGTTGCCACGGGCTTAAAGGCCCGTGTACATAGGCAGGATAATGTCTTTGGGTTTGCTAGTATTATATATTTTCCTGTTTTTCCTTTTTATCCCTCTCTTAAGTGAAAATATAACAAAAGTGTACATAACACAATTACTTTACTTTACTCTTAAAGAGCTTTATAACGACATGCATCATGACGGGTATGTACTATTTTGACTTTTGTACCCAGTACCCTGGACCCCTGTGTACCAAAATTTAAATTTAGAAACCATATAGTCCTTCTCCATGAAAAAATACATGTATGTGCCAACTTTCATGGCGATCGGTCAAACGATGTCGAATTCTGAATTCTATAAATCACAAACAGACAGACAGACAAACGTCCATTTATATATATATACCAAGGACCCTTATATTTTCCTGCGTGTGTCTGTCCTTCCGTCCTCTCGCGTGCAGGACAGACACACGCAGGAAAATATAAGGGTTCTTGGTATATACATGTTGGTATATAGATGTTTTTTGACAAAATGGCGCCGAAAATTGAACACTTTCCCTAAGTGATATATATATTTGTAATCTACTCTTTAATTCCTTTCATTTGATACCCCACACAAAATTTTAAAAAAATGTTTATTTTCGCATGACGTGAGTCATCCGCCATTTTGGATTTGAACAGCTGATAATTTTGAGTTAGCTATATTTTTCCTGTGTGCCCGTCAAAACGATCTTTAATATTTGAAAGTTTCACGTTTCTATCTATTTTTATTCAAAAGTTATTGGAACCGTACAGAGTGACAGACAGACAGACTCATGAACGAAACTATAAGGGTTTCTTTTTTTGGTTTTACCAACGAAACCCTAAAAACACTGTTTATACACTTTATAGTTAAACACTATAGAGTGTGGCCTACGGACCCTCGCTGTGTGCTGACTAGCACACACTTGACCTGCTTATTCTTAGATAATTTCATTAGGCCAGGTTTTTACACTAACAGTAGAAACAGGTAATGTATTGATAAACTTTTTCTTGGTTTAGATATAATGTCTTCTTCTGGACTTAGTTATATGTACTTTATTTAATTTCTATAAGAAGATTAAAGTTGCAAAGTACATACAAGCAATTAGTTTATAGAAACCAGCGAACCAAGCTTGGCCTGCCCTTACACTGGCATTCCAGTTTAAGGTTTATCTCTCTGCTGGCACTTACAAAGTGTAAAGTGTGGTACGACCCACTTACATTTGCCTTGATCTGCATGTCAACGGCATTCTCTATCATCTCAATCCTCAGTTCTATATTGGAGATGACGTTTGGAAAGACATTCACCGCTAGCACGGATTAACAAAGTTAATGTATCGTCGGATTCGATACATCCCAGATTTAATATTCGTAAAGCAGTGAAGATGTCACCTTGCTATTAAATATAGCGTCGCTTTCATTTGTTGGGATAACTCGCAGCCTTCTCATACGAGGCACAGGTGCCCGATGGCTGCATTTGCCTTTCTCATCTCTCTACAAACATCTTTATCACCACCTGCGATTTTTGACTCGATGCTTTCACGAAAAGTGTTAAGTCATTAATATCCTCTTAGGCATTCACTTTTATGTGCAACTTCCGAGATTACTAGAAAAACGGAAACCTGCTACGTTTAAGTTTAATTTATTGTTACATTAAGTTTAACGTTACTTTACTCACTACGTACTCTGGGTGATATTTATCTTTTAGACCGCATGTACAAATAGAAGGCGGTACGGGCGTCAGCCATCTCGTCAGCCTTTTCGTAATTAAAAATATATATTCCAAGCTCCCTCGTTTTATTCGGATATTATAACGTATTCTATTATAGGAAGAATACGAAAAATAAAAATAAAGATGTGAAACAAATTAATTTAGTGTATCTGAATCTATGGGAAGTTGATCGATCACTTTAGCCTCGGTAGCTTGAAGGGACTGATGAGTGTTTTAATATTCATTGGAAAAAATGTTTCGCAAGGGTTGTACGGGCAGGGAAAAATGGAGTTTGGAATTTTCATAAATATATTTTTTTATATCTGGAGTGAGATTGATAAGAGGCAGGTCGGAGCAAACAAGACCTCTGAAAAACAACGCATCGCGTCCCGTTTCTTCGGATTAAATTATAAAAAAAATCTTTCTATCGATTGAATAATTTTAATTTCTATAGTAATAATATTTTCAAATAACCTTTGTATTGGTATTTTCTCTAATAGTACTAGTTTTGATGTAAAATTACTTGATAAACCTCAATAATTGCTGTATTTTAAACAAACATTTTTTTTTTTAAACGAAATCAATTTATATAACATTATTGACGGGAAGCTAAATGTCGCTAAAATTCTTGCGTCAGAAGGTTACAATTGAACTACAACAATAAGAGAGGGTTACAACAGTTGAACGTCGTTAGTTCAAGTGAAAAAAATCTGTTAGTTCAAAACTGTCACCTATCCAAGTACTGACCACGCCCAATGCTGCGGAGCAGCAGGAGTGGCCACTTAAGTGCCCTCCAAAGTGAGGAAAAGTTCCTAGGTACCCTGTACCCGATTGATTTTCCTGATCAAAAAAATACCTAACTATACTAATAATAGTACTGGGCGCAATAGCAAATTTTTCCAATGAAAATTTGTTTATTTTACTATATCCTTCCGGAATAGAAATATTTGCGATATTCAGCTTCTCGTCATTATATGTTATGCCACGACAATGTCATGTCATGACACAGGGAGCCCCACAAAGTTTCATTGGATTTAATAAAAAAAAAATGTTTATTTAAAATGAGAGTAATGGGAAAGAAGAGAAGTGCAATATGTGAGCAAATAAATCAAGTTTGTGTAACAATGATCAATGTGACCCCACCATGTGCATGAACTTAATAAAGCATGTCAGCTGTAGTTAACCTGATTAAGTCTGGAATGCGACTTTTGAGAGCATTGAGATTTATCGGAAGGGGAGGAATATAGACCGGGTCTAGTACCCCGACAGAAATACAGAGGAGACTGTGATGTGCGGCCTGAGTGCCTGGTCGGCATTCCACTCTCCTTAAGGTGGGTTCACAGCTAGCGGATAAGTATTTGCGGAGTGCTTTATAGATAACAATACATATTCTGAGAACCGCCGAGACGGAGGTCGGAGTAGTTTGTTTCCTTCCCCTCCAGTTTTGGTCGGCCAGGTTATAAACAATGGCAATTATAACATCGTTTTTTCAACTTGAATTTAGTTCTCTTGCATAAAAAAACTTATATAATAAGATTATAGATAAGGACTTTTATTATCATGTAAATAAGAAATAGATATATAATAAAAATAATGTAGGAACAGATATAATAAGCACCGATATAAAAAGCATGGACATAATACACAAATAAAGATAAAACACTGATAAAAAACTTAGATAAAACACAGATTATAATAAAAATAATGTAGGAACAAATGAACAGATAGGTACAAATATATTATAATAAAACAATTTTAACATAAAAACAGAAAGAAAATAAGAGGAGGACGAAGTGAAGGTTCCATACAGGTTTTAAAGCGGCGCGGCACCGCAAAAAAGATGGTTTGGAACCAACTTTCTGCGGTGCCGCAAAAGTGTTGCCATAGATGAATCCCTTCGGGCCTCCGCAAATACGTATCCGCTAGCTATGAACCCACCTTTAGGTGCACGCGACAGCCACCGGCAGCCCGAAATAACTTGATAATAGCCTTTCAGATGGATGGTGTTTCCCTCATCAGAATGCGGGTTCCAGATTCATATCCTACTGAAATCAGACAAATATTTTTGGGACACCCTGTATATCTGGAACAGGTAACTTAAGTTATACTATTTTTTAGATGTCATACATTTTTTGAAGCAAAAACACAAAAACAACCTGCTTAAAGTTAATATTTATAAACCTGCTTACTGTCATAGTCATAACTCAACAGTGAATTTTATTAATTTTTAATTAAAAATCACAGGGTAATTAAGTACTTGCGTCCAAGTACTTTTTAGGGTTTCGTAGATGAAAGCATACCCGTTATACAGGGTGACTGGCGATATATGTGAAAAAATGCAGGGGGTTGTTCTACGTCTTATGGGCTACAAAAAACGCTATATAATCCATGGGTCAATTCTAAACCGTTTTCCCGCCAGGTCAAATTTTATGATTTTTTTTTTAGATTGCATACTTTTGATCATAAAATTGCTCTAAAAGTATAAAAGCTGGAACAAAATTTTAGGTATCGTAAAGCTGACAAAATTTCCAACAAGAAAAGTGTAAATTTAATTTTCATGCACTCAAATTACATGAAAAAAAATGTACAAATTACATTTTTAAGAAAAAAAATAAAAATTCCATTTTTTGTGGTTCCATAACTTGATATCGAACCGAGCTTAAACATTTAGCACTTCAAGAAAAACTTCCTAATTTACATACGTTTCGATCAATATTAATATTATTACCCATTAATTAGGCGGATTGTTTAGTAAACATAGCAGAAAGTAAAAAAGAAACATGTTTATTGATGACTTATAGGGGTGTAAATAAATAAAAGCGTATAAAAAAGGCAAGAATGGTTTAGTATACTCATCTATATGTCAACAATCTCAACAATAAAAATTGTTCTTTTTTTACTTTCAGCAAAGTTTTCTTGTTGGGAATTTTGTCAGCTTTACAACGATACTAATAATTTTGTTTTAGCTTTTATACTTTTGGCAATACTTGATTTTATGAGCAAAGGTATGCGACCTTAAAAAAATCATATAATTAGACCTGGCGGGAAAACGGTTAAGAATTGACCTATGGTAGATATAGCGTTTTTTGTAGCCTATAAGACATAGAACAACCCCCTTCATTTTTTTCACATATTTCGCTAGTCACCCTGTATAATTATGATTTTATTCTTCGACTTCAAGGTTATCTGGTTCGATCCCCAAGAGGATCACAATGTTTTTTATCAGTAATAACGATCAGATAAATTACATTGTTTCAGGAAATTTTCATCGCCCCACCATAATGTTATGAATTATTTCAACATTTTAGGACTAGCCGTTATATAGTGGATGGGGAGGGGAATATTTTTTGGGGTATATTTTAACTCAAAATACTAATAAAGAATGCAACATTTAAAAAAGCATATATATATTTGAATCCTACTCTTAAGCAGTTTTTATTTGATACTCCACTCGAAATTTAAAAAAAAATTATGCTTACTGCACATGTGCGCCCAAAAACTTGGACATTTTTAAAAATTGGGAATGCCCTCACAGAATTTTCAGCCACACAATAAGGTATTACCATGAATTATTTTAAAATTTGAGAACCAGCCGTTATATAGTGGTTAGGGCTGGTGGAATTTTTTGGGGTATATTTTAACTCAAAACTAATAAAGAATGCAACATTTAAAAAAAAAACATTATATAAATATATTTGAATCCTACTTTTAAGCAGCTTTCATTTGATAATCTACTCGAAAATTAAAAAAAATGTTTTTTGAGTTTTCCACATTTTTGCGAATTGGGCATGTACATATTTATTTTTTAACTTCTATATATTTTTCCTGTGGTTGGGTCCAAAAGTTGCGCCAGAGTTTCAATGTTCAGTTCTTTAACGCATCCGTCCCTATGAACCAAGAAGTGACGGACACATCACCCTCGGCATAAGGGTTTTGAGAAGTATCTAAGTAACCCTAAAAATCAATTGTCTTTTAGGCCGGGGGAATATTGATGTTCAAAGAATAAACCACAAGATTCTCACGAATGGGGAAAACGTCTCTTTAATTTAAGTAATAAGCAAAAAAAAACAGTGAAATCTCAGACTCGAATGACAACATGTCACAAATGAAAAAACAATAATAAATAAAAAATATCTGACGGTGGCGCTGCGGAGATTCTCAACAATTGAACCCGGACCATTGAAACACAGGGCAGAGCAGGGGAGTTTTTCAACAATTTTTGTCGGGTAGGTGACGTGTACTGTCCTGCCCTGTTCTGCGTCAAAATTCTGCGATTAAAATAAACTGCGGTGCCCTACCCTCGGTCTCGATGTGTAACCGCATTTAACTGCTCATAATCAGTATTTAAACGCATAATTTTATCGCATGCAAAACACACACAAAAAAGAGTTTAAACCGAAGCTTCTTATTTCAAAGAGAAAATATGAAATTTTGGTAATTTTATAATAGTTTTTTCATGTAATCACTAAATTGGTAAGTGAGGCCTAAATCTAAATTGTTGGTTTTGGTGTGGGGAAGGTTGTCTTGAGACACTTGGTGCCTCAACTCGAATATTGATGAATACTTTGTCTTTCAACCAGCTATGTTTTCCTCTCCCTCTAAAAAATAAATCAAACAATCTAACATCACATTTAGATGTCATTTATTCAACCTTATAGACCACAATAAGTTATTATATATTGTATTTAATTTTATATTGCATATATGAGAAACGTTGAAGAAATTGAATTAATATTACAAACCTTTAATTAGACTTGGCACCGTTTAAGGACGTTTATAATATTATCTCTTTAAAGTCCATTAAGTGTTATTATATGTGCCGTCCCTCTCTCCCTTATTTGAAAAACACGCGGATAAAAAGCGAGGGTTGTTGTGTTATGCTGAAATTGCTCATTTTCAAAGTGAATATATTTACACAACACGGGGTCTTTACACTTCATCCCCGTAATGTTATCATAATTCCACGTGTTATCGTCTGGGAAGGGCTCAAATAAACAGGGCGTGTCCTTTTTTACCTGAAAAAAAATTAGGGAGCCTAGAAGGGCTTTTATGCCATAACTTGAATCTTATTAGATAATAATTCCCCCCCCCCCAACTTTTAACAGCGACCTTTTTTAAGACCCTGCGTTAAAGTAAAATAAGGGTCGAGGGGTGGAATTCAACGGAAAGGAATTACCGTATTATTGGAATTGAAATAAAGAGTTGCCTTGTTTGAGTGTATGCCGAAACGCAAGGGTAATTTAGTTTGACTGGGCGGCATGGTACGTAGCGCTCCTAGTGCCGCGACTACTTTATGTACTAATGACAAGGCTCTAGTTGGCTGCAGGGCCTTGTTTTTCTATATTTTGTACTTTCTACCGTCTTTGTTTTATCGCACTCCTTTCTCATCGTGTCTGCCCCGACTCTTTTCTAAAACAAAAAAAGTAAAATATGAAATATTATTTGTTATGTTGTATGTTTGTAAGTCACGTTCTCGCAGCCGACTCTCACTGCAAGTTATTAAGCCCCGTTTTAAGGTGAAGTTAATGTTTAAAGCTTATTTTTTCTTTTCTCCTTCCATCTTCTCCGTCTACCTTTTTGTAATTGCGCCTTGAGAGCTTCCATTTATATATATTTTTCTTGAAGCAAAAATGAAAAAGGCTCCGTAAGGCGATGTTTTGTTATTTATTTTCGAGATGTAGCGGTAAAGTAAGGAAGGGGGGGGGGGGGGGTCCGTTTTTGTCCGAGCTAACAGAAACGACGTCGTTTTTCTTTCTCGTTTTTTGGAACCGTATATTGAGGATTAGCTTTGTAATCATTTTGTTCTATCCCAGACTACTTTTTATGAACGAAACTAAAAAAACATTCTGCTCATCGCTAAATTTCTTATTATTTTCGTATTACTTAGTTTCCTTTATCTTAATATTTTCTGGTGAATTCACAAATGATTTGTTAAAGCGTTTATATAAAAGAAATCATACCATTTATATTTATTAATTACATGTATTTCTTTTTGAAAACTCGCTTCCTTTTTTAATTAAAATAGGACGTGTAGTTTCTAATTTATGTTGGTTCGCAAAAAGTGACCGACAGAAGACAGAACCATAAATGTTCCCTGATGTCTGAAACGGGTTTCCGCCTTACCACGGAATTTTTGAAATTGGTAACATAAGAAATGGTCGTTCTTCAAAACGATGACATATCTTCGTGCTTACAAAAAGGGGGAAATAATGTGCGTGGACAGGATGCGAGGAAGCTATGTGCCACACTAATGTACGTGGATAGTATGCGAGCAAGCTATGTGCCACACTAATGTACGTGGATAGGATGCGAGGAAGCTATGTGCCACACTAATTGGCAGTCTCCTTTTGATTTTGTATGCCTTAGTCAAAGGTGTTCATCTTAATCTCTTGATAGCTGTACAACATTTATACTTATTTTGTAAGGAGGAAACAGACACAGCTGTGAGAAACCAGACCCCCCTTAACAAATCATTTACCCTTTTAATAATATTATTTAGTTTTATTAATTAAACTTTACATTCGCAATAAACAAATAAAAATAATCGTGTTTCCAAATGAAAATGTTGGCTGGTAAAATGTTAATTATTTACTGTAGATTAATTTCTTCTTTTGAAATTGGCCTTTTTAGGTTTTTTTTTTATTCCATTTTATAAAATTATATATTAAATATAATAAATATAATAAATAAAACAGCAAAACTTCCTCTCTTTTTTGAAACTGCTATATTTTGCCATCACATTATTGCTTCTTCAGGCTACAACAATAATACAATTTAAACAAACATTGACAATATTATTTTAATGACATAATTCTCCTTCAAAGATGACTTTTTTCGGCCCGTCATGATATAATTTTTTTCCTTCTTATTTTCTTATTAAAAATCATCTTTTTTGCACCCTTCTTTATAATTTTTTCAGATTTTCTTTTTTTTAAAATTGGCCTTTTTAGGGTTTTTTCCCTTTTTATAAAATCATATATTAAATATAATAAATAAAATAGAAAAAAGTCAAGGGCCGAAAAAAGTTATCTTTGAAGGAGAATTATGTCATTAAAATAGTATTGCTAATGTTTTGTTAAAATTGTATTATTGTTATAGCCTGAAGAAGCCATAATGTGATGGCGAAATATAGCAGTTTCAAAAAAGAGAGCAAGTTTTTCTGTTTTATTTATTATATTTAATATATAATTTTATAAAAAGGAAAAATACCCTAAAAAGGCCAATTTCAAAAAAAGAAATTAATCTACAAAAATTATAAAGAAGGGGACAAAAAAAATATTGTTTTTAATATGAAAATAAGGAGGAAAAAATGAACTACCTACTTACTTTTAGCTATTACCAATGTTTATTTGTTGTTGGTTTACGATGAACCAACTAAACTTGTTTGATAGAGCAATAACATGAATTGTCTCCACGTAAATTGAAATCGGTTTATGACACAAAGAAGCCAGCTTAGCGCCATCATCGGTTCCTAAGAAAAAATTACCAACTTTTTGTTTTAGGTACTGATGATGGCCTTATGAAGGCTGAAAGCTTTTTAAATAATAAACCAATTTCAATTTACCTTTGTGACGAGTTGAATTATGTAATTCCTTTTAGATGAGCCGTGTAGACGCTATTCGATAGTCAACCAAACATGTTTCCAAACTTTTTACAACTTTTAGTATTTTGGTATTAACATGTATTGCTCAACGTATTTACACTTAGTTTGGCATTATTTGCAAGGTTAGTCGACATTTGTTGAAAGACTTTGGTATTTTATAGTTGCGATGCTGTGGAAGTGGTATTTGAAGGCGTTTACTGGCCAAGGAAACAGGGTCTAAACACTAATCTGGTTCTCAGATACCAATTACTTGAGAACCAGGCTGGGCTACATCCAATTAAAGTGATCCCTACTCGAGGCAGGACCTCACTACAAGACCTTCACGCTTCTCTCCTCCAAATTCAACCCCAAAATTGATTTTAACTCAAATCCTAAATAATAGTCTTTTGTTCGCTTTCATTTTTGTTTTAATAAAAAGAGAAATTGAGAGGAGTTAATGCTTGGGAGGTTTTATTCGATATTGCCGAAAGGGACGTCTTGCTAAGTCTTAGTTTTATTTTCAGAAACAGTTAAATTTACAAAATTCAAAGGAAAAGGGAAAGCTTTGAATTAGCACTGACAACGAACAACCAAATAACAATACAATCGACCAACAATGTATTTACAGATTTAAATACGTCTCTTCGAAACATTTTAAACTCTTCTTTATGAATAAATAACTAAATTATTTATTTATTTTCTGTTTTTATACATAGTTATTTATTAATGAGATGACGCGATTCATCATTTTGATTAATTTATGACGAGGGTTCTGAGTACCCGTGAGTGTAAAAGCACTGGGTACTTCTTCTCGGCCATCTAGGAATCAAGGTCAATGGTTCGATTCCGTGCTAAACCACTTTGATTTAAAAGGCTCACATTTAGAAATTATAAATTCAACGGCAAAATAGTCTGCTAATTATTGCGGCACATAGCTTAACAAAAACCTTACCTTAAAAAAGGGCCAAGTTCCAGACACTTTCCCAAAAATGTTAACCTATGAAAGTAGTGATATCTCCTCGATTGTGGCCAAGTCTGCTGTTACTTTAGTCCATAACCTAACTTCACTCCCAATTTCATGAGCAACACTCCTCTTTTATTAGAGTCCGTAGGCAAAACCAAGGGCCCTTATATTTTCATGCGTGTGTCTGTCCGTCCGTCCTCTCGCGTGCTCTCACGGCTACACCTTTCGTCCGATCACTTTGAAATTTGGCATGTATGTGTCTTGTACGAACCCATATATTTTAAAAATATAGCGACTTAAAAAAAAAAAATTCAAAAAAATTAGGGTAAATAAACTTAAGGGTTAATTTTTTTTTTTTCGACACCGTGAGGGGTATCATATGATGTGATTACAAAAATATATAATTCTTTGGATATAACTTTGATAGGGCGAGCGTAGGCAAGTTTGAAGTGGGTGTGAAACGTGTCCCCCCCCCCCTCTATCTCGCTTATGTGAAGTGCAAAAAATCTGAAAAAATTCCTGAACATTCTTCGACCAAAAGTAAAGATACCACTTTTTGGAAATTTTGAAAAAAATATTATTTTATTTTTTATTGACAAAATACGTTTTTTTATAACTATGGTGTTTTCGATGTATTTATATGGTTGTAGTCCGGTTCAGTGGCAAAAAAAAATACTTTATCAGAAGTTTGTTTATGTGTTTTGAGAATATCAGACCCATAGGATAGTTCAAAGTAAGTTTTTTAGCATTTTAAAAAACACCATCAATAGGGTACTACTTAAACTATAAGGGTTGCCTACGGACCCTCGCTGTGTGCTGACTAGCACACACTTGACCTGTTTATTTGTACTGCAACACTCGGCCAGTTTCTGAATGAAACTGCATAAAACATCAGTATTCTGTCTACTTACTAAAGTAGGAGTTACGAGGGTAAGAGAGAACTTAGAAGAAACGAATAAGCTCTAGACCCCTCCCAAGAAAGTCAACCTATCAAAGTAGTGATACACACACACACACATATATATATATATATATATATATATATATATATATATATATATATATATATATATATATATATATATATATATATATATATATATATATATTGCGGACAAGTCTGTTTAATTGAGATACTGACCAAGTGTTAAGCAATGAAAATGAAAGAGGAGTGTTGCTCCTGGTAGTATGAGTAAAATGAGCTAATGGAGTAACTAAAGAAACAGCAGACTTGCCCACAATGTAGATATTACTGCATTGATAGACTCACTTTTATTGGAAGGGGTCAACAACTTTTATTACGGTTAAGGTTCTGTTGGGAATTGCGATATAAAATGTTAAAATAAGTCAAATTGACTTAGTATCTTATAAAAATTATACCGCCAAACGTTTAAACTGAAATATTTATCTTTTGAACACTTTTGTAAAAGCTCAGGTTTGATGGAAAAACTATGTTTTTCTCTTACTTGGCTTGAAAGTGTTTAAAATAAAAATAAAGCAAAGTTAGGATTTGCAAACAAAGTCTATTGGGAGTTTGAATAATCCACAACATTCAGGATATTTTTTTTAAAGAGTCTTTCTCGTGCAATTGTTGGATCGGGTGAGAACGAGGAAAAAAGAGAACAGAGAGAGAGAGTGAGAGGGAGGGGGTGCTTTAAGGGTGTGGAGGTAATTAAACCTTGTTTTAAGGTTTTTTTTCGAAAAAAGAGAGGGAACGTCAACCCTTGGGATAGAGGACGGGGTTTGGAACAGAAAAAGTCCATTAATGTTCCCCAGTCTCTGCGGAATAGAAAGGCTTTTGGAAAAAAGGACATAAACTGCATTTAATGTTGCAGCAGTGTAGAGTAGAGTAGGGGATTCACTGGCAATTCAGCATTCTCACATGATTCAGGGAAAACAATTCCTGTAGAAATAAGGAAAGTGGAAAAGGTAGTATTGAAGCCTCGGGTAAGTGGGTATGAGAAGTGGGTGTTACATCTTCAATAAATCTATACATAATGCAACGACTAGAGTCGACTCCACTAGAAAAACCATCTTCTCCAAACACTTCCAGACACTTCCACGGTAAAATATAAACTCTAGTCAACAATCATCACAGAAAAGAAGCCTTCTTTGTTAAAATACAAGCAAATTAAATGAAAGAAACCATTTGGTGATTGAATTCGACATTTCCTTCAACAGCAACATCTACATGACTCTCTTTTAGGGCTAGAAGAGCTGATTGGAATGTGTGATTGAAATGGGTCTATTTTTCGCTCTTCCCTCTGGAACGCATATTGTGAGACAAAAATACGCATCTCCCCTTTTTTTTTTTTTTACAAAGCTCTAAAAATGGTGTTCTGGGCCAGGATCAGAAATGATGTTTCAATGTCGACGTTTTAGGGCCGAGAGGTAAAAAAAAAGATTTTCGCAAGCAATTCTTATTCGACAAAATTAACTATGTTTCTCCACATTTAGGATGCCTATATTTGACGATTTTTGTCAATATGTATGGGCTATAACCCATAAAATTGCTAAATTTGTCTAGCTTTGCAAATCCCAATCTGAAACACCGAATCCATCTTTGCTTTAGACCCTGAAAGACTCGTTCAAGGAATTTTGAATTGAAGGGTGTCTTCATTAAGGATCATAACAGGTGTTATGGGGTCGAGCTAAATAAATACAAAAAGCAATTACTTTTATGAGCCAGAAAAATAAGCCATGAATCAACACTATCAATGTTTAGGTATTTTCCGGTAATTTTCATGGTTATAGCTCATAATAATGCCAAATACCGTTTCGAAATTGAAATATTTTAAAAATCGCCGAAAATTGCTAAAAAATAATAAGTTTCAACACATGGCTCATTTTATTGGGTTTGAAGAGCTCATAGCGCATTAAGTTTTGTCGTTCAGTGGTTGGCCCACAACGCATTTTGTGAGGCAAATAGGATGTCAACCTTGTTTTGAGCCACGAACAGGGGTTCGGAGTCATGTCAACACTCATTTGAGATCAGACTATATGAGCCATTTCATCACTTATTTTTTTCGGTAATTTCACGAAATGTTTCTTTTTAGCAATTTCAATGTTTTCTCAAGTGAATCTATCTCATTTTATTAAATCTTAAATTTAAATGTATGGCTAGTCCGAAACAGATGGACAAAACTTGCCAAGTTGTATTTGAAGTCTATAGTAAATCTTATAGTAGAAGTATACTTCATTATGGTAAACTTAAACATGGTTGAAGTTCCTCGGCTACAATTATAATGAAATTCTAGTTGTTGGGGTGGTGACCACGTCTCAATGAGTGTGCGCCCCGACGTCTCGCCCTAGCATTAGAAGCGAAACGTCGGGACGCGCACCCTTCGAGACACCACTGGCAGACTTAAACATCATTGTAAATATCGTTAACATTCAAGTGCCATTATCTGTTGAATCATTGAAATCAATTAAAATACGCATTCTGCTTCGTGTTCATTATGAACAAGCAAAATAACAAACAAATTGAGTCATTATTGCAGCTACGGGCTTATTTAATAAACGTCTTACTAGGAATCCAAACATATTTCTATTATTTATTCGACATTTAATAAACAATTAAATATTAAAACTTTTATTGCTTCCGAGCTTACTGAATTTAACGGAAGCTATGTCATCGTTTTAAAGAACAAAAATATTTGATGTCTCCGATTTCAAAAATTCAAAGACAGAAAACCGTTTCAGACATCTGGGAACACATTTTATTCCGTGTCTGTCGCTCAATTTTTGCAAACCAACAGATCTAAAAACTACCCGTCCGATTTTAGGACGAGCAGGTCATAATTAGCTCATTGTTGGTCCCATATAAGTTTCAACCTTATGCCTTCTTTTTGTTTCTCTTCCACATGCTCACAAACATACATTTATTTACACCTATATCTTCAAAAGTACTTATCTGATTTGTATGAAACTTTTATAGTTTATCGAAAATAACCTGCAGATGGCCCCAGATTAATTTGAACCGTCTGTGCTCTTTAAATTTTGATAAATTCATTCTGAAATTCATGTAAAATATCAAAACAATTTTGACAGATTAAGAAACGGGAGAAACAATAAAACAAAGTAGACATTAATGGTCTGTAAAAGCATAAAATCAAGTACGTGATAGGATGCGAGGAAGCTATGTGCCACACCAATTGACAGTCTATTTTTCCCATTATTTTAAACACTAACTGAGGCTTATTACTGAATGATAGAAAAGAATTTGAAAAGAAGAATTGAAATGATATTGAAGGGTATGTTGGTGGGGGGTAATCGCTGTTGACAATGGAGCCGTGGTGCCACGGTGGACAATGTTCCAACGCTGGATGGGTCCGATTGAAATGCAGCCTCTATCACGGAGGAAACCTTTGTCCCTGCGCATAATCCGTTATCAAGCTTTGATTAATTACGTGAGTAATATTGAGGCCTAAACCGGAGAGAGAAAGACTTGCAGGGAAACCCTATTCAAATACTTCTATTGAAATATCGAATCCTGTGCTTTCATGCAAATACCATCAACAATAGATAGAAAATATCTCAAATTAAAATAAACTCAAATTAATATTTCATTTTTAAATAAATAAATAAATTCAAAGTCTAGCTTCCGAGCTCACCGAAGGTAATGTAAGCCACGTGAGTAATTTGTCTGAATAACGAACATTTTTGGTCTCCGATTTCAAAAATTCCAAGACAGAAATCCGTTTAGCCATCAGGCAATATTTTTTGTTCAACGTCTGTCGGTCTGTCACTCAGTTTTTGCGTCCTGACATATCTTAAATACTGTTCGACTGATTTTAATGAAATTTTAATATTAGGTCATAATTAGTTTGTCGAAAGTAGCCCGCTGCTAGCCCCAGATTAATGCATGTAAAAAATAAAAAAGGTTTTTTCAGATTTAAAAAAGGGGGGGGGGGGGGGGGGGTGATAATTAATCAATTTAATAGGCCATGAGCCGCACTAATTGCCAGACTATTTTAAGACGTATTGTCATTTTGGATTGTATTATAAAATCTATTATAAACTAATCTCGTTATTCTCAATTATTTTATTTTAAAATAAATTTAATTAAATATTAAAATGTTATAGTTATATTTTCCGGGTATACTGTTATATATCATCAAAAATTAAGTTATCAGCAAAACGTTGAGGAAATAACAAAAAGTTTCTTAAAATACTTGAATGTTTTGTTATGTAATCCTTGTTATTTTCGAAATGAAAGCAACTCAATCGTATCAGGAATATCATTGTAGATAATAATTGTAATTAAATGTATAGAAATACTGATCCACATTTTAATTAGCTTTAGTTATTAATTAATTTATTTTTTTAATAAAAGGTCGTTTTACATTTCTTCCGTAAAAGCCCTAAACATTTGTTTATTTGGAATTTATAAATCTATATTTCTTCTAGTAAGTCTGTTAATCTAACATCTGTATATTCTATTACTATTTATTTTTCAGTGCAATAAATTCTGTATGCCTTACACGATGAAAATACCTTCTTTCATTTTCGGCTCAAATTTTGTTCTTCTGGCTCTTCTATGTAGTAGCAACATTGACATCTGAAAGAATTGTTAAGTTTCTTACTGGCTGTTTCTTCTAGTGTTTCATTTCAAACATATAAGTCCGTTCTAACAGCTTCGGTTCAGAAGGTCCGTGGTAGAGTCCTCTATAAGTTGCATTCGCTCTGGGCGACTCCGCTGCTTAGAGGTGAATACGCTGTTAGTTTATGTTATATTCGTTTTTCTTGGTAGTATTTGTTCAAAGTTTCATTTATAATTTTTTTTTGTTCTGTGTTGTTACTTCTTTTTCTTTCATTTCAGTATTATTTTCTAATTTCTTTATCAGCCTTGTGATTTTATTTGGTGTTTGGTTTTTATTTTTCAAAATGTTTACAAATATTTTCCGTGGGTAATGGTCAACTATTGTCTGTTTTGTCTCGACTTCTTTGAACGGTCATACAAATATCATTAATTATTATATTTTTGTTAAGATATTTTAATCTGAATATAATCTACAAGTCTCACACACTACAACAAGAGTCAATATGTTTATATATATATATATATATGAAATTTTAAAAATAAGAAAAATGTGTCTCTATTGAAACTAGCGCAATTAAACTAGTGGATAAAATACACTGCAACATCAGTTGACAATGTTTAAGGAGACGGAGAACTGTATTCAGATTAACTGTATCAAGATTTAACTGTAAGAGAATCTTTTCTGCGCATCTTTTGTGCAAAAAGGATATTTTAGAAGAACAGGGATTAGGAAGTACAGACGTGAGAACTGCGAACTAGGTAATCCAAGCTCTGCGCTGCTTTATTTGCAACCTCCGAGTTTTTCTTTACTTTCTTTCCGAGAGCTGATTGGGTGAAATAGCAGTGGTAAATAGCTTGCGAACAAACAGTTTATATAATTTTATACCTCTGTTTCAATCTCAGAACATACTCAACTTTGAAGATGTAAGGGAAGATGTAGGGTACATTTTACTAAGATTATTTGTATAATAAAGATACACAGTAATATCTTGAAGAACTGCGCGGCTGCTTAGCATATCTTCTCAAAAGCAGATAAAGAGAGAGAATCAATAAGTTTTTACCATTAGCTACCTCATGGTTAGAGCTATTACGAAAAGAAAAGAAAAAAGGTGAACATTTTGAGTAGGAAAAACAATAAAACTTTTATGTGACTATTTTTACACTATAAATACACATTAGCATTTCCTTAACTGAAAGGCCTCGACTGTTTAAACTACGTACTCGAAAACAGATTAACAGAACAGATAACTCAGTTGGTAAAACTGTAAATTCTAATCAAGTGATTTACATTCTACCAACCCCCGGCTCGGAGGCGGAGGAAACTTCGCCATGAATTTTACAACAGAAAAAGAAGGGGGAAGATATTCCTTCCCTTTCTTCCAAAACAGATTTTAAGTTCGGTTCGAGGCTTTTCCTTACTCTAGTAGACTTGTAGAACAGTTAGCCGGTAATCGTGCAAAATAAGAGGGGGGTTAGCAACTATGTTGGGGGCCTTGGCGTGATAACAAACACTTGGATGTGCCCTCTTGTAGCCTCACGAGGGAGTCTGGCCCCATGAGTTGCTCAGCTGGTAAAACAGAGGGATATAATGGCTTTAAGATTAGATAAAAGCCAGAATTCACCCCCCTAACAGACCACAAAAACCTTTTACAAACTTGAGCAAGTTGCAACATAATGAAGCACAAGTCAGGAGGATGAGGGCCGACTTAAGCCTTTCACTATAAACTTACTTGCTTCCTCCCACACATAGAATACACCACATTATTCAGTTACTATCTATTTAAAATACTGAAAAACGTCTGAGAGAAAAATAAACATAAATCTGCATTAACAGCTAAACCACGTTTCTTTAAAGAGGTGAATTCGCTGTAAGATTACAACGAAATAACGCAGTTAAACTTAACCGTAAACACAATGCAAAGCGTCTCACGACAGTAAATCAAACAGCTAAGTCGCTTTAAACAACTGCTCAGACCAAACGATAAAATAAGCTCTTAATTAATTTCATTAAAGCTTTTACACTTTATTTCTACCCAAGAAGACGTTTAACAGGGTCTAATAGAAATATTTAAACAGGTGTATTTCAACGTGAAAATATGGAAATGGTGTTTTAGTTTCTTGTAACTTTTTCAATATTAATAAAATGTTCCATCTTATAAATGCATCAAGTTTATATAATTCAATTATTTTGTTGTCGGAAGCAATCTGTTTAGAATTTATCAAGTAAACTTGTTTTGTGTATTTATTTCTTTTAATACATCCGGAAATAATAATAAATTCACGGATTTCTTATTGAGCATCGGGGGCCTCGGTACCTCTTATTGTAGTGCAGTTAGCTCTCCATCAATAAAGTTAAACAGGTCTAAGTTAACAGTCAGCTGATTACATTATGTAGTTGTATAAGTCAGGAGGCGTAGCCTCGCCACGGGCTGTTACGCCAAGGAGTAAGTTATTCAATATTACAAATAAATCACAATTTTTTAGAAAATAAATATATTAACATTTTTTAGAAAATAAATATATTAACATTTTTTAAAAAAAAAAAAAAACTTTTTAACCTTAAACCTTTATTATTTGGTATTCCAAATAAAACTGAATTTCTAACGACCTTGTATTTGTTTTTACTTTCTTTGTCACTGTAAAGATATTTTAATATTGTACAATATTTTAAATGTCTGCATCCTGAAACTTCAGAGAACTTTATTTTAGCTCCAAGATGTGTAGCAACTTCTTTTATTATATCTTATAAACTTTATTCTCGATTTTTTTTTTAAAATTATACAAGGAAACATCGGTAATGATCTTGTTCTAAACCAACAAAAAAGTGCAACAAATAAAACGAAAAAAGTCATAACCTTAATAAACTTTTTTTTAAAACAAGTGTAACATTAGTTTTTAAATTACTTTTATTTGTTCCTGTTTTTTTCTTTAGTAATTTTTTTTAAAAAATAGTAGGAAACCCTATCTTGAATTTGGTAACACTCTGCATTAAAATATATCATGATCGGAAAACGAGTAGGTTTTTTATTTACTTTTAAAGGGGGGAAAAGCTAAACATTTTGGGAAAAACAAGTTTTTTTCTCTTTTAAAATCACCCAAAAAGAAAAAGATAGTGTGTATATAAAGTAAAACAGAATTTAAGACTCCCCCGTGTGTACTTTAGGCTTTAACTGCGCTTTCCACCTTTTCAACCCTGAAAACCTGAAAAGAAAGTACGTTTCTTTACTTTTTCTATCGCAAAAGGTAAAAAAAAAGAAGTTAACTTTTATAGTAAATAGACTATAAGAGGTTAAAGAAAACACCAAACTGGTTGTCGGTATGTTCACAAACAACCCTACTTCTTTCCTTTTTAAACTTGTTCTTTTTAGACTTAACGGCTTTTCACTCCTTCTTGCATAGAATGCTTTAGAATTTAGAAGATGCTAGTAGATATAAAAAGAGGATTTGGAAGTTTTTTGAGATGTTCAATTTTATATATATATATATATATATATATATATATATATATATATATATATATTATATTCTTACTCACTGACTGATTGACTACTATTTATCCTACTTTCAAAAAATTGGGGATGGCAAAAAATTTGGCATGACAATTATACACCCCGAGGTTATATCCCTATACGACATACTGTATCTGGCCTCCGCAAGTGAGATCGTAGTTGATCCCTGCTGTCAGTCCGAGCAACGAATAAGATTTTTTTTTTTTTTTGTTTATTTCAATGATAGACATTTAAAATTATGCAGGATAATTAAAGACAAGTCCACCTTATATACATACATATATGTTAATGTCAATATACAAAAAAATGTAATATACCCCCATACATACGTGCATACATACAAACATACATACATACATACATACACATATACATACATACATACATACACATATACATACATACATTGCTCTCAAAAGTAATGCAACACCAGCCCATTTGTAAAAATAAAACATAAGTGATTCCCCTCCATCAAACAATTTTCCTTAAGGCTGTCAGCCTTAACATAAATTTCTAATTTAATAAACTTTCAGGCAATTTATGCAGTTTTAAAATTAACTTGTACTGTTACATACAAAACAGGATAAAAATGACATTTCAATACTTTTAACGGGGTTTATATTCAATAAATGCATATAATTATTTTATTTGTTCAGGTAATATTTTATCATGAGGAAGCCCATATTAGAATTAGAAGTGTATTAAAAAAAAGTTTTTTTTTTTTTTTCTTATAGAGAATAACTGTCGGACAAATTTGGTGTCTGATCAAAATATTAATTTGACCACAATCATGTATGTATACCCCTAAGAGTTAAGGGTGCCCCCCCCCAATTTTTTTATTTTTTGGACAAATTTTTTTTTATTTTTTTATGATTTGGCATTAAAAAATACTTATAAATAGGTCGTAAAATATTTTTTATATTCCTAAGTGATAAGGGTGGCCCCCGCTTTTTTAATTTTTTGGACAACATTTATTCATTTTATTTTTTATGATTTGGCATTAAAAAATACTTATAACCCTAAATTTTCACCCATTTACCACCAACCCCCACTTTTTAATAGTGATATTTGTACTGTAATAAATTTCAACTCTCAGTGGTCGATAATTGATCAATTTTCAATCGATCAGTTATTCCTGCCAGGCGTCTACCGGTGTCACTTCTCATACAATTTTAATTAAATTGAATTGCTAGAAAATAGCACGGAGTAGGGATGAGAATGAAGCCGATCTCTTGTCTTTCTCACACAATAAGCTTTCTCTGACTCCATACACAATAAGTTAGTTATTTTTTATTTAACTATCAAAATATTCACTATATATATATTACATATATATATATATATAAAGAAGTAGTTTAGAAGCGTCGATTGTCTATCACGTTACCATAAGAGAGAGAAGGAGAGAAATAACTAGAGTTTAGTGGAAGAAGCAGTAGAGATAGAAGTGTAATATAAGATGTTGGGAAGGTTTCAATGTGATGTAACTCTTCTCTTCACTTGAAGGGAATTTCAAGTTTTGAGTGGGAACACAGAGTGGGCTTGTGTTGAGGCCGGGCTGTGCGTCGGACGCTGTGATACCAGTATCTATCTGGCAACCTTTACCTCCCCCCTTCTCATACCAGACCTTCCTTTTCTTCCCTTTATTTATTTTCCACCACTATTGTATCCAAGTGGAATCTATTCAATCAAAACAATCCCACCTAATAAAGTTCCTTTTATCCAAAATTCCTTCTCAAGTTTTCTATAACATCGACACAGCTTTGATTTGAAACTCTAACAAGATATTGTATTTTATTTTACATTCTTATACACCAAGTACATATAAAGAGAAATTATTTTGAAGGGAAATAATTGTTAATGTGTTTTTGACGGATTTAATTGTTTTAAGTACCCCTGAGTCCAAGAAGAGTCTAAATGTCTTGATTGAGAATCGTGGAACATAAACTAGAGAATTATTATCTCTGCTAAAAGTCATGAAAACATTTCTCAATATCGATTAAAACTAATTTATTGTATTGAAATTCATATAAATATTTATACTTTTTAATTAATACCTTTATATGGTAGTTATATTCCCTTATAACTGCAACTGCTACAAACTAACACTGTAATAAACTACGTGTTAAAGCAGTAAGGGGGGGGGGGGGGAGTACATAAGGAGCCTTTCAAATCCGACATCAGTCATTTACCTCTCACTGTTCTATGTCCATGTATAAATCTTTTTCTACGATTGATACGAAATATAAACATTGTATCTCTGTTTAGATGCGTAGAAAGTGATTCTTTACGTACTTGTATTCATTGCGCATGCGCGTCTCATAGTTCTGAAGAATTCCTCTTCTTTACCACCCTAGTAAAGAAGAGGAATTCATCAGCTTTACGGCACGATTTGCAGTTTGTTTACACTTAACAAAACTAATTTGCTATTCTTTTATTAAAGTAACTGTTTATATCGAGTTTTTAGTGAAAAAATGAGTGAATCAAGTGACTTTGACGAAATGTGGAGAATAATACTCTTCCAGAAATAAAATGCCAAATTAAGATATATGAACTTACAAACAGCAAGTTTATTTTTTTCTGTATTTATTATTTAAATCTAACAATCGTAGATAAAGTACGGTACGCAACTAGTGCGAAAACGGCATTTTGCATTGCTCGTGTAGTTCTACTACCCTCGCTAACTCCACACTCGCATGCAAAATGCTACTTTCCGCACTCGACGCGTAATGTACTATTAATTATTAATGTTGAAATAAATAATAAAGTGTTTCTTTTGAAAAAGTTATATTTTCATTTGAGTAACTTAAATTGCTTTTACTAACTATATTTTCTGTTGTTGTTATTATGCTTTATCCTTATAAATAACAACATCTTTTGTAAAAAAACCTTAACTAAAGGTAATTTAAAGAAACATTTAACATTCAACAAAATACAATAATACATTGTGTGATTTGTTTGAGATAATAATTAAATTAAAATAAATAAATCCAACACCAACAATTTATCTTTTTTTTTTTAATAATAATCATCATATATATTTATATATTTCATTATTATATTATATTATAATTTTATAATTTATGTATTCAAAATATCCCCCTATTTTATTTTTACAAATTCGATTCAAAAATTTGAATGACAAAATTATTTACAAAATAAAGAAGAAAATTAATCGATAAAAATATAATAATAACTTTTACATGTAACCAATTTTATATATATATTTTTTATAAATTATTAATTTATTTGTTAATTTTATTACAATTAGAAAAAACTTTTTTTTTTTAATGTAAATGATGTATTGACTTTTTTAATAAAAATAGAAATAACTTACTTCAAAAAGTAAAACAAATCCGAATATTCTGGTTAGACAGTTAAAAAAAAATTGATAAAAACACCAAATTATATATATTCAAGATAATAGATATATGTTAGTTCTTTTTTTCTCTCTCTACTAGTACATACTTTGGCTACATTGTTTACTCGTTATAACTGTTAAGTAAATTAAAATGAAAGCAGAGGAACCAGTGGCGTAACTATGGGCCCGCACGGGCCCCACCGGCAGGGGGTCCCAAATCAACGACGAGGGGGGCCCCAGTTCTAAATGCAAGATCTTTTTTTTTTTTTTGCTCATCAATTATGTTTGGTGAGGGGCCCCAAAAAGTTTTTGCCGGGGGCCCCCAATGCCCTAGCTACGCCACTGAGAGGAAGTCTGAACTGTTAGTGACGTTGTGGAAGCAATAAAGAAGCGAACCGGAGGTGAAACACCACCAGTTAATATTATTATCTATCTAAAGTCCTCACAACATAATAAATAATAAATCCGCGCTTCAGCAGCCCGCAGCGGCCTTAATCCTTCCTTAGGGTACGTCCAGAGTACACGCGGGTTCCGAATCAGGTTCAGACTCAGTAAATAAGCGCGAGAAAAAAACAAAAAAACAGTGTAGTTACAGGAGGGTGGCCATAGTGGAAGCAGGCAACTAGCTGCACAGTACAGTGTTCCGAGTCAGACACTTTACCGCAATGATTAGTTCATTCTTGTTTCAATTTCTGACTGCTATCAGCACGCACGGACTTCGCTGTAACTACAACCTACTGTTTATTTTTTTGGCATTTGTAGTTGTTTATGAAACCTTTTTCTTGGTTATAAACAAATACCTACTTCTTGTCTTCGATTCTTCTTTGATTTTCTTCGTTTCGATTTATTTTTTTAATGTTAATATAATAAAGAAAGAAACGCTTATCACAAAATTAATTCTTATTTTGAAAAAAATAGTAGAATGCCACCAATTCCATTCTGAATACAGGAAGAAATGTTTCATGTTCCCAAGTACAAGTGGGGGTATTCCCCATATGCACTTAACTTAGTTATTTAATAAAAAGCAATTCTTTCATATTTTAAATGAACACTCTGTGGCCATAAAAAAACACGATATAACTTCATATGACAACTTCTTGTTTTGTTTACGTTTCATTACGACAGCGCGTATTTCTTCCTGCCTCCACTGCGGCCGTCACCTGCTTTCCTCAAGCTGACATATCACGAGCCTGGTTTTCGGAGTCTGAACCTGATTCGGAACCCGCGTGCACTCTGGACGTACCCTTAGACAATACAATCCTATCAAATAACACAGTTTCGTCATCAGTTTCACCACAAGATATCACCACTTCTTGTGTTTCAAATACCGATTCTTACATTAAAGTTACTTAGAGTATTTAATTTCTCCCACGTCTAAGCGACCGAATAAACAAGCTTCAAAAGGGCGTAACATAACCAGTTACTATTCGGCTTAAGATCATGGATCAGACGGTAGACTGCTACGACATAACACTGAAGATTGAAGATGGCTTTGTACGTTAAAGTTACTTTGGGTAATGAGATTTATGCTAAAGTATCCCAGATCACTTAATTGCTGCGGCAAGCAGTCGTTATCCGTTGTCTTGTCAGCAAAATCGCATTTATCGGATATATTCTGGTAAGTGAATGTGCTTACTCATTGCTACTTCTTACTTACGGTTAGAAGCGATATTAAAGAGTGGCTTTTAAATATCGAATATATAGATTTTCTTCACATATTGTTCTGTTGCTGTCGGCAATGTAGCAACTCATTTCGACATTGTGTTTGAAACCATTTGACCCCTGTTCTGTTACTCTAATCCTATTTGGGTTGAAGTCTTACTATAAGACACATGTCGAGCTAAGTGGACACCTCTTCCCAAGTGGACACCAAGCTCCCAACCAAAATGTGGTCTTCGTCGTGATGACAAACGAAGGCGATAAGGCGAGTAATTCAAAGAATTAAGTGTAAGGCATCTAGACCTGTATACAAGAAACTACGGCAGTAAGTAGCGTTGAGATGCATTATTTAGACTCCTGCTTAGCTTCCCAGGAGAAGCAAGTATTTTATCATTTGAAGCCGTTTGCAAGCCGATAAGAGTTTCTACGCCTCTGCCTAGTGATGACCTCAGTCAGATGATGACCTGTCAGATGAATTTTTCGGTTACGCACCTTATGCGTGGGAGAAACATTAAAAGCCATATCTTCGAATTCGAGAAAGGAAGGGGATTCCATAAAGCGCAGGCGAAAGAAGTCTTTACTGAAAAATTTCGGTTACTAAAGGTCTATTCAAACACATCAGTCACGACACAGTTCAGTCAAGGTTCCGGCCCCGAACCGTCACCGTCTAGTGTTAGTAAAAATCGTGGCTCTATTCACACACATCAGTGACGGCGCGCCTCCGTTCCGTTAGTTCCCACAAGTATCAGTCACAAAAAAATATTCTAAGAAATATAAAAAATATTGGTCGTGCACACATAACGGAGTTTTTTTGAGAAGGAATTGGCTGCCATTGATCTAATTTTGGACGAAGAGGAGACAGAACGGAAGAAGAAAAGAAAATCAGTTGACGAGGCATGGTCAAACAGAAGCAGAGATTATCACTATTTAAGGAATCCATGATAACACCAAGTATTTATAAGGATTGTTCCAACCAAGCGTTGTACCGTCCGCGGGATCGTCACGGGCATGCGCAATGGATAAAAGCAGTTCCAAGCGGACTTGTGACAGTGTTTTGTACCGTCCACCAAACTGTTCCAACCCGCGCAGGGATCGTTTGCGATCCGTTCACTGTACAGTCCCAACGATCCTCTGACAATACTATGTACTGGTATGTATGACATGCGCATGCGCAGTTATGTCAATAGTCACAAATATCAACAGGAAGGTTCCCTAACTGTTAGGTTTCCTTGAATGTTTTTAATACAGTGCGAATTATAGTCCTAAACCCGTTCCAACATGACATGATTTTATTACGGTGCAATGTTAGCGCATGCGTATAAAACCTGTCCTAAACGATTACCGAACGATACAAAGGACGGTACAAATAGGAGGGTTGAACAAACCTATAGTATTTTAGAATGACCGAAAATTGTTTTAGTATACTGCAAAATGAATTATAAGTTCATTTTAAAAACCAGGTACTTACTGGAGAAAAGCCATAACATCCAAAGAAAGTTTGTCAGTTTGTTTGCTTGCAGTTATTAGCAGTTTTTTAAAAACTCGCTAGTCAAAAAAAAAAAAAAAAAAAAATAGGAAGAGATTTTTTTTTGACGGTTCGGTGACGGAAACATGACTGACGGGCCGGATTCGGAACGGCGCCGGCTCTGTGTAGACAGAGTCATATTAATTAATTTCCAGAAATAATATTATTTTGACTGATATATATCGGAAATGACGGAACGGTGACGCGCCGTGACTGATGTGTGTGAATAGACCTTAAGTTGTAACAATTAAGCAAAAACATAGTACACTTTAACTTTAGACTGTAAGATACTCAAGTCAAATAAATTGCCGTATCTCAATTTGCATATAAAGAGAGCTGTTTCATATTACCGTTTAATTTAGCGTGGTATAAACACGACCGTATGTTCTCACATGTGGACATCGGTAAAAAAAATGTTTCGTCTCTCCGAGAATCGAACCATTAACGTTGGTAAATGGTATTGGTGTAAGGTAAAGTCTGCAAGTGGAACAAAACAGTTTTATGTCACCCCTAATACTAACGTTAAAGACCTAAACTAAGACTGAAGCCTAAAATAAAATAGTAACACTATTTAAACAAACATAGTTTAAGCACAATGAATATCATTTAGGCAAAATAAATTATAAATTGAATATCATATAGGAAAAATTAACAATAAACATAAAGCTAACGGAAATAAATATTATTTTAGCAAGATAACAAGACAACAATCAACATTTTTAAAAATTAAACTAACTTACACAAAATAAATTTAAGAAAATTAACACCATTATGGCAAAACAGGTATTAAAATTTACATCGATTAAAGCAAATTGAACATCCTTAAGGCAAAACAAATAATTGTATAAGCGCAATGAACATTATTCGGGCCAAACAAATAATTAAATACATATTCTTTATAAACATTTTCTTTTATAATAAAATTAACTAAATTTAAAAATAACATTTTGATTACCTTTTACTGAAAATTTCAATAAATATTTACGAATCAAATTTGCAAAAATAAAAGTTAGTTACAAACAAGAATACCAAGTAAAAATTATAATTTTCCCAATAGATATGTACAGGACAGTTTCTTATTTTTATATTTTTTAACAACAATATTTAACAATTAGTATAACAAAAAAAGATAACTATTGTTTCTTACTTTTAAAGTTTTTTTTTTATGATTTTTTATTTTATTTTTTTATTTTTATTACAAACACATTATTATTGTATACTTCATTTTTTGTTCATTTAAGTATTTATTATTATATTTTTTTTATGTAGAAAACATTTATGGTAATAAATAAGGGAACCTCCCGTCTCAAAAAAATTAATGAGGAATAAAAATAATGAAAATTACAACATAGTGACTATAATAATAAATAAAAATATGTTAAATTGAAAAATAAGTTTCCAAAATATTTAAACGTAATAAAAGTTACGTATACTCATAGCATCAAGAATACAATGTTATAAATAATATGGTAATAAAATGTAATAATAATTAAGGAAAAAGTAAAACATAATGAGGAAGAAATAAAGAAAACCTACTAACTCCGTGCCGCAACCAGCCAGTGGAGAGCGTTGGCCTGGCAAACACCTTCTAAAACAACTTACATAGCTTGTAAAACCCTACGTAGCTTATATCCTCCTACAAGGGAGAAAGAAAATAACGTAGCTTCACATGATCATTGTTGTAAACAATTTCCAGCGTACCATGAATCAAGGGGCAAAATATTTCAGTCGATATAAACGAAACGTTATTATAACCCATTTCCAGTGTGAGAAGTTCATGGGAGAAGTTTACATGGACATATTGGCGTGGTGGGAGAAGTTTAACTGGACATATTGGCGTGGTGGGAGAAGTTTACATGGACATATTGGCGTGGTGGGAGAAGTTTAACTGGACATATTGGCGTGGTGGGAGAAGTTTACATGGACATATTGGCGTGGTGGGAGAAGTTTAACTGGACATATTGATAAAAAGGAACAATTAAAGAAGAAAACGCCCATCGAAATCGGAAAAAACAAAAATTAGTAGGATGGGCGGATTTGCAGTATTCTTGTTTAAGGGTTAACAACTACATAAAAATAATTTACGAGTAGCAATGTTAGAAAAATTTACAAGGAAATGTTGACGTGGTCAGAGAAGCTTACATGGACAGGTTGACATCATGGGAGAAGTTTACATGGACAGGTTGACATCATGGGAGAAGTTTACATGGACATATTGACGTGGTGGGAGAAGTGTAACTGGACATATTGACGTGGTGGGAGAAGTTTACATTGACATATTGATGTGGTGGGAAGAGTTTACATGGACATATTGACGTGGTGGGAGAATTTTACATGGACATATTGACGTTGTGGGAGAAGCAGAATCAGTCGTTGTACTCGCTTAAAATTAAGCGAGCAATTCAGCGAATTCATTTTCAAAGAATAATGAATCCAACATTACCTTTTATTGATTAACAGATTTGCTACTAAAAGTTATTAAGTTTACAGACTGTCTATACCTGAGCATTAGTGAAAGGAACATATATCCAATATTTCAACTAATTGGTCAACTTTTACTCAAGTTATCGTGGGACACGTAAACGTTACACACAGTCAGACAGACAAGATGCATATTTTGTTACACGTAAGAAGCTCGCTTCAGTTACTTTTGAAATTCCAAAATTGTTTAAGTTTGTTTCCTTTATTCACATTAGTTCCATTAGGAATTCAAAATTTTAACAAAACACAAGTTTTAGTTATGAACTGCTGCTCAAGACGTTTACAGGATTCATTCTTCCAAACCTATTAATTATTATTATTTAAAAATAGAAAAGAGAAAAAAAGAAGAGAGAAATGTACATAAAAATACATCTCACCGAGGGGTTTCGAACCACGTAACCTAACGTTTCCATAGCATTGCCTTAAAATATTTTCTATAAATTTAAATTACCAGGTAAAGATTGCAGCAAATATCATCGTTGAAACAGAGGCTGAAATTTAATTTTTACTTTTTCCTTTGAGACAATGCATTCCTGTTAATTTTTCTTTGGTTTGTTTTATCATTTTCCAATTCGATTGCTATGTGTTACTAAAATAATGCAGTAACACTACTTAACGGGCAAATAGATTGCTTGTTTTATCGAACATCCTTCAAACCTCATATTAATGAAAGATTTTTTATGTTTGCTAATTGAATAATTAGATGTTGCGATCAATACATGAGGTATCAAGTCAGTAATTAGCTACTCAGGTCCGTTCCTTGTATTATTTAATAAATAATGTAACCAAGTATGAATTCAACAGTTAATCATATCCTCTTTCAAATATTAAATTAATAATAACGTGCAAAAATGCAAGCAATCATTTTATAAATAATTATAAAAGTAATTAATTGTCAAAACACAATATCATATCAAAAATAAAAATCATAAAAAAATAAATGATAAAATAACTTAATTAGGATGGGCTTGAATTAATAATGTAAAACAATCATTAGATATGCCTCTTTTAATTCAAACTTTTCATAGGTTTTAATTAAACAATTTGGGACACATGAATATACTTCATTGTGCGAAGCAATTAAATTTGAAAATATAAAACAACTTTTATACAGTTATATAAATTAAAATACATTTTATAAAACAAGGTTTTATTATTAAATTATAAAAATTATAAATAAAATTAAGAAAATTCGAAAGGATTATATTTTTTTCCATCGGATAATTATATTTTATATTATTTACAGTATTTATTTATTTATATATCATTTATAATAATTATTTATAAGAGTACTAATATATAATAATTACATTTACAAAAGAACGACATAATTACAGTTTTACTTCTTTTTGTATTATTTATTTTTATCATTTGTAGGAAATATGTGTACGTTTCTATGTATATAAAAGTATAATACAGTAAAAATTTGTTATCTTAGTTCATTTATTTCGGTTTCTTTATGCTCCGATGTTTTGGTTTATATTATTTTTAAACATTTAATAGTTTTATTGTTAGACATTTACAAGAAACGAATGACTATCAAGGTAGCTAGTTTGTTTTATGAATCTGTTTTTGTTTTGTAGTGTTAAAGTATATTTATAATGTATTGCTACGATAAACACTCGTCAACTTAATTAGATAAGCATTTTGATTTTTTAAACATTTATTTCTTTTATGATTTGTAAAAAAATTATTTTATATTTTTAGTTTTGTAATTATAAATATTTTTTGGACACCAAATATTTTTATTAATATACATGAACAACGTTTCAACAGCAGCGATTCTTCATTTTTGTGTATTTTTATATTACAAAGAATTTATCAGCTTAGAAGATTACAAGCCGATGTTATTTTGACATACACAAAGTAAACAAGGTGTATAACAAGTTATACAACTAAATAAAAAACTATTTCAATTAATTATTTGTTCATCAGCTGTTTATCGCATAAATCTGCAGGTTAGTTCTTCATCAGCTGACGATTGTTCGTAGAACTTTAATTACTGCTCTTTTTATCAGGTGTTTATATCGAATCTACAGGTCGGTTATTTATCTATAAACCATAGATAAAGGTAACCACAAACAAGATAAAGAACCCTAGTTCCAACAAGGGTTTGTTATTCATTAGTTGGTAATAGTTGAAACCAGCAGAGTGGTTCTGATTTAGTTGTTGATTTTCATAGAAGTCATTTTCATTTAGTTATCGCTCAACCCGGTTTGATTGTTATTCAGCGAGAGCGGTGGAACGTTTGTTTACATTTTAATACAATATTAATGCGATGTCGAGCCATAACACCTATTGACATCTACAGCACTATAGTGCGTGGTTTTTTAAATAAACTAGAGACGAATTAATGCTTTGTCAGTACAGCTATAAACACCGAACAAAATGACCACAATATTAAAGTTCAATCAACTCCAGGTGATCAATACACAAAAATGTTGCTTTAAAAGTTTAGGAATGTCTGCTGCTGAAATATTATTAATTACTCGGAGCAAGCACGGGGGAAAGTCCAGAACAATATCGAGACCCACAAGGTAATCTATCTCAAGGCATCGTATTCCTTACCAAAAATAAATACAGATAAAAAGTCCAAACAGAAATCGGTACGGACTTCCTTTTTTACTCTTCCGTCAACATTTTATTTATTTAATTTTTTTTTTTGAAAGGACCCTCCTTTTAATGTCTCGAGGAAAATCCCGTAATTTGAATGTTGTTTAATTAATGTGGCCGGTCTCGGTTTATTCATGCTATACGTACCTTTAATTATGTCATTGATTAAGAACAAATGTACCGTCAATATATTTTCTATTAATATGTTGTGTGCCTAGTTGAGCCCGGATTTTTTTTACAAAACGTCTAGCGACCTTGGAGAGAAGTAAGAATTCCCTTTGGGAAATAAGACGCGTCACATACGCTCGGGTCGGACCCGGTTGAGAGGAGACGCGGAGTGGAGTGAGGCAGTCTTTCAGCGCGGCATCTCGGCTCGCAGTGGACTGAGCTGCTAGCCTGGTCCTGAGGCGTACAGCATCAGCAGCAGCGGGGTCAGCAGGAACGTTATGGGGGGACAAGTTGTAGAACCGCTGCCTTGATGCATTGCTGCGGGTAGCTCTCCTGGAACAAAGCGGTCATCACTAACACAACACCTTAATCTAATAAGTCATCCAACAGCCACATTCCTGTGTGTGTGAGCAACAAAGTCACTTGACTAGTCATATAGTCCAGTAGATAGCGTCACTGCCTAACATAACTTAATTGTTTGGTGTCCTCAAAGAATCAGAAACAAATTAGTCAGTAGACTAAAATTGATGTTAGTTTGTCACTTGATAGGTTAGTTAGTCAAATATTGACCTGAATCGAAGCGGCTACCTATCAAGTGACCTATCAAGTGAATGCCGCTCTCCGTCGCCTTGTTTTTTTTTTTTAAAAATAGCTAATGGACTCGCTACGTCCTGCAGACAAACGACCACATATTCTTCGAGGACACCAAAAAATTAAGTCACTCTGAAAATTCTAGCTTGATGTTAGTGAGACAGTTCTATATCTTCTGGACTATGGTAAAGAAACGTGTCTCCACTAAAAGTTAACTTTCTTCTAACAAGCCACCTTTAAAGCACTCGAGGTTGAAACTAGGATTAGAGTAAAATGAATAATGGTATGTTTAGTTGACAAACGATTATAATTATTTCTTAAATTTATTGAAACCTTGGACCAAGTAGCAATATATTCATAATAAATAATAACACTCAGAGGTAGGTTTAAAACCCTTTCGCCGCTGATGCCGGTTATAGCCAGGATGAGATTTTAAGGATGTTTTGAATGTAAGCGCGAGTGTAAAGAATATCTTTAGATACTACAAACAATCTCTAGTGATTCTTTAAAGTATTATTAAGTTGTTCACACTAGATAACACGACCACTGATTATATTTAAAAAAGGAAATAGAATTCCTATAGCTTTATATGCTAGTAAATTAAATTCTTAGATAGCTGCTATTTCATATTACTGAATTAATAGTTACAATAAAAAATACACTATCCTTGAGCTAAGCTAATAATATAGATTGCACAATGTGAGTCGTCGGTACATTAGTTTAGTGTGTTTTTGTTTTAACGCTTTCTGTACCAAGTAGAGTAATAATATGATACACGTAGTGTTCTGGACCGAGAACGTCAACATGACGATGCACCCCCACCTCTAAGATGATTCTAGGGGTGGAAGCGAAACCGAGGACTTTAAACCCTTCGTGACGCGGAATACACCGGAAAACCAAGTTTATTTAATATCAAGTAAAGTTAAGTTTGATTAATTTTGTCTTAGTAGAACAAGTTTGTTTCTAAGCTTACCAAAGTAACGGAAGCATCTTGATAATTCCGAAGAACGCGAGTTCTTACGTAAAGATAATAAGTAGAAAAGATAGTGAGCCTGCCCCTTGTACGAGCATTGCTAAGGCTATTGGGGGAGAACCACCTCCTTACAATTTACTTTAGACAGTAGCGACTCCCGTAATAACAGAAAAAAGAGGAACTAATTCCCGGGTGAGATAACAAAGATCTACCTTGAGGGGGTTAGCTACTTCCTGATTTTAAGAGCAGCGCCGTAGATTAAACGGCCATACTGGGTCGTGTTGGAACTGAGGAGGTAGATTTGGTGACAAGTCAGTAAAATAGTGCTTGTGTCTCTACAGTGCCGGATTTTGGACTTTTGATTTTGGCCGATAAAACTCAAACTTTTATTGAATTTTATTTATTGGTAGAACCTTTTTTTAAAAACTTATAAATATAAAATGTTTAGTTCCGGAGATAGCATGCAATAGAGTGTTTGAGTAACATCAAGTTAATCTTCTGGTGCCTGGAAAAAATATGTGGTTGGCTAAGTTCGTCTGCGGAACATAATATCATCAGCTTGGCAATAGGCATTTGAAAAAAAGAGATCGAGAGCGGCCATTTTGGTGAACTCATGACCCTGAGTACAAAATTAGTTAGAAGACCAAAAATCAAGTTGATGTTACCTTGTCAATTGATAGGTGACCACTCTTATTTGGAATTTGGAGTAATAATTTAATAACTAACCTATCAAGTGACAAGCAAAAATCAACTTGATGTCTAGTAATTAACTTAGTACTCAGGATCATACTCAAATTCAAGAAATACTCCTAAGAATATACTGTGTCAAAGGCGCTGAGGGGTAAGCCATATCAATGTATTGCCCATATCTGCGGCCCCCCTTAAGGCTCTACCGCCCTTTGAGGTTAGGAAAAACAGTAAAATTAAAATTATACTGGTTCTAAGCAAGATATCAAAAATCTAATCACAGGCTTCATTCCTAATTTTAATTCTGCACAATTTGAGCCCTACTTCAACTTCCTATGATAAATAGTACAGGCGCCATTTCAATACAACGATCAAACTCGTTGTATTGAAATGGCGCCTGTACTATTTATCATAGGAAGTTGAAATAGGGCTCAAATTGTGCAGAATTAAAATTAGGAATGAAGCCTGTGATTAGATTTTTGATATCTTGCTTAGAATCAATACAATTTTCAATTTAATGATTTTTCTAACCTCAAAGAGCGGTAGAGCCTTAAGCCCGCGGCCCTAGACCGCGCCCTAGTCGGCCTAGTGGTAAATCCGGCACTGTGTCTCTACCCTATAGTAGTATGAATTGGAGAGTTCTGGACATAGGATATCGATTCGATAATATATTGATTTTGTATTACATGTTTAGTCTAACCACCTGTCGTCTACTTGTACGAGGCTGTGGAACCACCTCCGATCACCCCCACCCTTCCGATATGTTTTCGATACCCTCACCTGGCCGCTCACCTGTACACGTGTACGATGTATGTTGAAGAAGTCGAAGCTCGTTCTTGCGAAACGTCGACATGTGTAAGTCTGCGAAACGTCGATGTCTGTAACCTATAAAAAATCTCGTGTTCCGACTGGTAATCGAACCCCCAATGTCTCGAGCGTGAATACTTTGACTAAACGATCTCGGACACAGAGCCAATATGGAGGGGGAGGTCGAGAGTCGGTACATAAGCCTCGGCTACGTCATGTATAATAATTTTTAAACTATTCTAAAAAATTGTTTCGGTCCCCCCTTTGTCGAATCGGGGCTCTGTTTGTTGTAAAAAAAAAAAAAAAACCTCCTCACTCCCCACTTGAATCCGGCCCCCGCCACCCCTCGTTAGACGCTGGGCGACTGACGCGGATCGCATGGTCATGAATAATATTTTTTTAAATAATTCTAAAAAAATTATTTCGGCCCCCTTTGTCGAATAGGGGCTCTGTTTGTTGTTAAAAAATTATTTCGGCCGGGGCTACGGCCCCCCTTTATAAAATAATCTTCTCCGGTATTCGCCTCCCGCCCCGCCGACATTATTACGAAAAGATATTTCGGACTTTGCGAAAAAAAAAAAAAATTTAATCGGGGCTCGTTTCTGTTGACGGCCCCCCTTTTTCAAAGTTTCCCGCTTAAATAAACAAACGGAGGGCGGTCTCGCCTCTGGCTCCAATGGGTTGTAAACGGGGGTGCCCCCCTTTGTCGAGAAAATTAAATCGGGGCTCGGGGGCCCTCTTGACTACGTCATCTGGATAATATTTTTTGTGTCTCTATGTTGGGAAATAATTACCTCTAAAAAAAATTTATTTCGGGGGCTGCCCCCTTTCTCGAAAAATTAAACTCCGATATCGCTATCGGTTGCGTCATCGGGTAGGATAACATATGTCCGCCCCCTACCACCGGTACCTGGGGCCGCCTGACGCGGGACGAAGTCATAGGCTGTCTGCGAAACGTTAGCGGTGACGTCCGGTGATTCGGCCCCCCTTCTTCGAAAAGCGTAACCCCGAATTAAAATAGCCCCCCTTTGTCGGGAGCAGTATCTGTTATTTTCAAAGTTCCCCGCTTATATTATAGACCCATCCACACTCTTTTGAATTCCACATGTAAATTATATTATAACTAATGTCGTATATGAACTTATGTTTATAAAAATAATCCCTTACCCTTCTGGTATTCGAACTCGTAATCTCCTCTGACCGCCCACATAAAATTCCTACGAGTTGTAGTTCATTATAGTAAAACATTCTTTTCATTTGTAATAGCTTACAACTCTATAATATTCTGTTAGTGTTACAGGAAAAAGGAAATTGATAAGCGATAAAAAGAACAAAATATAATACGAATAGTTTATATATAATATATATATTTTTATTTTTAAATGCATTTTTAACATATTATTACAATAATATATTACTATGATTTTAATCATTATTAAAAATGAATCAAATATAAACAAAATTTAATATTTAATTTTATAAACATGTAGTTGGAAATTTGAAATGATTATCATCATCACGATTAAAAGTATACAATCATATAAACTTATTTTAATCGAATAAGAAATACTAAATACATATAATTATATTATTATAGAAATTTCTTTCAATTAACAAGTTAGTTTAAATTAACTGGTACACTAGGTATACCTGCAATACCTATCCTGGAAATATGAGAAGGTAAATCACGCAATAAGCGCCTACGTCTCGTAGGACAGTTTTTAGGATATTGTACGCTTCCTATTATATCTATGACATAAAGCGATCCACAAATCATCATGTCAAAGCAAGAAATACCTAAGATGCGATTCGCTTCGATTTCATCAGACATCCTCTGCTGAAACTGCCACCAACCGCCATTCTTTCCCTGGTAGAACCAACAGTGCGTATTTTTATCTTCATTTTCTTCACTAACATCGGTACAAGGTGTATTAGAAGTCACAAGTTGCGGACGCTCAGCATAGTTATGAGGTATTGGAGACCTACACATAGGACAAGGTTGACCAATGCGTGTTATTCCCTTGATGCACAAGTAGCAAAATACATGACAGCATGGTAACTTAGCTGGATGAAGACAAACAGGACAATCGTTTTCAATATTTCTTTTGCATTGATCCTCTGAAGTAACAGTATTTGATATCATGTTACAATATTTAAATTAAAAAATGATCTTCTACTTTGAACTTATACAACAGTAGCGATAGACTCAAATATGCTGAGGGTAAAGTCACCTAACAGAACCTCTAACTTAGTCGAAGGTTGATCAAGGACTGTAGACTGAGGTGAAAGAGGACGAATGGCTTCAACAACAGGATGTTCTGCGGTCGCAGACTTCCTTTGATAAATGAAAAAGGAATTTATGCAAACATTTATTTTTTAAAACTATGAAATATTCGAAATACAAGATATTTATCTATTTATATACTAATTTTCAAACTTATTTAAGGGGCAGCTCGAAGAAGACCACGAGTGATGAGATGAATGTTATCACAATTTTCCCAGTCATTGATGAGGGTTTTACAATAAATACACCTCGTATATCCTCTATGCCAATGAGTTAGTCCGAATTCCGCCATTTTCTCTGGGGATATGTTTTGTACGGTCCAATTCCTAAAAGTCAAGAGTCTAGTGCTATAATCGTATAGACTTAAACTAATGTCTTTACACCAGTAACTGAGTACCATAGCTCTGGACGCGGCAGATTTATTTTGACCGATATTATATTTCTTGATCAAACTGGTGATGGGAGGACATCTTAACTCATCCAACAGGTAAATTTGATGCGATGTATACAGTTGTTTCATATATGATCCTTTGCCGAAACCTTTCATGAAAATGAAATCGTATCGCGAAAGGAAAATATCCACTAGTTGATAGAGGAGATTCTTCATATATTCTTGATTATATGTGCAAGGAGACCACCGTGAACGAACTTCGGGTAACCGGATCTGTTGTGCACTCGAAAAGGAATTTTGTTATACGATTTTCAATTCATTTACGTCTACTATGGCAATCTCACGTACATTTTTGGTGTCATGATAAAACTGAATATCTAATATGGCGGCACAACTTTCTCTCGTGCAGTTATTATTTTCGGTGTATGAAGACGACATGTTGCTTGAATAAACTCTTGACATAAACTGGTTGCCCGCCCCTCCGTCTCTGACCATTTTATACCACTTGATAGATCATTCCGTCAGAGGACGTGTACAGTATGATTCGGTCGTGTAGAACTAAACAAAGATTGTTTGCGCAAACATAATAACTATAAATGGAGCTGTTTGATGTTTGCGCAAACAAATGGGCAATCATCCTAACTATGAATATGGCTGTTTGATGTTTGCGCAAACATAATAACTATAAATGGAGCTGTTTGATGTTTGCGCAAACATTAGCGCAAACATATTAACTATAAATGGGGGTGTTTGATGTTTGCGCAAACAAATGGGCAATCATCCTAACTATGAATAGGGCTGTTTGATGTTTGCGCAATCACCTAAACAAAGATTGTTTGCGCAAACATATTAACTTTAAATGGAGCTGTTTGATGTTTGCGCAAACAAATGGGCGATCATCCTAACTATGAATGGGGCTGTTTGATGTTTGCGCAAACATTAGCGCAATCAAATCATCCTAACTATGAATGGGACTGTTTGATGTTTGCGGAAACATCAAAGCCTTATATTACACATGTAGTCAATTAAGTTAACATTTCCGAGCAAATAGTATTATATGTGTCATGTTTTGTGCAAACTAATTGTATAAAAGGGACTTTTCCCAATCTGTTTATGACAGTGTTTGACGATAGTTGATCGAGGAAAGACCTTATCCTGTTCATTCTCTCACTGTGTTTTAATTTTTATTATTATGACATTACCAAAGAGTAATAAGAAATTCTGGCGTGAGTTTATAATTTTATACCACAACTTACCAGCACTGTGGGACATAAAAAGTAAAGCATATAAAAATAGGAATAAGAAGGACATGGCGTACGAAAAACTGGTGGAAAAGATGAAAGAAATTGAACCCAAAGCTGATAGGGGTCTGGTACGTAGAAAAATTAATATTCTGCGTACAGCGTACCGTAGGCAACTGAAGAAAATTAATACCAAAGAAAAAACGTATAAAGACACTGTAGATCTTCATACTCCTAGTTTGTGGTATTTCACCGATATAGATTTTCTGCGAGGTCCAGAGGTTCTAACACAGCAAGCTTCCGCAATAGACGGTGTTGAATTTAAAACTTTAACTAAGCAAAAAGAAGCTATAGATAACCAGAATCCACCGATAAAAGAACCAATGGATTCTTTTACAACTGAAACTGTATCGAAATTTTTTAATCTCCAGCAACCACTGGAAGTAATTAAGCAACCAGGTGGTAAATTTAATAAACATGTTGAAGAAAGCAAGCAAGAAGAGTTGGATAAGGAGCCAGATCTGGGTTCTTGTAAAGGCACAGAAACCAGTCCAGGAAAGACAAACCTAACTATTGATGTTGATTCTGAAGATTCATCAATCTCCGAAATTGAGGGGATAAATTTAGGAGATTCACACTCAAAGAATTATCTAAAAATTGATAATTCTAATTATGACTTAAATAAATCATGCAGTTTTGATACAAAAATTAATTCAAATAGGAGCTATGATTCCTCTAAGGCTCCGAAATATAATCACCCACAGTTAACATTTCTAAATAGTGTTATTTCTGATAATTCATCACTCCCCGACATGGATGAGGTAGAGTCAGGAGACATATACCAAAATAAATGTCAAAAAATTGTTAATTCTAAATATGATTTTAACAACTATAAAACATGTAGCGTTGATAAATCTCCTATGAGCTACGAATCCTCTAAGGCTCCGAAATATAGTCACGCTCAGTTAACATTTTTAAATAGATATATTTCTGATGATTCCGATATGGATAAAGTACAGTCACGAGATTTACACAAAAAGAAATATGATTTAAACAATTATAAAACATGTAGCGTTGATGAATCACCTAATTCAATTGGGAGTTACGACTCCTCTGAGGTTACCAAATATAGACTTCCAGGGTTAAGAGAAAACGAACCATGCTCAATCAATTATATAGCCATGCTAAATAAGCTTAGACGGAGTTGGGAAACTAAAAGACAAAGCAGATACAATAAATTACTTCATAAGATATAAATATGATTACTTCTTTGAGACTGTCATATATTATTAAAATCCTTTATATATGTTTGCTGCAATGGCAATTGTAAATTAATAAACCATATACTAGGTTATAGTTGTGGTCATAGAATTGTGAGTAGTGAAAACAACTAAGATTTTTATATTCTATTTTTATTATCTTAGAGATTTCTTTTGTAAAGCAGATGTTTGTACTTTTAACTTTATTAGTTCTTAAAGCGTCAAAATGTGGACATTATTGTACAAAATAAACGTAACTAAAAAACTTTGTATTATTTGTTAATAAACATTCTACAGAGAAAAAAATAATAAATTCTATGTAAATTATTTCGGGCTGAATGAAAAGAGCAAGTGGATAAATAACAAAAAGACATTTCATTTTTTTTTTTAAATTTGTTTATTTTGTAAAATAAAAATTGTACAAAAAATTACAAATCTGTGTTTTTATTTTTATTCCTCGGAAAATGTTTGGTTCATTCGTATTTCCTTGAGGCGCTCATCTACGTCAAAGTAAACTTCAGGAAGTTCAGCTCCTTCGTTGGTGTCTATAAAATAAATAATTGAAATTAACTAATAAGAAGAACGATAAATAATAAAATAAAATTATTTAAAAAAAAAAAAAAAAAAAAAAAAAAAAAAAAAAAAAAAAAAAAAAACTTACTCCATATTTTCTTTAAAGTTTCGATGTATTCTTCGATCTTGTGAAGGTTTGAAAGAAGTTGAATAACCTCTTTCTTGTGTAGTTTTATGCTTTGTAAAACGTTATCTGTTACTAACTGCCATGCATTCAATTCTGAGAAAATTAAAGCGGTTTTCTTCTTTTTTTGTTTCTCCAAGTATACATCATTAGTTGTTTTCCTGTCCAAGTATAACGTCTCTTCACTGTTCTTTTCCATAAAAAAATTGTTTATCGTCTGTTGATTAATCTTTATTACTTTCAAGATGTATTCACCGACGTCTACACTAACTCTGCCTTGTTGGATTCTCAATGTAGGTTCGCCGTCGATAGCATTCAATCCGACGATAATACATTTCTTCGAACTGAAACGTGTAATGACTGATTGATATAACAAATCCATAACGATCCGTACCTCACTAAGGTCTGAAAGCGACTGATATTTCCGTTAAACTCGGTGTCAATATAATCAATGAGGATGTTAGAAACGTTTCTATTGATCGGTAATAGATATAGAAGTACAATGCGGTTCGCCTTGAGTGTACGGTCAGTTGTGTTTGGACCATGGTGCTATTTACACTGATTGAGTTTGAGGCGTTTAGGAGTACAACCGACTTTATTGTGAAAGAATTATCCTTGTGTAATTCTTCGCCGACGGCATCGATACATTATTATTACTTCAAACCACCGTCGTCAAATGTCAAATTGGACATTGTCACCAACAGGTGGTTAACCGATCGATTACATGGTCTCAAGTATAACAGCGGCGAAGTGGACTACAGTCGACTTGGTGACATCGAGAGAGAAACTCGCGACAGCAGATTGGTCTTCGTCAAAGGTAAGACGAAATGTTCTTTTATAAGTGACCTAATCGGTAAACCCATATTCAACTTGGAAGATTTTGGATGCGACGCGACATTAAACAAATTGGTAGAGGAATTCTACCCGTTACACAAGGATATCAGTTGTATCAATCATAAATATGGATTTAAAGACAGATGTTCAAACGTTAAACTTTACGCTCTCCTCCAGTGGTCTACTTTGAACATAAGTCGGATAAACCTGATGGACACTATACCTAGGCTGCACACGTTTAAGAATAAATTCTCTCAAAAGAACGCCGGACTATCCTTGAATGGTTTCTTCAAACCCACCGATAGCCGTCATAACCTTATGTGTGTATACTGTTTTACATTAGTAAAACCTTACCATTGTCCCGATCACAAGTGTTCATATTATATGCAAGACATTAAAAAATAATGATACCGCTCAATTTATATAATAAGTCATGATATAGACGCAAATCTAGAATGGTTAGTTTCCCCGAGTTTGCTTCAGTGGACGATAGGATCAATTCTTTTTTCTCATGGACTGGCTCAGTCGAACCGAAACTTCTCAGTGAAGCAGGATTTTATTACACCGGAAAAGAAGATAAAACTTTATGTTTTTACTGCGGCGGTGGACACAAAGATTGGGAGAAAGACGACAATCCCTGGGTGGAGCATGCAAAGTGGTTCTCAACGTGTAACTATCTTCTTATGAAGAAAGGATGTTATTTCATCGAAAAAGTCAGATATGGAACGTGTAAAAATTACAACTCGTCTGAACTACAATCTACCGGTGTAACAGAAGCTTCGATCTGTAAAATATGTTTAGAACAACCTCTAGAAGTAGTTTTCCTCCCTTGCGGTCATCTTATTTCATGCATAGACTGTTCAGTCAAACTTAACAAATGTGGAATATGTAGACAAGACATCGAAGAAGTTGTTAGAATATTTATTTCATAGTTGTAGTTGTTATTTTGATTTAAAACATATGTTAACATAAATTCCTTTTTTCAATCGGATGTGATAATTGTATTGATATTATTATAATAAATTATGTTTAAATAAATTGTATTTATTTTTTAATCTACCCGTATACAAAAATAATTATAGATTACATTTTTTAGAGGGAAGTCTGCGACCGCAGAGAACATCCTGTTCTCGTTATCAGCCTTCAAAACAATACGCTAAAAGAAATAATAATATTAAATACAAGTCTGGGAGAGGATCGACCCAGATAACGAGTCCCGATTAAATTTTTTCGCAAAGGGGGGCTGCGAAATATTTTTTCGTAATAATTGGGCGGCGGGGGCCGAATCACCGGGCGTCACCGCTAACGTTTCGCAGACAGCCTATGACTTCGCCCCGCGTCAGGCGGCCCCAGGTACCGGTGGTAGGGGGCGGACATATGTTATCCTACCCGATGACGCAACCGATAGCGATATCGGAGTTTAATTTTTCGAGAAAGGGGGCAGCCCCCGAAATAAATTTTTTTTAGAGGTAATTATTTCCCAACATAGAGACACAAAAAATATTATCCAGATGACGTAGTCAAGAGGGCCCCCGAGCCCCGATTTAATTTTCTCGACAAAGGGGGGCACCCCCGTTTACAACCCATTGGAGCCAGAGGCGAGACCGCCCTCCGTTTGTTTATTTAAGCGGGAAACTTTGAAAAAGGGGGGCCGTCAACAGAAACGAGCCCCGATTAAATTTTTTTTTTTTTTCGCAAAGTCCGAAATATCTTTTCGTAATAATGTCGGCGGGGCGGGAGGCGAATACCGGAGAAGATTATTTTATAAAGGGGGGCCGTAGCCCCGGCCGAAATAATTTTTTAACAACAAACAGAGCCCCTATTCGACAAAGGGGGCCGAAATAATTTTTTTAGAATTATTTAAAAAAATATTATTCATGACCATGCGATCCGCGTCAGTCGCCCAGCGTCTAACGAGGGGTGGCGGGGGCCGGATTCAAGTGGGGAGTGAGGAGGTTTTTTTTTTTTTTTTACAACAAACAGAGCCCCGATTCGACAAAGGGGGGACCGAAACAATTTTTTAGAATAGTTTAAAAATTATTATACATGACGTAGCCGAGGCTTATGTACCGACTCTCGACCTCCCCCTCCATATTGGCTCTGTGTCCGAGATCGTTTAGTCAAAGTATTCACGCTCGAGACATTGGGGGTTCGATTACCAGTCGGAACACGAGATTTTTTATAGGTTACAGACATCGACGTTTCGCAGACTTACACATGTCGACGTTTCGCAAGAACGAGCTTCGACTTCTTCAACATACATCGTACACGTGTACAGGTGAGCGGCCAGGTGAGGGTATCGAAAACATATCGGAAGGGTGGGGGTGATCGGAGGTGGTTCCACAGCCTCGTACAAGTAGACGACAGGTGGTTAGACTAAACATGTAATACAAAATCAATATATTATCGAATCGATATCCTATGTCCAGAACTCTCCAATTCATACTACTCCTATTAGTTCCACTTTTTGATAAGTGATAAATGGAGCAGCACCATCGGCAAGTATGGTACACCACCGTCACTACTAGTTTGATAGTCAAGCTATAACGTTAATAATGCAAATGCGGTTGATAAGGAAATATAAGAAATGCGAGTAAGGTAACTCAAGGAATAGAATGAAGTCATGTTGCTGTTCATCTGTATTCCTCCTGTAATAGCTTTTGATTAAACATTTAATACAACAAAAACAAAGCGGGGAAATTCAAGAGGTTTTTGAATTACCATATTTCTAAAGCATTTCAATCCCTCTGTGAAGAAGTTAGTCTTTAAGCATTAAAAAAGCATAGATTAACATGAAGTTGTGAAATTACATCTGCTTTTCTTCCTCTATCTTGTACAAGTTTAAAAAAAAATCCGTTAAAGAAATCGTCTCAAGACTGAGAACAAGATAACACTGAACTATTTGAGCAGGTGAAAACATTGTCTTCTAACTACCCGCACCTATTTAGCCAACCTCTTAGTTCTTCATTCTTCTTTTTGTATTTCTTTAAAATAACTAGAAAAATAATCTATTTCATTTAACTCAATTTAAAACTAAAACACATAAACAGAATAAACTATCAGACATTTAACTATTTAATAAACAGGTCAAGTGTGTGCTAGTCAGCACACAGCGAGGGTCCGTAGGCCACACTACATAGTGTTTAACTGTAAAGTGTATAAACAGTGTTATTTTAAAATGCTAAAAAGCTTACTTTGAACTATTCTAAGGGTCTGATATTCTCAAAACACACTCTGATAAAGTATTCTTTTGCCACTGAACCGGACTACAACCATATAAATACATCGAAAAAACCATAATTATAAAAAACGTATTTTGTCAATAAAAAATAAAATAATATTTTTTTCGAAATTTCCAAAAAGTGGTATCTTTACTTTTGGTCGAAGAATGTTCAGGAATTTTTTCAGATGTTTTGCACTTCACATAAGCGAGATAGAGGGGGGGGGGACACGTTTCACACCCACTTCAAATTTGCCTCCGCTCGCCCTATCAAAGTTATATCCAAAGAATTATATATTTTTGTAATCAGCTCGACGTACCCTTTCAACGGCGTCGAAAAAAATGTTAACCTCTAAGTTTTTTTGAAATTTTTTTTTTTAAGTCGCTATATTTTTAAAATATGTGGGTAGGTACAAGACACATACATGTCAAATTTCAAAGTGATCGGACGAAAGGTGTAGTCGTGAGAGCACGCGACAGGACGGACGGACAGACTCACGCAGGAAAATATAAGGGTCCTTGGTTTTGCCTACGGACCCTAATATATATATGAATTATAGTATAGATATATATATATATATATATATATATATATATATATATATATATATATAGGACCCTAAAACGAGTATGATTGCTATACAATTTAAAGAATTTAGTTTTTTCATCACACGTTTACTTTGAAAGTGATTAAGATTAACTCGAGTCAAATGATTATACCTTTCAAAAGAGGAGATATTAAGAAAAAGTAAATTTTTCTTACATTTACTTTAGTTTTTTTTTCAATTAATGTGCTTATAAAGTAAAAAAAAATCTTTTTTACATACAATGATGTGGGTATCCATGAAAAGGTAATTAAACAAAGAAAATTTTCCATTGCCTGGACAATTCAAAAACTTTCTAGTTTAAGCACTGTGGGCAGTCAAAAAGTTTTGTTTTATTTTGCGATTTTTTAAAAAAAGACATTTTGAGCTAAATTTGAACTAGAAGGAATAAAAATACATGAAAATGGATAATAACATTTCTTTTAGCAAATGTTTTTAGGTTTCCAACGATACCTATAAGAATGAGCTTTTCCTCTTTGTTCTCGAGATACATTTGTTTAAATGTAAAAAAAAGCTTAGCCCAAAATTTTAAAAAATGGCGCCAGTCAGAAAACGAAGTCCGAAAGGACATAGGTTAATATAACTTTTTCGACTCCTTTTAGGGTCCCATATATGCCCATTCTTTTTGGCAGACTTAATTTGGGACACCCTGTATATACATAAGAAGATAAGATAAAGTAAAATGGGAAAGAGCTACAAAATAATTTGTTTTTAAATTAAGCTTAAGTTAAAAAAAAAATAAATCAAGAACTAAAATATTCATAATTGTTTATATAGCTGGTTCAAAAGTAAAAAGAATGATATATTGTATTTACTGTTCCACTTTACTTTTTCATTTTAATTAAATAGACAAAGTAACTTAAACAACAGTTAATAAGTAATACTTTCATCACAACTTGAAAAGCTTTAAGAAAAATAAAGCAGCGATGTTGAAGTAAAACTTTTTTTTTAAAAAGTTTTATTTTTCAAGTATTTAATCTTTTAAAGCCGCTTTTATTTATTTATTTTTATTTTTTTAAAACTAGTTAAAAGCTAACAATTACGTAAATGTGAAAAAAGAGTAGACGTTAGGAAATATTACTTTAAGTGTACGCTAAGGGTTTGTTTTAAAACTAGTTGTGAAATGTTTTCTGCTTGACACAAAATCCATAATTAATGAACGGTTCAACGTAAAATCAGTAAACTTTGCTACCTTTACTCTACAACAGCTGGACCCGCCACGTGGACAAAATATAGTGTTTCTAACCGGTTCCAAATCAGTTTTAAACTACCTCCTAACTCAGAAATACTTCCTTACAGAAAAGCTCCATCAAGCCCTAAATGAACTGAAGAAGGAGTCAACTAAAGTAACACTGTAATGGATCCCAGGACACTGTAATATAAAAGGAAATGAGGAAGCGGATCGACTGACTAAATATGGATGCGAGCTCGACCAACCAAACCTGCCTGTAATTTACAAAGAATTTAAAACACAGGTTAGGGGAAAGATCAGAGAGCGCTGGAAGACTAGGTACGCAGATCATAAACAAAATGATCCATATTACATACTGGGCAGAAGTGATCAAGTAGTCCTCTTTAGGCTAAGAACAGGTCACTGTAAACTTAAAGATCACTTATACAAAAAATTTAAAGTGGGCGACAGTAGATTATGTGGGTGGAAAGGGGATCTTCCGTGCTCCAGGATTGTCCACTTCCTGCACAACAGAGAGAAAACACCTGGCCTGAGCCGACGCCCTTGAAGACCAAGCTCTATGGCTCGTTGGAGGATCTACGACGTACCACCCATACTTCACTAGCATCTTGCAGCTGCCCCTATCAAGAACCAAGAAGAAGAAGGAAACTTTGCATGTGTTTGTACCAGGGTTTTTAATTGCCTGCATAAATTGAAATTCACCAAGGTGATCCATACGAAATGCTGCATTTTGTTGATTACTGGAGGATCTCTTGTAATAGATTAGAAAAGATGCTGGCCAGGCAGCACTCAGCCGCCCCATGATGGACTGTGTAAGGTTACCTCCAGGGTAGCCTTCACAGTACACAGGGTAACCTCCTGTGTAAGGTTACCTCCAGGGCTTCAGCGATTAGACAACCTTAGTCAAGAGAGAGGAACAAGTGGCTGAGACAGATTCAAGCCTTCACCGAGGTCCACCCTGAAAATACCTCACATCATATTAATTTCACTTTATAACACTGATAGAAAAGGACAAATATAATCTCGTTTATTTTATTAGAGTTCTTACATTAAAAGTTGTCTAAAACTGAATTCTATTAAATTTTTAAAAGATAAGTATTTACTTAACTTAATAAGCATCAAGTAATTGCGTTTTAAATATTCTAAAGTCAGAAGAAGAAGAGGAATTTATTTTAAGTATTTAGAGAAGAAGATTTCTTCCGGACGAGACTGAATGTTTATACTTAACTACATAAACAATAAATTAATCATAACTACTCACTTCTTATTTAGTCTTTAACCCTAGAATGCTTATCAACGTCATTATTTTTTGTTTTTAAAAATGGTGGTATTGACTCCACCACTAGTTTTTTCCCGCCCATATTCAAGGAAATCTTTCCTTAGTTAGTCTGCTTCAGGCAAATGTTACTAATAGTTTTGTGTGGACTTAAAAAATCTTTTCATTACTCCTAGCTGTAAAGAAAAAATCGGTCCGAGACAACTCAGACAAACTTTCTCTTATACGAGTTTATAATTACTTAACCCAGTATTTTCCATTTATTAGTTTTCAAATGTACATTTAAATATTATTGAACATTTCATCAAAATTTATCATAAAAATAACTTCTCCTGGGCGGGGAATCGAACCCGGGCTCTCTTCGTCCGCGTTTTAAGCTAATTTCTCAGGAACTAGATTTTTCCCGGGAAAACGGCTTATATCGTTGGATTCGTATTCAAATGGACTACATTTTAGAATTTTTTAATCAAAATCGTCGGAACCGTTTTCGAGAAATAATTTTTTTTCATGTTTTTTCAGAGTTTTTGGGGGGTTGCGCCCCCAAATTTAGAGCTAAAATTCATTTCTCGATTTCGCCTCGGGGTATGATTTTTCTGAACATGTATGCCAAATTTCGTCAAAATCGGCCCAGTAGTTTAGGCTCCAGGCGTCTGCACAGACGACAGACGACAGACGGACAGACATTTTTTAAAAACCACTTTTTTGGACTCAGGGGACCTCAAAACGTGTAAATCCATCAAAATCTCAAAATCGAATTTTTGCGCCATCACAATACTTTCTCTTTATATGAGAAAGTAAAAATCTTTTACGTCCTAGGAACTAAAAGATTTTTATTTTCCGGCGGGTAGTTGTCCAAACTTCCGTTAGTACCGCTGCAGTCTTTGTAGAAAAGCTTCTAGCGCGATTAAATGTCAATGCGTTTTATTTATCTTTTTTTATAGTGTAACCTCTTTTTAAGGTTTCTTTTTTTAAGTCTTAAGTATGTACTCATTTTTGTTATTATTATATATTGATTAGTGATTAATATTTAATGTTTTTTCATTGTCTGCTACCTCGGAAAAAATAGCATATGCTACACGACTGTGAAGTGTTTTTTCTTTACCTTGGCAATATTTACATCGAATCAATTACATCAATTATCAATTACATTTACTGTCGAGCGAAGCGAGACAGTAAATGTAATTGATGTGGTTAATGATGTGGTTAATGATGTGGTAATTGATGTGGTTTGATGACTAACGATGTTGCACTCATGCAAACTCATTAATGTTTTTATCTGGTGGCTTCAAAATAGATTTGTAATAATTATTTTCTAGTTGTACGTCAAATTGACGCATGATAAGTAATAAAGGGTGTTTTTTAAAGATAAGTATTCCAGGGTTAAAACATAATTTTTGCCGCTAGGTGAGAAAAAAATAGTGGAAAATGATTTATTAATGAAGTTGCTTTAGTTACTTGATATATTTATCCATTCTCTCTACAATCTATTCATGTTTAACTAAGATATAAAAAAATTAAACGATATTAAATAAAAAAAATCAACAATAAAGAACACGTGGAGCGCTCGTAGCAAAATATAACAAATATTAAATTGAAATAGAATTTCTACTTGATTTAACTAGAAGAGAAATAGAATTTGTCTTTCAATTTTCCCAAGTGGAATATAAGAAATATTAAATTGAAATTTTTCTTGCTATTTTTCATTCGTTTTAGCGTAAAATGTAAGCGATCGAATAAAAAAACCATAAAAAATAAATCACGCGACAAAAGAAAGATTTTAACTCGGAAGAATCTAATTTTGATAGAGAAACGAGAAATTGAACGGTAACCTTTCCAACGAACAATTACATTTTATCTCGCGTTTGTCAATGTGATTTTGTCGAGCACAATGATTTTTAAATATTATAAAAGCAATGATATTGTACTTTCCTTTTGTATAAAAGAAATTACGTTTTAAATATATACAGTCTAAAAAAAACAGAAATATTAATATATAAATACATTAATTTTTTAACTAATATAAATTTCGAAATAAGACAGCGGTGTGATCGGTTCATCAAAATTAAAAATAAATTTAATATTGATGAACATTTAAATGTTGTGAAATTCAAACATTAATTCTGGATGGTGGTAATATAGAATATATTAATGACGATATACTGTCCAACATCAATACTTGGTTGACTTGAAGATTTCCTCTCGGCAGAAACCAGGCCGCTGGTAACTTACCATCTTCCTACCCTGTCCGTGTGGGGCGGTGGTGGCGCTCCTCAACTCCATGTCGTTAAGTTCGTTCGGGGGGCCTGGGTGGCTCAGAGGCTAGAGCGCTCGCCTTGCGATAAGGCAAGTTAAGCAGCCTCGAGCATGGTCAGAAGATAGATGGGTGACCGCTTCTGACCACAGCTCTGGGTTCGATTCCCGGACCGGGCCCCCACTCAATGTCCACCCAGCATTGTTTAAACAAATGGGAAGCTCCTCGAAAGAGTGGCATCACCAGGTTTCGGCCTGGAAATCATGAAGTTGACACTCTTGGTTGTAATACAACTAGGAGGGGAGTCATGGTTACCATATCTTCACACGAGTGTGAAGATTTCGGTCTCTAACCCGGGTTTGATGTATGGGCCCACCTAAGTGGCCTGCGTCTTCGGGTAAAAAAGCCCCCCGGAATTAAAAAAAATAAAAAAAAATAAAAAAAAAATATAAAAAAAGTTCGTTCTCCCTTCCTCCCTCCACATTTGTATACAAAACTCTCCCTTCCCCTTATTCTTCTTCTTTTTAATATCCGGAAGTCCCCTACCCCCCACCACTTTTTGAAAGATTTTTGAAGGGTGCCCTGACACTGGATCCGACTACATGTGACTTTTGGTCGTGCGTAGTCTTACGAGTACGGACAAACTATCCCGACCTTAGCAATGTTATCAGCACTCTCACACTGGATCCGACTTAGTCGTGCGACTACGTGCGTTTAACTCCGACCTGCGACTCGATCCCAGCAGTCTCAAAGTTTCGTCCGTAGGTCGATCCAAATCATGGATAACGAAGAATCAATTCTTTTGATTCAAGAAAGAGAACGTTTGTGGAAAGCAATTTCGTGTCCAAACTCAAACGGAAGTAATCAAAGAATTTCTCGGGATCTTCCTTTAATTCGTCCATTAAATGGTGAAATTCACCATGCTCTTCTCTCTTCAAGAATATCTGGTTAATCCATTCCGTTTATCTTGAACGTCTTTTTCTTGTCTCAACAATAAACTATTACATTCGACTAGGTAAAAATCTTATCGAAATGTTTGAAATAAAAAAAAGAAAATGAAAATATAAAATTCAAGGCAACCGCTCTCGACGACGTCACCGACAAGTCTGCTCCAATGTGAGAGCTCAAGTCGTACTACCGAGTCGTACGTAGTTGGCAGTCACACATAGTCGGATCCAGTGTGAGAGTACCCTAATGCATAACCTACCTGTGAGTCCTGAATGAAAAAACGTAATTCACTATTATATTATAGTTAATTGAGGATCCATAGAAATATAACGGATCGGGCAACTAAAGATTAATTTGAATGGAATATTATGAATAAACTGTGACTACTTCTGTAGACCCCCGCCGTGGCCCTCATCACTGTCAGTATGCCACTGGTTCATCTGTCATCATCCCTATCAGATCCATCAAATATTAGTCCAAGTAATAATTTGTGGGTCTAAGTTTAAAGTGGGGCCTAGGGTGAACCACCCTTCTTCCCTCTGTTAATGTATGTACAAGCACGCTGATAAAACTAAATAAAATACAAGTAAACAACCTCATCTCTGCAATAGTTAAATTTATTACAAATCTTCAAATCGTTATTCCCTGGTAGATTTTTTAGTTATGTAATTATATCATGTTGCATTTATGTTATTTATGCATTAAAATTATTATTTATATCGTGTTACAAATTGATGTTATTATACTAGGATTATGTAAGAAACTCAATTTGTTCCAAAATAACTTTATATAACGAACGAAATTGTTATTCTAAAACAAACAACTGGATTAATCAGTAGAATCGACACGGAGTGTGGGCCGCATAAAACCTAGTTTCACCAATCTTTGCTATTCTCAAATTCTAATATATTTAGACCAGTAATTGATGTAATTTAAAAATACTTATTCTTCGCAGCTAAATAGATCAACGTATAAGTATGGGCGTAGACAAAATAACTTAACTTGGTGCGTAGGCCTCCGCGGGTAGACTCGTCAATAAACAGCTTGGTTTTCCCGTGAAATCCGGTGTCACTAAGGGGTTGAAGTCCTTGGTTTAGCTTCCACTACTGGAAGCATCTTCAGGGGTGTGGTGCATCGTCATGTTTACTAGCAGTTACAGCAAGACATACTGAATGTACTGGGCATACTTGTATGAGTTGTGTTGGCATGCTTGTAGTAAACATTACAATGCACCACACCCCTCAAGACGCTTCCAGTAGTGGAAGCGAAACCAAGGACTTCAACCCCTTCGTGACGCAGATATCACCGGAAAACCAAGCTGTTTATTACACAAAAATAATTTAGTTGTAGAGTTACTAAATGAGTGGTTGGTTATCTAGACTCGGTTCTACCCCGAGCATTTAGGGTTTGAAAACACGGATATGATGATGATTACCGTTAAGTATGTGGACCCTGATGACTGCTGAGTTAGCGTTGGACGGGTCGCACGTGTAGACCCCCGAGTCGGTGGACACGGCCTTCTGGATGAGCAGTCTGCTGGTCGTCGTCTGACCCTTCTCCGTCACCAGACTCACGCCTCCACGAGGAGAGTCGAAGTTTATTAACTATAACAAAATAAAAACACACATTGTCTCAATAACTATTTATTTTTTTATTCCGGGGGGCTTTTACACCCGAAGACGCAGGCCACTTAGGTGGGCCCATTGAACAAACCCGGGTTAGGAACCGTAATCTTCACAGACTCGTGTGAAGATGTGGTCGTTAACCACGACTCCCCTACTGGTTGTATTACAACCAGGTGTGTCATAATCGTGGTTTCCAGGCCGAAACCTGGTGGCGCCACTCTTTCGAGGAGCTTCCCATTTGTTTAAACAATGTTGGGTGGACATTGAGCGGGCAGCCCGGTCCAGGAATCGAAGCCAGAGCTGCGGTCACCTTCTGACCCGGTTCGATGCTGCTTAACTTGCCTTATCGCAAGGCAAGCGCTCTAGCCTCCGAGCCATCCAGGCCCCCATCAATAACTTACATTTCATACGCTATTTTCACACCGTTTTCTAACTCTATATGTCAGTCTATATCGACGAGAGGAAGGACATTTGTGCGATAGCACTTAAGTACGTCGATTAATCAGTTTGTACAAAAGAAATTAATTGCATTTTATATATTCAGTAAAATTCAATAGTGTGGAAAATATCGGTCACACTAACACATAATAAAGAAGCTATGTGTGAGTCTTAAGATGAAGATGGTGTGATAGACTCCTGCGTAGTTCCTGTTCTCCTATAGTGGCTGTCACATTCGATCACTAACCGAACAATCCTTGCACAGGCTTTAAATGACCTAAACGGAATGGCCATGGAAAGAACCGGGAAATGAGTTCACAAAAAAGATAAACCGTCGAATTGGAGCATCAGAAGTGATCTTATTCGACGGGAGACTGGGGTTCAGGACATCGGAAAAAGTCGGCAAAAATTTAAACGGAATTGGGAAGGATATTAACGACGGATGAAATATGGAAGGACGAATTAGATAAATTCGGTGAAACGGTCTGTTAAAGCAAAGGACAGGAAACAACTCGGGGAGGCTTCACTAAATAATATGTGACTCAATGAAGCCGTAATTCCACCATAATCATTCATTTGAGTTACATCAGACCTCAGATGTTCGACATCTTATCCCCAACGGCATCAATATGTAGAGCGGCTCAAGGTCTTACAGATTTTCAGCACCCAATACTGTTATCGATCAGAATAAAACAAAATAAAAACACCCTTTAAACTAATATTTGCATTTCTACAAATGTTACTAAAAATCCGAGAGATTGTTTCATTTTCATTAAACAATCTCTTTATTAATAAACGAAACGAAATAATCAAAATATAAAGTGAAAGCTTTTAACAGGACTGAATATGTAACAGTATAATCCATTAAATTGAAGTATTTATTTACTTTCAATCTTCATCTTCGTCACTTTCAAGAGCAGTTTCATTTTCACTCAAGTAGTCCCTGTACACAGAGAATTATTTAAAACTCTGGAAAGTTTATTTTTTTACGGGGCTCAGCACTTGATTTACATATTAGCAGGTAAACTCGAGTTATTTTTTCCACCGTCGCAGTTCAATCAAGTCCACGTGACGGTCTTTTTTATCACTTTATCAAAGTTTTGTCAATATTTATCATTCCTATTTACTATAGGAAAATAAAATAATTAATATGAATACACATAATAAAAAGATTATTATTTTGAGTATCACACTCAAACCCAAATACTCGGCAAAAATTAAGGAAAATGGAATTAATTCCCTTTATCATTACCATGTGGTCGGACACAAAACTCAGATTTTATCCTATTTTTTAAAGGACACATGTGCGTGGCAGAACCCAAAAAGTAAAAAAAAACTCAGTCATGACATTTTTTTAACTGATGACGAAGGTAATGATATTACAGGAAAAAAATTATGGAATACTTTTACTCATCTACTGATGCGACCTCTGTGAGAAACATGTCGCACCTCTATGGTTGCGCACATTTGGCTGTGCCCAATTATGTCAGCTAAATGTGAATGTCATTATTTTTTCTTTTTTTGAAAAAAACTGGGGAACAAGAAATTTCGGTCACGCAATAAACGGCATGATAATATGTGTCGGTCTTATTGAATATAGTTCTAGGAAGTTAGACTATAATAGGAAGTTCAATTGTTTTATTGGAACGAAGTTCCTTATGGCACGTTCTGGAGCCCGGGAGTGAATCCGAAAAAAAACAATCAAAATCACCGTCACGCAAAATCCGTACCAATGACGATAACTTGAGTAATGATCACCGAGTTAGTTGAAATTTGGTACACATGTTCATTTTACCAATGCCCAGGCTGAGTTCGTTGGAAATCAATATCCGACCAAGCGTTCACGCGCAACGCTCGAGTAAACTTAAGCTTCAAAAAGACGGGAAAATATGTTATTAAGGAAGCCACTTCCTTGACTTGTTTTGTTTATTTTTGGTATACGTCAAAATGTCACTTGGTTTTGTAAATATAGAAAATATAATCACGGTCTTGTTAAAAGTAAAATTGATCTATGCTGACGCTTAGTTCAATATATTAGGTATATTATTATAATACTGCGTACTTAATCCAAGAAAACAACTTCATCTATTTAATGAGACAAACAACTTTTTTAAATATTTTTTTTTTTTTTTAGTAAACCGAAACCCAACACTGTTATGAAGTGATAAAGATCGCTAAATTTATTAAAGTGGAGCCAAACGTTTAAAATAAAGAAAACAACTTTTTTACCGATATCTTCCGTTCTAACGTATAACCATTTTAATAAAACTTCATAGACACCATCTAATGCACAATTGAAACAGGCATGTAAAATTTCAACCGGATACAAGCAGAAGCTTTAGAGTAGGGAAGAGATATATTTTATGATATTTTAAATTAATAGGCCGGGTAGGTAGAAAACAGTCCTATTTTAATCCAACATCTTTTAACAAACATACTCTTTAACTATAAACTTTTTTCTTATATTCAATATATATTTATAGTAAGACGCTTGCTTTAATGATACAAATAATTATTTTTTCCGTGGTAGGCTGTGAAATAGTAACTTTAGAGCCTAAAAAACATAGCTAAAATCCATTTTTTCATTACGTGGACTTAAAAAATCTTTTCATTACTCCTAGCTGTAAAGAAAAAATCTTTTACGTCCTAGGAACTAAAAGATTTTTATTTTCCGGCGGGTAGTTGTCAAAACTTCCGTTAGTACCGCTGCAGTCTTTGTAGAAATGCTTCTAGTACGATTAAAATCCGCTAGATGTCAATGCGTTTTATTTATCTTTTCTTATAGTGTAACCTCTTTTTAAGGTTTTTTTTTTTAAGTCTTAAGTATGTACTAATATTTGTTATTATTATATATTGATTAGTGATTAATATTTAATGTTTTTTCATTGTCTGCTACCTCGGAAAAAATAGCATATGCTACGCGACTGTGAAGTGTTTTTTCTTTACCTTGGCAATATTTACTGTCGAGCGAAGCGAGACAGTAAATGTAATTGTCGCGGTAAAGAAAACTGAACAAAAAAAAAAAAACACTGAACAAAAAACTGGCTGTGAAACTCACTTCACAGCCAAGTAACATAATATACTATTCTTTTAATTTTGCCTTAACTCTACTAGGTACAAACATTTCGTTACTTTAAATTTTGTCTCTTTTCTAACTCCGCCATGTATAAGTAGTTAGCAACGTATACGTACTTAGCAGTGTAATTTTATAATTTATATTTAATGAAAACTGTAAGGAACTTCGTTCTTACCGGGTGTCCCACGACACCACACGTATTTTTTTTTTTTAGTACTACATTTTACCAGTAGAAGCGGTGAAGTATATTCATATAGTAACAGGAAGGTAGAAGATAACAAGAGGTATCTCGATATCCACTCTTTAGTGCTAAATTTCACCAACAGGAGAGCATCATCATAACTGTATTCAGAGAGGGAGGTGTAAAGGTTGGCTACACTGGATTTAACAACCAAAACATATCCCTGATTTCTTGTTTTTCCATGAAGTGGAGTAAATTACAACACTGCCTTTCCTCTGATTTGATTTAAATGAAAATAGACTGCCAATTAGTGTGGCACATAGATCCTCGCATCCAAGCATGTACCTACTTTATTGTTATATTAACATTAATATTATTTTTATATTACTTTATTGTTATATTGTTTATTGTGTTAAAAATGTGAATAGTTTTAGCGATATTTAACACTTCATAGAGGCGTCGCTGTTCGTTTTACTAAAAAATTGTACTTGAAAAAAATGTTTGTCTCATTGAATAGATGAAATTTGATTTTTCCCTTCCTTAAAATTCAAATTTTAAATTTGAATTAATTTTAAAATTGAATTGATTTAGGCATTAACATACATATGTAGGCATTAACATACACATGTAGGCATTAACATACACAAGACGGCATTAACAATTCAAACTGAAATAAAGCAAGTGATAGAAAATAGAAGTTATTATAATTTAAAACGAGATGAGAAATGTGACGCGTGCCAGCAAGTCGGCATTTAACAGGAGGTCTATAGGTTTTCATTTATACTCCAATATTTCGATGGTAGGCGGGCTTAAGTTTCAATAAATGTCAGACATCCGTCTGTCTGTCGGTTTTTCGGTCTGTCTGTCCGTCGTTCTATTTTCACGAACCATTATATCAAAACCTACTCATCCGATTTTATTGAAATTTTGATGGTAGTTCATATTATTAGGCCATTGTTGGTCCCATATAATTTTCAACCTTATGCACCCATTTGCTTGTCTTCCTTATGCGAACAAACATACATTTATTTACAACTATATCTTAAAAAGAACTTATCTGATGTTTATGAAATGTTGATGGTTCGTCGATAGCAGCCAGCAGATAGCTCGAGATTAATTACAACCGTCTGCGCTCTTTCACTTTTGCTAAGTTGATACTTAGTTTTGCTAAATTGATAATACATGTAAAAAAAAATTAAAACAATTTTGACAGACTTAAAAAACGGGGGAAAATGAAATAAATTGGACAATAATAATTTTTAAAAGCATAAAAACATTCAATTTTACGAAATAGGAAAGAAAGCTATATACCGCACTAGTTGGCAGACTATAATATGTATAATTTTTTTAAAAGAATAAAAAATAACATTGAATTTGAATAGCCACTTAAACAAATAACAAGTAATATTGTAATGTTATAAACAATCTTAATGAGTTTATAGAGAACAATAATAAAAATATAGAAATAATAACATTAACCGAAGCAATAACAATAACTATAATCATAAATTTGGTCTTTACTCAAGAGAAAGCAGGAATAAAAAAATATCCATTACAAAAAAGTAGAAAACTTAACCATAAGTTATTTTTTAAACGCTACTAAAAAAATAAAATAAATAACTATAATACTAATTATTTTAAAGGTCAAACTGATGTTAGATTTATTTCAACGATGTTAAAAGTCCAGGCCAAGAAAAAAACAATAATAACAATAGACGGGTCCTATTACTTGACCTGTAAAGTATCATAAATAAAATTCAATGACTTGCGAACAAACATACATTTATTTACAACTATATCTTAAAAATAACTTATCTGATGTTTATGAAATTCACAACCATAAGAACTCAAGTAGAAGGTTATTTAGATGCAGGTTATAAACAAAGATAAACATGGTCGAAAAAGCAGTTTCGCCAACCTGATTTCAACAACTTCATAACATTAGCCATTCATTTTCTGCTATTTGTAAAATAATTAAGTTTCAATCTTTACTTTTTTTCCCTACTTTACTTTTTCGCCCTACTTTTACTTTTTCTCCCTACTTTTTGAGTTCAGGGATGAAAAGACTTACTTTAGTCCCTCTAAACTAATTCAAAATCATAACTTTTTCTCCCTACTGGAGATAAAATATATTTTTATAAACAATTGTATTTTTAACATTAATAATAGTACACTCTAGTACTGTAGTTTGGCATATTATCTATAATTAGAAAAAAAAGAAGAGAGAGGTAGGAGAAAAAAATCAAATGAGAGTACATCAGATAATCTCTATACCTATATACCGTCATGTATATAGATATATATATATATATATATATTATATGTCAGCAATTGAAGGAAAGCATCTTTCAAATCTATAACCCAAAAATATTTCCTTTATTTAATTTAGCCGATATCTTTTCAAACGTTGTCATTGGACTACTATAAACCTATCGTCTACTATAAAAGGATTAATCGTTACCTAAAAATCTGAACGCATTCTTATGTCTGAATGCACTTGTATGAGGCTTAAGGTCGTTAGTCTGTGACAACGTAGGAAAGAACTAAGAAAAATACCTCTGCTTTTCTCGAAGGTTAATTTGTATAACTGATTTCCGAGTAGTCTCAGAATTTCTACTTAGGGGTTAATGCAGCTTATTTTATCGGTATAAAATAAGGGGGACAGATTTAGGCAACTCTGTGGCATCTAAATATTCTGTCTTTGTAAAAAACAAATAAAATTAATAATTACACTAAATATAACACACTCCATAGTGAAGCACGGGAACCCAGTTAGTTACAGTATATAAATCCACTGAGTTATTCTAACAGCTCTGATTAAAATTTTAAAAATGTTTTGCGCACAATACAAACAGAGATACAAATTTATATATGTGTGCAAATCGTAGTAGTGTGAATAGTATGAAGAATTTTTTACTTAGGGATAATTTATTTAAATTAACTTCAACAAAAGTTGAATTTTTCTTATTAATTTTGATTTGCTTTAACAATAGTGTACAAAAAGTTTTCAGGCGATCAAAGAAATTTTTATTCGAGGAAAAAATAAAAATGATAATCTATATATATAAAAGAAGAAAGGTAGACTAAAGAAACTAGTAAAAAAAGTAATCTATACTTTATAAGTATACATACATTTATATGTGTATGTGTGTGTGTGTGTGTATAAAATCTGAATTGTGAAATGAGGGAAGGGAGCAAGTAGGAATAAAAGGAGTAGGTGGAAGAGTTATGACTATATCTCGGATATCCGGAGTAAAAATGATAAAGGCTTTTTTTTGGTTGACTTCGGAATTTTTCTTTTTTTTAGTGAACATTTTATGTAAGGCTTGAAAAGGGGATAAAAGGGTTGGGTTTTCTCCACCGGAAAAAAAGTAGTGAAGTGTGTGGAAGGATTGGAGCAGTGGAACTGCATTATGCAAGAGGTCAGTAAATCAGTGCCTGGACAAGAGCTTCCAGAGAGGCCTACCTACCAGAACACTCTGTCCCAGAATCTACATTTTACATTTACTCCCTCTAAAACTGCACCAGACAGAATCGGCTTGGAACTCGGCTCAGCCGGTTTCGCCCTCCGTAATTTCCTGGCTTTATCTCAACAAGCGGAGGCGGTGGTCGAAGAAAAAAAAGAGAAAAACCGACATCGCTTCCGGCCGTATCTTTTTTCCTTTTTGCGATAAAAAAATAAATACGAATTCCCTAGAAAAAAGAGAAATCTACTTGCTCGGCAAATACGGTTCGGAAAAATATGGTTTCATTATAAATGGTTTTACGTGTTTTGACCTTGATAAAATTACGTACTAGGAATAAATCTACAATCTCAGATAAAATTATTTTCTAAATAATGTAGTAAACGGCGTTATGAGTTATTATTACTTTTATCCTTAAATCGTAGAAAAGTTAGAGGATCATTATAAGAGTTGTCATTTAGATATGCACATTAAAAAGGATTCTTCTACTTTTATAATAAATATAAATTGCATAAAACCAAGCCAGCTATACTGCAGAATAATTTATGTAATAAACTAGAGCCCAACAAGTATAAGCTTTATGACATAATATTTCTAATTCAACCATGTTGTGGTACAACCATGTTGTTGTACAACCATGTTGTGGTACAACCATGTTGTGGTAAAACCATGTTGTTTTACGACCATGTTGTGGTACAACCATGTTGTTGTACAACTATGTTGTTGGTTACAAACATAAAAATAACTTGTCCCGGCCTTGTCTAATTCTCAGGGTTGCCATTAAAAACCTCAACATCAACATGAAATCTTGATCTTCCTTGAGTATTACTAACAACGTCTTCAATAATGCAAGATTACAAAGATGAAGGTTATTAAAGAAAACAACCGTCGGCAATAGTATATTTCAATTAAATATTTAGTGTGAAACATTTCACCCAAAATTGGACCCTGTTTACGAGCTGATCAACACGTGATGTTATTATAGGACGGGGCAGTCAGTCACTTTACACATCTTCAGTGCTTACAATGTCTCACCTCTCTGGCATTCCGACTCACCTGATGTTTTGGTGTTTATACCTCGGTTTCTGGAGGAGTTTCGAGTACGTTAACCACTCGTCTACGCCGGTCTCCTCCTAAACACACTGAACTACTTAGATGTCATTTTTGTAATGAACATGGCGCAGCAGCCTGTAAAAGGCTTGGGCCAGCCAGAAGGTTGACACAAGTGTGCATGTTGTAGACAATAAGGGATTAGCGTGCCGCTACATCAGCTTTATAAACCGAATGAAAATGTCATTCGCTACCGGATAGACATAATTTTACATACGAAGGCACACATGGCAATGCTGGGTGAGCGTGGGGCTTCTCTTCGGAGTCGGAATGTTCTTCTTTCTAAGTTTGAATCACATCAATGAGTTTCTAAGTACGAGGGTTCACTAATATAATAACTATGTAAACAGGTTGCCTCATGTAAAATGTAGATGCAATGTTTAAACGCCGGTATACACGGGGACACTTTTGTTGCCACATTAAGTAGCTACAGTAAGTACTAGATCAAGTGCCACAGTGAAGACACCGCCTAGACCGGGTGCTAAACTAGATTGAAGGATTTAATGAATAAACAGTCCTTAAGGAACAGGGTGAAGGAAACTACTTGGAAATGAACAATGGAGAAAATATTAGTTCTATGTTGTGCAACCAAAAAACTTGGGAAACAAAAATATTTCCAGCACGTGAATCTACCATGAATGTGGAGACCAATTCGCTGCTTCCCAACCAGATTTAGCACATTTTTGTGGCTTTACATATTGAATACTGAAAGTACATCGAAAGGACTTAATTTTCGTCATCAACTCATCCACATTGAATACTTCGATGTTCATTTTATCAGCAATAAAATCAAACAGCGAGTCCCGTTTGAGGTGCCACAAACATCTATTTTCAACTGTATAATATCTCAAAAAAATTCAAATTGGTTTCATCATTCCACTTCGGAGTCATACTACGCAGAAACATAGATTAAATTTAAAAAGAATACAAGAGAAGGTAATAATGAGAAGAAAATGATAATTCGCAAAGAGAGAATCTGTATCTTGGATTTGCACGACGCAACTCACCTTTCTCTTTCACAATAACACGGCGCGGAATCCGGTGATAAGTCCCCCCCCCTTCACCGGAACTCAGATCTGGGCCTAGTTGATTGTCCTCTACCTTCTCCTCGAGACAATAGCTTGCCAGAGCAATTGTCGGGACAATCGGCCTAAAGTGTTTACACGAAGCCAATAATTTCATGCCAGTCAACTGTATCTGACAATTGTCTCGCCGGCATAGTGCAAACCAGGCTTAAGAGTATTACAATAATTTATATTAAATGCCCTTTTTGGGGAAAAAATATGCGTGAAAAGATGTATTTCTATAAATGTCTCTGTTGGGAGTTACGATGACATAAGTAACTAGGTTATAAAGCAGAGTGATGTATTCGTAGACCGGGTAACCTTCATTATTCATCGCTACTGTTTTAGAACCGAAGTCGGCAAACAAATAAGGTTTTTAAAAAATGAAGTCTAGATATTATATCATTCATGACATCTAAAGAGCACATAATGCACTTTTTTTATTCATTAGCCAAACCAGAAAATTGTATGAACCAAAGGTTTATTTTTTTAATATTTAAGAAGGATTACAAACTTGTCCAGGTCAAGTGAGACCTCGGTGGATTTAATCTTTTTACGCTCCAATAATAAAACAATTGTTCCAAAACGTTTTGCTTACTTCACAAAAAGAAACGAGGATAACCGAGTTAAATACAGTTTGAATAATCTATCATGAAAATCCCTTTTTTCTAAACCCTGCAAAAAATGCTTTTTAATGGCGAACAAACAGGAAAGTTTCGAGGTTGTTAAACTCATTATCAATATTTAACTTCTGTTTTCATCTCTTTCCGACGAGAATAACTGGTAACGCCTCACTTTCAAATAAACCATCACGAGGCCAAAATATTTTTAAACTTTGGGAAAAAAGATTTATCAACATTAATACGTACATAAAAAAAGTATTCGAGTGTTAAAATTATACCATCTCGGGGATCTTGATAATACCGTATAACTATTGTCACCGTAAAACATAAGTTTAAATGTTAAAGTATAAATGGCTCATATTATATAATATTATACAATACCGTCTGCTTCATTATCACATTTATAAACAAATAAATATTTCCCATACAACAAGTAATATATTATTTTTTTAATTTATATATACGAGTACAAGTACGTAATTACTTGCTTCAGTGGGGAGCCAGCGTGGCCGAGGTGCTCTAGGCACTCGCCCAGCTATCAATTAATCGAGGTGAATCAAGGTCGTGGGTTCGATCCCTCGTCATGATGCTCTGACTTAAAAAGCTCACTAATGATCACATCATACCCGCATCGCCGGTACAATGTGGAAAGTGGCTGCAACTCTCCATCACGGGGTTAGTAAAAATGGGCCCAATGTGGCCTGATTGCTAGGTTCCAACAAGTGGTTCGTCCTTCCAATCTAACCACTACTACTACTACTACTACTACTACTACTATTGCTTCAGTGATTCCTATTTGTCAGTTGTTTCGGGGTTTCATATTTATATTTAATTGTTATTGAACAATTTATCATAACAAAATGTACGATACATTTATCAAAATGTCCTGTAAAAATAATTACTCCCCGGCGGGGAATCGAACCCGTTCTCTCACCTTTTGTAATTATAGCTACTTTCTCCACTCCTTTTAGACCTTTATACCTCTTATTTACATTTCGATATCCAGCAAGGTCACATTTTTACATTTAATCGCCTTATCTGAAGTATATAGGAAAAACATTGTTTTCACCAAAAATTCCAAAACCGAGATTTCAACGGAATTATCCGTTTTGGGTTTTTTAAGACGATTTGAGTGGTTTTTTGCTGGATGTCTGTCTGTGAGTCTGCTTGTGCGTTTGGCCGTCTGTCTGTGTCACGCATTACTCCCACAGTTTTTATGATAGAGAGTTGAAACTTGGAGCAAAAATAAGTCCTTACACGTGGTTGTGCTGCCCGGAAAAATCAACCTTTTCCGCCATCTTGAATCCAGTTTGTTGAGACATGTTGTATTAAATTATACATTTAGTATGAGGACGAACCTGCAAAGCATTGTGGAACGGACCCGCACAACACTTTGTGATCATTGAGATGAGTCCGGGTCTAGTCTGGATATACCGAGCTGTTAGATTCTCTCTAGTCGTGTAATGTGAAATAGAATTTGTACAGTTAAACTCGGGGTTCTCCTTAAAATAAAAGAGTTGCTTTTCCCTGAAAAAGGTGTTTTCAAAACTAATGTTATTTCCTTAATCCAACAAGGCATCTAAAATTTTAAAAAATGGTAAAAAGTTGAAAAGTGGTCGAATTGGGTTGAAATGTGGCACGAATGTGCCTCTCTATATGACAAACAAATTTAATTTTGATTTTGGCCACCCTAAAGAAGTTATCTATTTTTAATTTTAAAACTTTGACGGTTAATAATACGGAAAGAATAAATATGTTTTTGACTTATAGCATATCATTGGAACCGGTAAAAAATAAGATATAAAATATAAAAAATAAGGAAGAAAAACCCCGACGAAATTCCATTAATTAGTTTAATAGTTATAAGCAAACATAATTATTAATTAGTGAGATATTTTTGTGAAATGTCAAAGTTTGTTTACATCTGTCAAATTATATTTACCTACCATTTAACGTCAAAATTCAAATAATTAAATAAATAAAAATAATGATATTAAAAAAATCAGTTGGTTCACCAACAGTCACCCATCCAAGTTCTGACCACGCCCAATGCTGCTTCCTTGGTGCATTGTGGCCTCCGAAGTGAGTAAAAGTTCCAAGGTACCCCGTACCCGGTTTTTATTTATTCTATATCTCTGAAACTATAATTCTCCCTGGAAAACTACATATATGGTCAAATTCGACTACATGTTATATTCGTTATAATCAAAATCTATAGAAACGTTTACGAGAAATAACTTGTATTTTTTCTGGTATGTAATTCACAGGCTGTGGATAGTAAAGTAGCAGGTCCACCTAGCTGGAGCGTCACACTAAGCCCCGAGGAACTTGTTATATTAATAGCCGTATAATCCATTGGCAGGTCTAGCCCCTTCTGTTGCACCTCGCCAGCAGCCCGAGAAGGGATTTCGAGCTAGTTAGTCAGGTCAATCTAGTGGAAAAATATCAGTCCAAGACACTCAAACTTTCTCATACACGAGTTCATAATTACTTAGCCGAGTGTTTGTGATGAACATTTCATCAAAATAACTTCTCCTGGGTGGGGAATGGAACCCAGGCTCTTTCCGTCCGCGTTTTAAGCTATTTTTCCAGGAGCAAGATTTTTCCCGGGAAAACGGCTTATATCATTAGATTCGTATTTAAATAGACTAAATTTTAGATTTTTTTTTTTTTATCAAAATCGTTGGAACCATTTTCGAGAATTTTTTTTTATGTCGTTTCAGAGTTTTTGGACGTAAGACAGACATTTTTTTAAAAATAACTTTTTTTTGGAATCAGGCGACCCCAAAACCTGTAAATCCGACACAAATCAAAATCGAATTTTCGCGCCATTTTAATACTTTCTCTTTATATGAGAAAGTAAAAAGTATATAGATTACACATTTCCACCCAAATTATAGATGCAATGTAGAGGTGGGTCGAAAATAACATAACAGTAACAAATAATCTGTAATGGTAAGGTAATCGTTACACAGATAACCTAATATTGATAAATACCTGTTATCGAGTAACTCTAGTCTAATTCATAAATATTTAGACTGGCGACGGTGATTGGTACTATAGTAGTTCCAGCTCAAGTAGTTTAGTTCATAAGTAATCCGCCTGGCGGTGGCGACACGGCATCAATAACAGCTGAGGTATTAGGTTTCCATGAAGCGTTATGTTATAACTTTAACGGAAGGGTATCAATAACTCCCGTGGTATTAGGTTTCCATGAAGTGTTATATTATAACTATAACTCTTCATTACGTTACATTATCAATTCAGTTCTGTTCTTCATTTCCGTTACCATTCCCTCTACTGTTAAGTTATGTTATTTCTATTTAAATAATGTTTTTACAAAACAAAAACGGCAAAGATTTGCAAGCTTGTTGGTAGGGTAGAGGAACTCGGTTGGGACCTTACTTGGAGCCGTCATCCCTTCCTCTGCCTTTAGTAGTTTTGCTACTAGTGTAGCAAAACGGCAGACTTCTAAGGTAACACCTCACCCACCCTCTCACCCTCAGATCCAGGCTTAACGCTTCGGCCCCGGCTCCCCCTTTTTATACGTAACTAACATACGTATTATCACCGGTTCTACTGAACCGATTTTCCTCAAACAACTTTTATTATAATTATATTACACGTCTCTATAGGACTTCATCGCCGCAACTATTTTAGACTCATACTTGTTGCATGCTTTTATCGGCCTCAGTAAGGGCGCCTATTTTGGTTTATTTATCTTGTTAAATCCTTGTTAAGGCCCGAGAATTTTAAATAGATTAGATCTTTACTGTGATCCTACTCATCGGATTTCAAAGTATTAATATTTGTATTATAGATAAGCTCCAATGTTTTTAGAATCTTCAAGATAAGTAAATATATTTGCTATAAAATTAGTAGAAATTCTATCTGTGTAGTAGTTCTTAATAATAATAATATAAAACAAATAAATATTTAATTAATTAACAACCTTAAATTCTATTTTTTTTTTTTTTTTTTTTTTTTTTTTTTTGCTCATCGAGACGGATTGAGCCCAAATAACCGGACCTATTACCCAAATAACCTATTAAAAACACCTGGCACCGTTCGAGAACGGGAACGTGATAACCAGTTACCGTCAAATAACGGTTATTAACCACCTCTAATGTAATGCGTACAATTTCCACCGTTCAATGTCCTAGAGAAAATTGTACGTCAAATTATCAATTAGATGTCACTAGAGGTTTAACACATTTAGATGGCACTACAGGTTTAACACAATTAGATGGCACAACAGGTTTAACACAATTAGATGGAACTACAGGTTAAACACAATTAAATGTATAATAATTTATAATTTAGCATACCTATTGAAGCTGAAGTTGAAAGGATTTTCAACAATTTATATAAATAATTAAAAAGTTTGAAAGCTAAATAAATGAGAAATGCAGCGACGCGGAAATGATACGAACTGACTTAAAAGTCGCAACATTTAATTACTCCAGACTTAGATTATTTCTGTAAGGAAGATATTTTTGTATGGGTAAAATTATTTTTAGACTTTGTGTGAGTGGTAGAAAGATAGGGTCGGAACAATATAAACGCGCCTTGTCCCCGGCAGGCAGTTTAAAATCCCTAGAGCCCCCCCCCCCCCTCTTTTTAATTGTCATAATAAATAGAAAGTTAATTTAACGCTCAGATTCACTTTTTTAAGGGAAAGGTTTGCGTGCAGAAAAAATAAGCGGCAACTTTTAGCGCGTAAATACGGAGGAATTATTACTGTAAAACCCAAGCTTCTCCGCTCGCCTTCTATGATTTTTTGTTTTTTCATTTGTAGCCATTTTGTTGAATAGGCCTCTACGTAAAATATAAATTTCCTTTTTTTTATATTCCCAGCCGAGAAATTCTCTTTTTGAATAACTCTTTGTTTCAAAAATACAAAAAGAGTCTTTTTGACTGAGAATCATAATTACGGCAATTATAATAATTATAATTTGCACTCTCTGGAGAAAATATTATTTTGAAAGAGCACTCGACCTTATGACCCCCCCCTCTCTCACTCTTCCTCGATTAAATAATTCGATATGGTTAAAACACGATTGAAATCAGGCTCAATTAAATTTTCCGAAAACCCGGAAAATAACAAGAGAGGGAAACACAGCGCAAAGGAGCAGCTTACTAGTCCAATTTCGTTTTAATTAAGTTATTTTATCTCCCACTTTCAACCCTTCTTCACTACCCTTTTTCTAAAATTCAATTTCACCTTGCTCGGGGCTCGGCGCCCCTTTCAAAATGTCCACAAAGGACACTTGAAATGTTCAGTTATAGCCGGCCCCAAATATCGACATTTATTTCAAAACCGATTTGGGAAAGATAAGTGTGATTAAGGATTTTATCGAAACATTTTTGAAATTAATTACCAAGGGTAGTTACCGAATTTTGAAACCGGCGTTTTTGGGAGAAGTCAAAAATACAATTATTTATACATAACTTTATACAAATAAAATGTTATTTCTTGATAAATTTTCTGATTAGGTTGATGACTTAAATATAATATATATATTATATGTTTGATTACTATTTTATTATCATTCGCATATTTATTATTTTGTTCATCCATATGTATTATTATAATAAACCTCAGCAAAAACCTAGCAGTGAAAAAAGGGCTTAGTTCCAGACCACCTCCCGAAAAACTCGGCCTATCAGAGTAGTGACATCCTACACTGTGGCCAAGTCTGCACCTCTCTTCGCTTCACTCCTACTTTCATGAGTAACACTTTTATTAGGGTTTTGCGGTCATCCTAGAAACCCTTATACTTTTTAGTATAAGGGTTTCACCCGCCCATCCGTCACATCTTGCATCATATCTCCCAACCAATTATAGCTAGGGATTTAACATTTATTATACAACTTAAACATTTTTGTCTGAAATGCCGGACGTTTTACCCCTAAAATTACGAAAACAAAACCCTAAAACTAATGCCCCCCCCCCACCCCCTCCCCCGCTACCCCATAAGGACAGGTCCTAAATATGAGGAATAAATACATAAATATATACACCTCGTGGGGCAATGATATTTCCGGGAGTTAATATAATAATGCCAAATTTTAGGTGACCCATCATTAAAAGTATTGAAATGTAGATCACAAATATTTATCGAGTTTACAAAATGGCGGCCATTACCCCCAAAATAACCAAATAAGTGCATACCTAAGATGCTAAAGGATAATATGCACTCCTTGTTCCTCAAAGTGCAACTTTTTATACATATTTTAATAATAAAAAAAAAGTAGGATATATGGATTTTTATGACCGAAGATACTCTTCTCCCCTATCCCTCCTCTTTCCCTACAGTTTTACCGAAAAATGCGCCTAAATAATACATAAGACTGCGATGTTGCCCCATCCCCTGCCACCTACATTAACGTGTACTTGGTGACAGGACTGTCGATTCGAAATAGCATCTCAAATGCGACTCAAGTTGTAAATGTATAAAAATATAGATTGAGGAATAAAATTTTAAAAATTGGCACAAAAGTAGATGTACAAATTTAAAAAAAAAATATATTACTATCATGTTCTCACCAGATAAGAAGAATTTATAAAATAATAAATAATTGATATTAAGAGCATTAGTGCAAGATTTGAGCCATTTAACCAGAAATAAAATCGGATAAATAATAGTTGCGGACGATCTCAGAGAAAGAGCCAAAAATTAAAAAAATATTAATCAAATCTAGCTCCAACTAAGATACAACCGATAAGGGTAGGACAAAAAGTCATAGAAACAAACTGAATTAATAGTAAATAATTAATATAAAAATACCATTTTTGAAAACTGGTGGTTGGTAAAAATTATAGTAAAAAATACATAAACTGAGAATGTTTACGCGGAGTTAAAAAACATAGAAAAGTGTGCAGTTAAATGTGTTTATATCGGCCGCGTTCAACGTTCAATCGTTATCTCCAACCCAGAGCTATACCGCCGTTAGTTGAGTCTGGACTACCGCCGTGGCTGGATCTTCTCACCGCCGCGCCGCCACCCGCTATTCTTACGAGAGTAACCTAAGGTACCGCCAAGTAATTGTTTTACATTCTCAGCTACCAAACCATATGTATCTTAATTACCACCGCCTTACTTACCACCAAATACAGTCCACAGAAAAATACTGGTTGAACCAGCTGCTCCCCCTTTGGTGAGCTTTTACATCACTCTAAATTCAGGGTGAAATTTCCACCAACTGGTGGTTATTTTAAACTTTTTTTTTTTTTTTTTTTTTTTGTTTGTTTGTTTTCTGTATTCTTCACCTTAGTTGTATCTATGTGCAAAATTTAGGGAAGATTGAATGACGATAAGTGGTTCAAAATTGGGATAATAGGTGGGCGATGAAACTTAAAAAGCAATTAAATTTGACGCCATTTTTTTTTTTTTTTGGTTTCTGTATTATTCACCTTAGTTGTATCTATGTGCAAAATTTGGGGAAGATTGAATCACGGTAAGTGGTTCAAAATTGGGGTAATAGGTATGCGATGAAACTTAAAAAGCAAATAAATTTGACGTCATTTTTTTTTTTTTTTTTTTTTTTGGTTTCTGTATTCTTCACCTTAGTTGTATCTATGTGCACAATTTGGGGAAGATTGAATCACGGGAAGTGGTTCAAAATTGGGGTAATAGGTGTGCGATGAAACTTAAAAAGCAAATAAATTTGACGCCATTTTGTTTTTATTTTTTGTTTTTTTGGTTTCTGTATTCTTCACCTTAGTTGTATCTATGTGCAAAATTCGGGGAAGATTGAATCACGGGAAGTGGTTCAAAATGTGGGAAATGGAAATGTGCGATGAAACTTACAAAGCAAAGTAATATAAGACCAGTAAAAACAAGCTTTTATCTTGGACCATCCGCCATATTGGATTTAGAGTGAAAGCATTTTATTTTTCGTATTCTTCTCAGCAATCCCTTTTATTTGATACCCATATCATGGGCATGCTTATAAAATAACTACTCCACCATCTTGGGTTGTTCACCATATTGGATTTAGGATGACGTTATATACTTAGCTAACCATGCATTGTCATCCAAACTAAACGTGTGTGCAAAATTTCAATTCAATCGGTTGAGGATAACTGCTTTAAAATTCAGAGGCAAGATTTGACCCGAACATAGTGCATACGTACGTACATACATACATACATACCTACAAACATTGCAAGTTAAATAAAAGCTTGTAAAAATCATAAGATTCGATTACATTATTTATTGTTGCAATTTGTTAGAATAAAGTAAGTGACAAATTACATCAACTTAGAAATAAAATATTTTATAAATATCCGAGTCAAAGATGGACCCTGGAAGGAGTTTGAGTTGATGTAGTGCTACTTAGTCGGTTTGTCGAGTAAGGCAAAAAGTTTTGAATCGGATATTTTCTTTGTAGTAGAGAAGGCATTAGTATGTTGTAAGGATTAGGTTAGGCCGAACCGGGGAGGCCGGGGTGTGTCGGGGGTTTAGTATTCTCCATATCTCGTTGTGCAGATCCCTTGGTATTCCTTGCAGACATGCACGGAACCCTTACTGCATGTATAAAGTCCCGACAATCTGGACGCACGTCGCTTAACATGTAACTTCGATATGGGTCATTCGGTTAACATGCAGTACGTATAACAATACCATTTGAATAAAACAGATTCGAGAGGAAAAAAAGTGAAATAAAATATATAAATAATCGAGAAAAAAAAATACTCTGTAAAGGCTTCAAGTATTTGCAATTCAAAGTTTATTTTTCTAAGAGGAATGAGTTTTCATCGCGGAATCACGTACATTGTCGTACATTTGCACAATTTAACTGGTAAAACACAATGTACGACGCACAAAGTTTCTCCGACATCATAAACACGCTTCGTCACAAACTAACTTACTTATTCTCGATTCAGTATAAGTTCGTACAATAACAACAAGCGTCAGGCTCGACGTTTCTTTATTCCTTTTCAAATTCCATTGAAAAATGCTGCATCACTCTTATTTTTTTATAAATGTAGAAGAGTTAAAAACATTTATTTGTTTTACCTTTAGAATCATTATTTAAAAGTTTAAAAAGACACAATTAAAATTTCATTTATTATATGGAGGAAAGCTATTGGTAGCGGTGGAGATTACGGACTGTAAAGTACAGGAACATGGAGATTACGTGCGTTGCACCTGTTCTTTACAGCCGTGTTAATCAAACCAGACACACTGTACCATAAAGAAGACAGCGGCGGCTTCGAGTCGCTCGTGAAGCCCGTTTTGCATTTATCAGCATTAACGCTCTCCACCCACTTTTAGTTTTTTCATCCTCGTATAAACTCCCCCCTCCCTTTAACTTTTTTCACGTCATATGCACACTCGTGAATACCCGCTCGTAATATATACATGTACACTGTACACATACATCCAAATATAGTGGGTGTGTATGGGGTAAAAGTTACCGAGGTTATAGTCATAAACACACACGGAGACACTGGTTTTTTGCGAAGACTCTGTGTGGCCACTTACGCAGGGATGCCAAGCTATAAACATAAAATACCCTGAGCGTCATAAAGACCTCAGGTGAACTCTGCCGCACTCAGACCCCTCCCCACATGTACTGCAACCCCCCCCCCCCGTATATCTACTACCGTCGTTTTTACGTCCAAAATACTGCAGGATTTTTTTTTTTCACCCCCACATTCACCAGCTCTAATCCTAGCCCGAGGAAACAGGTTTGTCATCCGTATTTTTTTGTCTTTTATTTTTTATTGGCAGTTTTTTTTTTATCAAAGGAATTGTTTGTATTTTATGTTGTTGACGGATAGCGTGGATTTTCTCCTTTTCAAAAAAAATAAGTCGTTCTTATTATACGTTTCGTTTTAGTCGACATTATTATTCTTTCTTTTTCTTTAGTGGTTTAACCCATAAATAAATTACACTAAATAGCACTAAAAGTTCCATTACTACTAAATAAATAAAAAATAAATAAATAAAGATAACTAGTATATTTCAAATAAATTTTTTTCCCTAAATTTAATTTTTAATTTAAGTTCTGTAAGTAGGATCCCAAATAATAAATAACAGCCCTTACCGAAGATGATATCGGTGCACCAAATCATCTCACTAGTGATTAGCGTCAGGTTGAGGCACAGGCCATGATGACAAAGCTAAAAACTAATTAAATGTGATCTGTCTACTTCTAAACAGAGAGATAAGTGTAGCCGCCACATTGTAGCCACACTGTGTAGCCGCCACATTGTAGCCACACTGTGTAGCCGCCACATTGTAGCCACACTGTGTAGCCGCCACATTGTAGCCACACTGTGTAGCCGCCACATTGTAGCCACACTGTGTAGCCGCCACATTACACATATCAACACTTGTACTTCTCACTTAACATAAAATCTAATGCAAAGAAAAAGTAAATTTCATATAAACACAAACTCTAGAACCTACTAATTCAACTTGTCTTTAGATAAGTTTTACAAATATCTTATTTAAGATAAACCACTTTTCTATGAAACACATAATGTAATATAAAATTCTCTCGGTTGTGTCTTCCTTTGAGATTTTATAAAGGGGGATTCCCCCCCCCCCCCCGTAATGTACGCCACTGCGGTTACATAAGCCATAGTTTAGCACTAAAAAGTTCCTTCGGCTTCGCCTCAAGAACCAACATTTTCGCTCAGGGAATAATGGTTTACTTTACTCCCTAGGAGCATAAATAACTATTTATATCAGTCGGAAGAGTTACTGGATAGCTACAATATTATTAGAATATAGTTTGATAATAAATGAGAAGTCACTTACTTTTATATAATGATTTAATTATTTTAACGAAAATAATATATGCAAATGATAAAATGTTTACTAATTGAAACATACTGTATCTGAATTCTCAATTATTCAATAATCCAGATCTAAAACTATTTTTTTATCTTTGTGCAACCACAATATAGCTCTTTTATTTAATTTTATTGAAAAAGAAAAAAAAAGATAAAAAGAATATATTTGTAGGATTGTACGAAGGGGATGTGATTTGGTATTCAGTATTGATACTGTCATGTTCATGTTGATGTTGATGGTCTGCTTGTGAGTTATTGGTTCTATCGCCCCCCCCCCCCCCTCCAGGGAAACATGTTGGTCGTCTTATCTCCAGAGTTGGTCTCTGGATCCTTCAACAAGCATCGCCTTGCAGAATTTTAACTAGAATAAACCCCTAGGAGTCGCGCCCTTGTATACGTGTAGTAAGAACCTAACTGCTAGACCAAATCATACCACACAGCCAACATATGCATTTCTCATAATGGAAATTATTACTTTTACTTTCATGATTTACATTCTATCTATGTACGTATACACACACACATACATATATATATATATATATGTATATATATATATATATATATATATATATATATATATATATATATATATATATATATATATATATATATATATATATATATATATATATATATATATATATATAGGGTGGGGCAAAGATATGAATCGGTTATTATGGCAGTGGGAGAACCTAGTTTTTCAGTTAGAATTTTAGAATCAGGATTCTTTTAGTTTGAATTTTTGCTATTGGGCTAGCGAAAACCCAAAGGAAATTCACCAGAGACAGCTCCACTCCCCAAAAGTGACTGTATGGTGTGCAGTATCCCAAATTGTGGACTTTAAGCCTTACTTTTTGGAGGATAATGGACGCACCGTCATTTGTATATTTATTTGATACCTCACTCAAAATTAAAAAAATATAAAAATCGCGTGACTTGAATTATCCGCCATTTTGAATTTCAACAACTGATAATTTTGAGTACACTATATTTTTCCTGTGTGCGCGTCTAAACGATCTTTAATACTGGAAAGTTTCATGTTTTTATCTCTTTTGATTCAAAAGTTATTGGAACCGTACAGAGTGACGGACAGACGCAAGAACGAAATTATAAGGTTTTCTCTTTTTTTTTTTGTTTTACCAACGAAACCCTAAAAAAACTATATCGTCTACTGCAGTGTTTCCCAAACTTTTAACATCTGTGTACCCTTTCTATAATTTTCGTAACACTAAGTACCCCTCGTTAAAAAAAAAAAAATGCGCATCTATTTTGGTTGTCTTTAATTAATTAATTCTATTTTTTCTAATTGTGTCAATCGGGGTTTTTTCAATTTTTGGTAGTATTCATACTACGGAAAGATTGAATTTTACTTTAAATCAAATTATAATTATCAATAACTACGGGAGACATATCAAATCGGGTATTGTTTTTTTTAAAAATGAAATAATATAAACTACTTTCTTTCTATAAAACGGTTATAATTTGTCCCCGCTTATATTGGAACATTTTCAACCCTCCAGGTTTATCCTTTTTAAAAATGAAAATTAAAAACTTTCTATTTGTAAAATATTTACAAATTATTACTCTTAAAAAGTAATTTGTCCAAAACTAAAGCACCTAAAACCAAGGATTTTGGTCTAATAATGAATGTGAGTCACTTCACTCATTGGGATTTGTCCCACGACTCTAGTCGTCATGGAACAAATCTAACTAGACATAGGATGAATAAAAAAAAATATATATATATAATAAACATGCTTATACATCAATAAAGGACGAAGTTCCTTACATTTTTCATTAAATATAAATTATAAAATCACACTGCTATGTACGTATACATTGCTAACTATACTTATAAATGGCGGAGTTAGAAAAGAAAAATTAAAAGTAACGAACTGTGTGTACCTGGCAGAGTTGAGACAAAATTAAAAGAAAATCATTATTTGTATAATTAAAGCAAGCGTCTTACTATAAATATATATTAAATATAAGAGAAAAGTTGATCATGATGAGTTTATAATGAAAGAGTATATTTGTTAAAGGAGTTTGGATTAAAATAGCACTGTTTTCTACCTACCCGGCCCCGGCCTATTAATTTAAAATATTGATATCTCTTCCCTACTCTTCAGCTTCTGCTTGTATCAGGGTAAAATTTTACATGATTATATTTTATTTATTTACAAAACAAAGTGACATTTTTGACATATAAAACAAAAATAATCAAAACAAGTCAAGTAACAGGCTTCCTTAATAACACTTTTTCCCGTCTTTTAAAGCTTACGTTTACGCGAGCGTTGCGCGTGAACGCTTGGGCGGATAACGTTTTCCGACGAACTCAGCCTGGGCTTTGGTAAAATGAACATGTGTACCAAATATCATCTAACTCGGTGATACTTTACTCAAGTTATTGTCATCTGTAGATTTCGTGTCGGATTTAGCGTGACAGTGATTTTGTGACGGTGATTTTGGTCGTTTTTTCGGATTCACTCCCGGGCTTCAGAACGTGCCATAAGGAACTTCGTTCAAAAAATCTAATTTAAGAACAAAATTAACAGGGAAATTAATTATGATGAACTGTTGCCTCAACATGAACAATTTTATCCTTCTCAGGATTAAATTGACTGCGCAGTCAAAGCCCGGTGCACCGCGTACCCCCACCAAACTCTTCCCGTACCCCCAGGGGTACGCGTACCACACTTTGGGAAACACTGGTCTACTGTATCGAACATTATAAACCTAATTTCTGTAAGCTGAATTGTTTTTGTTTTACATCCCCTTTAAAACCGATTCATATCTTTTGGCCCCATCCTGTATATATATATATATATATATATATATATATATATATATATATATATATATATATATATATATATATATATATATATATATATATATATATATATATATATATATATATATATATAAACGTGTGTGTAGGAGGCAAGTATTTGACACATGGGCAGGAAGTTTGATTTAATGGGGAAGGTTGGTTAGGCAATGTGTTGAATCAATAATTGGCTCTGTAGCTGGAGCAAATGTGTGCAACAACCTCCTAGCAGTGGTGAAGAGAGTGTGTCTTGATAATTACCTAAACACTGTACACAGCACACACTGAGCTCTCAACATGGCCTACTCAAGCACAAGTACACAGGAATACATGTGTGCAAGGAGGCTTCTTTACTTAGCTACTGTTACTGTAGTGGTAGATAGCAAACTCTTTCCTGAAGATCGATTATAATGAGAGTATATTGAATTTGATCAAAGATTTATTGTTTCAATAAAAATACAGTTTTTAACTTCCTCGTCAGAGCGATCCAATACATTGACTGACATCGTTTAGGCATTCTGTACATTTTATTTATAGACCGAAACTTATTCAGGCCGTTTTGCAATGTCTTTTCAATCGGACATTCTCTACAGTGCCCGGTAATTTTAAAAAAAGACTTTTTTTGTCTAAGCGAACACCTTTATATGCAATTTAGGGAGGACACATTGCGCAAATATAAATCGGAACTAAGACGAAACAAAACATATATATTTGTTACACAATTTGTGAGAGACACCAAGGGATGTGCCACGCAAGCGTGACCCATAGGAACTGTTCCAACATCAGACATTGCGTCATTAAGACGTTGGCTCGGCATTACGCCATGTCCTGCATCGTTTCGTCGCGTCCGACTCATCGTTGCGTGGCACATCCCTTGGTGTCTCTCACAAACTGTGTAGCCTATGTAGTGTGCAAAAACACGGTATTACATTGCTGATATACATATTTGTACTCAGGGCGTCTTCCTTACATTCAACACCCTCTGGACGCAATTCTGTTAAAATATACAGGGTTATTACAAATGATGTTCATGATTTCAAGCGTTCACAAATCTAGTTTCATTTATCACACAAAGAAATAAAATGGTCACATTTTAAGGAAAACTCAAAAAGTTTCATCACAGGTACTCAGAAATATAAAAGTTGAATATGGGAACCCCTTGTGACTTAGAACTTGCCCTTACCTGCTCTACAACTTCATTGCTCACTGACGCTCTTCAGGTTTATTTCCATTTGAAAATGCAGCCATTTCTCTAAAAATTCAAGTACCATTTGCGAATAGAGTGATTGCTAGGAGGATCTTCATTATATCTGGTTCTAAAGTGACGTTGCACACTAATAACTGATTGGTTAATGTGATAATCCAACATACAAAATGCTTCAAATTCAGCCGTTACACAACACTGACAACAATTGACTTGACAAACAGCTGATACGTACCCAAACCAATGTAAACAGAACTTTATGAGTTTTTCTTTCCAGTGCTACCAACTGAAGTGGTCTTAAAACATATTAATCCAGTAATATTGTCAATGGAAATAATTTGAAAAGGTTATATAACGAAACCGCACAGGACCATTTCCGCAACAATGTTTAATATCGCTTACTTCAGGTAAACCACTCAGAAGCAGGTATACAAATTATATGACTCAAGTAAAAAATGATATGCTACCAAAACCGCAAACTTCTTAAATTGTAAATATTTTTAGCATTATAATTTTAAGTCTAAGGATATTAACAGATATTCTTGCTATATGTTATTAACATCAGAAGATGCAATATTATTTTCTCCAGCAGCCAATTTTCTAATCATTTTTCTTGGCCCTCAGTTAAATCTAACTCTGCTTTCCGTTTACACTTATTTTTTATTTCTTGTATTTTTAAGGTTTGTGGATCAACAGAGTTGTGTCGGTGTTTGCCCGTTGTGTTCAATATATTTTGTTTGTCACATTCTGTATGGATGGTAACACAACACGGTTTTTCAACACACTGCCACACTAATACACCAGATTTTAAGGCCCTCAAATATCTATATTTAAAGTTTCCACATACTAAAATATCGTTTCCTTTATTTGAAAAAAGTCCAGTCATGAACCATGACTTAATCAGCGAATTTTCAAAGAAAATCTATCCCTGCGTATCATTGGCTTATGATAATGAAGGAAAATTTTGGTTTAGAATTTAGATGGGTGAAAAAAAAAAAAAAAAAAAAAAAAATGGTACACAGGAGTACAAGGTACAAAAGTCAAAATAGTATTTACCCTTTAAGATGCAAGTCGTTGGAAAGCTCTTTAAGACTACAGTAATTGTTGTTAAGTACACTTTTGTCATATTTTTATATAAGAGGGGGTTAAAATGGAAAAAACGCGGTTTTATGCTATTTTTGACCAAAAATTGACCCCTCAATGAACTCAAAAAATGCTGGCCAACGAACTCCTTTCTTTTGATATCATTGACATTTTAAAATTTGTTTGGATTTTTTAAGTGCATCCTAGCGTGAGATATCGTCTGGAGTGACACATACATACATACATACATAAAAAAGTGTTAAATTTCAGGAATCGATTAAGAATGGTCTAAAACGGATTTCCATGGAAAAAATTCGCATTAATTGTCTTCGAAATTTCGCAAAAACTATCATAATATTATTGTGTATTCCATATTTCAATTTACACACGTGCACACAATAATTAGATTCAAGCACATTCACAGACTGACTGATTTAACATACTATTATCAGAAATTAGCTTATCAGCTTCATCATTGATAAGGCTATTATTAATTTATGTATAATTGTTTATGTGATGTAAAGTGTGGTACTGGACTCTACCTATTTAACCTCTTTTCGTATTAGAAGGGATCCAGTGTGGGGTTCCTTTGTGCGCTGATGTACCTATCAATTTTGTGCGGTTTGGAACTGTTTTCGAGGAAAGTGTGGGGTATTGGTATTTTAACTCTTTATTCAACCCCCAGTGTACGAGGGATTTTTAGGGGATTACCAAAACTTTGCCTGTTTGGGTTGTCACACATAACATAGCTGCAACATTTCAAATTTTTGTGTCGGATTCTTTCAGGAGATGAAGTGCATTACAAACAGACAACTCCAGGAAAGTATATAAGGTTCCTCGTGACATACAGACAGACAAGCCCAGGAAAGTATATAAGGGTCTTTGTTTCATACAGACAGACAAGCCCAGGAAAGTATATAAGGTTCCTCGTGACATACAGACAGACAAGCCCAGGAAAGTATATAAGGTTCCTCGTGACATACAGACAGACAAGCCCAGGAAAGTATATAAGGGTCTTTGTTTCATACAGACAGACAAGCCCAGGAAAGTATATAAGGTTCCTCGTGACATACAGACAGACAAGCCCAGGAAAGTATATAAGGGTCTTTGTTTCATACAGACAGACAAGCCCAGGAAAGTATATAAGGTTCCTCGTGACATACAGACAGACAAGCCCAGGAAAGTATATAAGGGTCTTTGTTTCATACAGACAGACAAGCCCAGGAAAGTATATAAGGTTCCTCGTGACATACAGACAGACAAGCCCAGGAAAGTATATAAGGGTCTTTGTTTCATACAGACAGACAAGCCCAGGAAAGTATATAAGGTTCCTCGTGACATACAGACAGACAAGCCCAGGAAAGTATATAAGGGTCTTTGTTTCATACAGACAGACAAGCCCAGGAAAGTATATAAGGTTCCTCGTGACATACAGACAGACAAGCCCAGGAAAGTATATAAGGGTCTTTGTTTCATACAGACAGACAAGCCCAGGAAAGTATATAAGGTTCCTCGTGACATACAGACAGACAAGCCCAGGAAAGTATATAAGGGTCTTTGTTTCATACAGACAGACAAGCCCAGGAAAGTATATAAGGGTCTTTGTTTCATACAGACAGACAAGCCCAGGACAGTATATAAGGTTCCTCGTTACAGACAGACAGACAAGCCGAGGAAAGTAATACGGGTTTTCGTTCTTATCCTAGAGACCCTAAAAGAAGTGTGCAATATTAATTTCCTTATTATTTAACTTACTTGGAAACCAAGAAGACAAAATAAAGAAAATGTAAATCATTGTCTCAATAGATAATTTTATCAAGGCTTGTTGAAGAGAGGCTGGCTCATAGAATTTATCGGTAACTACGGTCTGACAGGTAACTGACAGCCTCGCAATTTACGGTTTAGACAAGGGCCCTGTCATCCCTACAACTATTCCGCTACTTTAATAAATGGATGTACCTGACAGGTGAGCCAACTAAATTAAATTAAAATATAAACTCATAACGCCGTCACTTGATTATAATGTCAGAATGATTTTTTTGTTTTTAAATGAATCAAACATAAAATTTATTAAATATATTAGAGATATAGACAAAGCATGTCAACTTCAAATTTCACACCGACTATTGTACGAGTGTTGTCCATAATAAATTAGACAGAGTGGACTTAATCAAGTCTAAAAATAATGATGTACGCTAAGAATACAGATGATTCTCACAAGAGGTAATTTAAATATTAAAGGAAGAAAGAAATTGAATATGAAACCTAAGGGAATCAACGTTTAATTGATAAAAATATTATGGGGAAAAAAGGATGCAATAACTTAAGGAAAATATACTTGTAAACAAACGAGGGATTTGGAAGCAAGGAAAGGGGACCCCGGGTGTGCCTAATGGCAGCTTCGTGTCTCCATATCTCTTTATATTGTTTAAGTCTTTCTTTAATTTTTTTAACTTTATAATAATATAAAACTTTTCTTACTTTATTTTACATTACTTTAAAAGAAGTTTGATTGTTTCTTGTTAATTATTTATTTTAATCAAATTATAATCACTATTTACAAGGGGAGGCAGACAAAGAAAAATAGACTTTAGCGCCGGGATTCGAACCACAGACCTCTCTATATTTCCAGTACAGATGCTCTAGCCAATTAAGCTAAACTGAAGAATAATTTCCTTTGTCGATAACAATACCTAGTCCCGAATTAAGCTTTCAAATATTTCTACAAGTCTAGAAGTCAACATTAACGACAGTTGAACTAGACCGAGAAATAACTCTTGTAATTATAAAGTACCCAATTGGTACCTGTACCTTGTACAATCAATTAGAAATGCAATTTTTAAGTTTTTGGTAGTATTCATACGAAACGTTTAAATTTTAATTTAAATCAAATTAGAGATATAGAGAGGTCCGTGGTTCGAATCCCGGCGCTGAAGTCTATTTTTCTCTGTCTGTCTCCTCTTGTAAATAGTAATTATAATGTGATTTAAATTTAAATTTAAACGTTCCGTAGTATGAATACTACCAAAAACTTAAAAATTTAATTGTTAATTATTTATTGATTACTAATTATAAAGTTAAAATCAGTATGTGAGCTTATAGCGATAAATAAATTATATGAAGTTTAAATAATATTAATTTATAATTGTATAAAGAATTGTAATTGTATTTATAATAGTAACATTTGTAATAGTGTTGTCCATAATAAATTAGACAGATTAGACTTAATCAAGTCGAAAAATAATTATGTACGCTAGACATAAATAAATAAAATTGTAATAAATAAAAAAAAAAAAACATTTAACAGTATTATTTCATAATATAGACATATAAATAAGCACTAATTATACTTTAAAATTTTATTTTAATAAAAAATCACAGGAGTATCAGAAATCTGAATGAACTTTTAATATATTATGCTAAAAATGGATTTAATTTGATTTTTCCTCCAGTTATAAACTAAACAAAAGTGTAACAAATAAATAATTGATTAATAAGCATTAATTCTTCGACTGCAAATAAATATTTATTTCTTTTGTCGTCCCTTAAACTACGACAGAAAGGGTTTTCATAATTAATTTTAATTATCTTGTCTAAATAATTGTTAATTTCCATTCCCTAGAAAACATTTTAAATCAAAATAAATCCCCTTGAGGGAGAGACAAAAACACTTTACCCATGAAATATCTTCTTAACTGAGATATTAAAATAAAACTGTAATATTAAAAAGAAGAAAATAATAAGAAACAGCCAAGTAAGCGGCAAAATGGAAATAGTTGATTATTTATAACAAGTGATTTACTTAGTTTATTTACGAGAAGGGTTTTCTTTAAACAAAGTACTGTTGGAAAACTAAACTATTTCTGTTGCAAAGTAAAACATTTATCCAGCGGTAACTTTGTCAACAGTAATTTTAAACAGTGTGACCCATAGCTTCATTTAAATTAAAAATAAACCTCTTACAAATTCATTTTAGAGACTTCACAATATTAATTGTTTTTTCAAACATTAAACATTTTTACTCATGAAATTCGAAGCAGTGACTTTAAAATACATTTATTAATTAGGTCAATGAAGTTAATAATGGTCTACAGACTTAATCATCTTTACATTGTTAATAGTTGTTCAAATTCTTGTTTATTTAATTTATTATCAATGTTAAGGGTTGGCATGACTGCCTACTAAATGCTACTACTATTATCAGTATGTTTACCTTTATAAAATAAATGATACAGTTTGTGAAAATGAAGTTATGTATCAAAAGAAAAGTATATTTAGATTTTTTTTAGTAATTATTAATACTATTAATCTAGGATGAACATGGCGGAGTGTTATATCGGGTAATTCAAATTTGTGGCAATTTGGCCAAAAATGATTTTCCATTTAAAAATGAAATTTTTAATTATGCATGAAATTTCATGCAAATCGTCTAAAGTACAATTGAAACAGTCATGTAAAATTTCAACCTGATACAAGCAGAAGTTTTTGTGTAGCGAAGAGAGATATTTTATAATATTTTGACTGGAGTGGGCCGGGGTTACTCTTCTACAGCCATCCTCTTTAATTATCAACTCATTAAGATTAACTATTTTCTCAAAATTCATTCATATTTATTGCAAGACCCTCGCTTCAATGATAAAAACAACTGATTTTCTAATAATTTTGCCTTAACTTCGCTAAGTACAAATAGTTAGTTAGTTTTAATTTTGTCTCTTTTCTAACTCGGACGTGTATAAGTAGTTAGCATCGTATACTTGGCAGGGTGATTTTATAATTTATATTTAATAAAAAGCGTAAGGAAATACATTCCTAACGGGTGTCCCGCGACACCGCACGAATTTTTTAAAAATAAGTACAAGTACATATTATGTCCCTTAAGAGGAAGCTAGATGCTATTAGATTTTTCCCTTTCTAATATAATTTTATCTTTAAATACGAATGGAAATGGAAAGTAAAAGGGCCGAGATTTATATCTAAGAAAAGTGGTAGAACGTTGAATAATGGAGAACAAGGGGGGGGGGGGGGGGGGCAGGTTAAGGGGAAATACATGAAGGCTGAATGTAGCGGCTAGGAATGGAGGTGTAGATAGAGGTCGGGGATCTGCGGGTGCTGCCGTCGCTCTGCTGCCTCCATGTTTAATCCAAAGAGCTTTACATCTAGCCAAGAGAAAGGCACTTGATTTCAAAACAGAAACTCAGATTCAGAAACACCGACATTTCAAAGTAATTTACAAGTGGGTGCCGGGACTTTGGAATTATTTAGAAGACAGCGCTAGTCGGTGTTTACTAGCTAGAGAGTTGAGAGTGTATTGTGCGGCTTTACTTGGTGTACAGTGCGAGAGTGTGGGAAGGACATGCTTAGTACACAGAACCCTTCCGGTTAGAACTATCTTATGTTCACGTGTTTGGCTCGCGTTTTCCTTCGGATGTAAGTTTCAAACGGCTTTCAATAAGTCTCAAACTATCTTATGCAGTTCAACAATAAACAAATAATATAAATCACCATTTCTTTATTTGATTCAATTAGAAAACCAAGTTTTACTTAATACTTTTAAATGATTTTTTATTTAGAACCCGGACAAAACATAACACGATCCGAAGCTTAGATGATATTAGTGAGCGAGTAAGACTACTTTCATTGACAATAAGAATAAACATCTAGTAAAAATTAAAATGATCACTAGGCGTACCTCTTTCGCGTGCCTCTTTCATTGAAGCGAGCCTAATACAATAAATATTGAATATTAGGAAAATAGTTTATCATGATGAGTTGACAGTGAAAGATTATGATTTTAGTGAGGCGACATTATTCCTTAACCTTCATGCATTGGCCTACTCCATTTAAACTATTATAAAAGGTATCACTTTACTACACAAAAACCAGTGCTTGAAATTTTTCATGCATGTTTTAATAGTACATTACGCGTCGAGTGCGGAAAGTAGCATTTTGCATGCGAGTGTGGAGTTTGCACCCGAGCGATAGCGAGGGTGGTAAAACCACACGAGCAATGCAAAATGCCGTTTTCGCACGAGTTGCGTACCGTACTTTATCTACGATTGTTAGATTTAAATAATCAATACAGAGAAAAATAAAGTTGCTGTATGTAACTTCGTATCTCTCTCTTGATAAAGATGGCATTAATTCTTGAGTTGAATTTTTTGCCGAATTAATTATTTCTGGAGGAGTATTATTCTCCACATTTTCGTCAAAGTCACTTGATTCACTCTTATAAACTTTTTTTCATTTAACTCGATATAAACTTTGTTGTTACTTTAATAAAAGTACAGCAAATTAGTTTTGTTAAATGTAAACAAACTCGCTAATCGTGCGTAAAGCTGAAGAATTCCTCTTCTTTACCACCCAAGGGTGGTAAAGAAGAGGAATTCTTCAGAACTATGAGACGCGCATGCGCAATGAATACAAGTACTTAAAGAATCACTTTCTACGCATCTAAAAAGAGATACAATGTTTATATTTCGTATCAATCGTAGATAATAGTAAATTACATGATGTGTATATAGTTATGTCGAAATCATTACATTAGAACGTATGATATCGGTAAAAACGTTGTTTTCTATATTTTAAACGTTTAGGTCCACTTTAATATATTTAGCGATCTTTAATACTTGATAGGTGTGTCGGTGCTGGTTATACTAAAAAAATGAATTCATTAAATTAGTTTGCCACATTGATTAGATGAAGTTAGAATTTTTTCCCGAACTAAAATTCCAATTTTACATTTGAAGCTTACGTTTACTCGAGCGTTGCGTGCGAAATTTCAATTACATCAGTCATCTTTTACTCAAGTTATCATCATTGGTCGATTTTGTGACGGTCGTTTTTTTCGGATTCACTCACGGGCTCCCGAGGCCGTAACGTGCCATAAGGAACTTTGTTCCAACAAGTTAATCATGATAAGTTGATAGTTAAAGTCGATGCTTGTAGTTTAGCGATAGAGCTGGACTATTCCTCGACCTTCACGCATCGGCCTACTCAATTTAAAATATTATAAAATATATCACTTCACTTCACAAAAACTTCTGCTTGTATCAGGTTTAAATTTTACATGCCTGTTTCAATAGCACTTTAGACTTTAGAATATGAGTATGAAGTTTTATTAAAATCGTTACGTTAGAACGTTAGATATTGGTGAAAACGTTGTTTTCTCTATTTTAATCATTGAGGTCCACATTAATAAATTTAGCGATCTTTAACACTTCATAGCATTGTCGGTGTTGATTTTACTAAAAAAAGTTATTTATAAAAGTTGTTTGTCTCATAAATAGATGAAGTTAGAATTTTATCCCGTCCTAAAATTCCAATGTTACATACCAAGCGTTACTCGCCAACGCTCGGGCGGATAACGCTTTCCAACCAACTCATCCTGGGCATTGGTAAAATGAACGTGTGTACTAAATTTCAACTAAATCGGACATCATTTACTCAAGTTATCGTCATCAAACGATTTCGTGACGGTCGTTTTTTCGGATTCACTCCTGGACTCCAGATGCTGTAACGTGCCATAAGCAACTTCGTTCCAATAATAACAACCTATGTGCTGTGTAATTGCCAAGTCAGAAAATGTTTATAAATTTAAAGGTGTAGAGTGATTTGGGGAAGAAAAGATCAAGTTCGTGAGGGACATAGGATAGAGAGGGGGGACAGACAACATCCCTTACTTGTACTGCGGGTAAATGATATCAATTAGAACTTACTTGGACAGGGGGAGTCTTGGCTAAACCAATGATCTCAACGCTTTACAAGAGACTTGACTTATTTTTTACACAAGTGTTTTTGTTGGCGCAGTTGAGTCTTCTTCTTACGGCAACAAATAACTTAACTTAATCCAAAATAGTTTGACTCAACTTTATTTTCTGTAATAAACTTTACGTAAACTATAAAGGCGTTCCTTCCTTCATCTTGATCTAATTAATACGAGCTTCTTATTCTTGAAGAGAGAGAGAGACAGAGAGAGTGTGAGAGAGAGAGAGAGAGAGAGAGAGAGAGAGAGAGAGAGAGAGAGAGAGAGATAAAGTAAGTTTCTCGGCTTCCTGTCTAATACCAAACTACGAAACTAAAACAAACTATTTAATTAAATAATAACTAAAACCCGAAGCTAAGGAGACAATGCCATGTGACGTCTATCACTTGTTAGATAGCAACCCGGAGTAGGCAGTAGTGCACTAGCCGTTAGACGGCTTGCACCCGCTAAGTATTAGAACTGTATTTATATTGGGTGCAACATAATATTAACATAAATGCGACGTAGAATTTAACTTTTTTTTAACATAAATTGTCCATTTCAAGTTTTTTTTTTTTTTTTTTTTTTTAAATACCTTTATTTATAATAAATTTACAAAATAAATATAAAGTGATACACAATGATATAATTATAATTATAAGTAAGGTTCCCGTCTCTACTAAAGAGCTTAACGCTCTGCGCCGTAGAGAGGGAGTTCTTAAAAAACTAATTTAAAAGCTTATTTTAGCATACCTATTTTTCACAAATATATATATAATTTAATCAATCCTTGGTTTGATATTTTGCTTATTATAAAATAAAATAAATATTTCTAAATATAAATATATAAAACAATTCAACAAATCATGTAATAAATACAATACAATAAATAAATAAAAATATTCTAGTTATAGTTACAGATTTCAATTTGTAAAGATCAATGTAAAAGATTAAAACAGAACAATGTTTATAAATATATTCATTTCCATTACAGAGTAGAGATAAGATAAGATTTAATTTTATTGATATTGCTATATATATTCTGTGTTAATCTTAAAAGTTGGGATCAGACCTAAAGAACTTTGAAATTCGTATTAATATAAAAATTAAGATACTATACTATAGTTTTAATTAATTGATCAGTGGGTGTCGGGAATTTAACTAGACAACATCTCTCGTTCGAATCATTAAAAGTAAAGCGGCGTGCTTATACGCGCAATTCTCTTATTTGTTTTAATTAAACAATCATCGTATTAATTACATTCGTTTCCGATCTTTAATGTTTCTCTATACATAGTTACACTCCTCAATGGTGTAGCGACTTTTGTGCGACTTGGTCCAAGATATGTTTTTTGAGCTTATTTTTGAAGGTGATTAGTTTAGTGTCTGTATTTTGTAAATCAAGAGGTAAATTATTATAGATTGAAACAGCGCGATAGGACCAGTGTCTTTGTGCCATGGATGTTCTACAAGTTTTTAATGAATAATGTCCTTTTACTTGGCTTCTAGTATTAGCATCATGGCTCACTTTCTGTAAGTCATGCTTGCCTTCTTTAAGGTAAACAATACATCTATATTTATAACTTTGCTCTAGAGTCATGATCGAAAGATTTTTAAAAAGTTTTTCAGTATGGTCTCTTAGATCCTTATTTAATATTATTCTAATAAAAGCTTTTTGGCGTATAAAAATTTGTTCTTTATGTGTGTCACACGCAGCTCCCCATGCTAGCAAACCATATTGAATTATTGAATCAACTAGTCCAAAATACAAATTTCTTTTTTGTTGTATATTTAATATATTTTTTAATTTAGAGAAAATAAAAGTAAGTTTTCTCAGCTTTATATTTAGGTTTGCAATGTGCGGTTTCCAATTCAAGCAACTGTCGATCATGACTCCCAAGTATTTAACAGTATGTACCCAATCTAATTGAGCACATTGACATATATTAGTATGATATTGACAATTATCTTCATGTACTCTTATATTTGCAATGACTGGCTGTGTAGACCAATGAATGGAGTAAGTCATAGCACAGGTTTTTTTAACATTAATTGTTAATTCATTTTGGTCAAACCAATTTTTAATTTTTTTGATCTGTTGCTCAGCCAACAACTTACTATCTTCCCAGTTATTAGTTTCACAAATTAATGCTAGGTCATCTGCAAACCCAATAATAGTTGATTTTTTAGAATTGTTTCGTTTATTGGCAATGTTGGAAAGTGGAGTAGAAGTATGAATAATTGACTGTTGTGTATTTTCTACTATTCTGAATAGGGAATTGATGAATATTATAAATAACGACGGTCCTAAGACTGTTCCTTGAGGGATAGAATAATTGGCTGAATAACCATCACCTATAACGTCATTAAGTTTGACTTTATATATCCTATTTTTTAAGTAACTATCGAACCATTTCAAGACTGTACCAGATATGCCTATTTCTCTTAATGCTTTGATTAATTTTTTATGCGATACGCTATCGAAAGCTTTCGCTAAGTCAATATAAACGGCTATCGGTTTTAGCCCGTTATCTAAACTATTTGTTATGAATGTTGTAACTTTATTAATGGCATCTTGAGTGTTTAAATTACTTTGAAATCCAAATTGACTTTTTGATATTATGTTATTAGTCTGTAAAAATTTATTTAGTTGTTTTTTTATAATTTTTTCTAATATTTTCGCAATATTGGATACTAGTGAAATGGGTCGATAGTTAATAGGATTATTCGTTGGTCCAGATTTATGTATTGGATGTATAATGGCTATTTTAAAAATATCGGGAAAGACACCTTGTAAAAAACTTGACTGAGCTATATAGGTTATTGGTAGGATTAGTGATTCGATATTATTTTTAATCATTGTGACAGTGATTTGATCATGACCTGGACCTGATCTACCTCTAAGATCATTAATGGCATCTTTTACATCTTTATCTGTTATATTTTCAATATTACTCCATAACTCTTCTTTATTAGTTTGTAAATTATCAAATTTATTTATTTTTTTAACTTTTTTACTATTTATATTTTTTGCCATATTTTCACCTATAGTAGTAAAATATTGTCCCATACAATTAGCTGCGTCTTTGGGGTTTTCTAAGGCGTTTATTACATTTCCGACACTATTTGCTATCTCTGGCACTAGATTTTTTTCTTTTTGATTTCTATTTGTTATTTTATTTACTTCTCTCCAGATCTTGGTCATATCATTATCACAATCTTCTATTTTTTTACTAAAGTATTCTTTTTTTGTCTTTTTTATAAGTGAGTCAAGCTTTTTACAATATTTCTTACAATAAGTTTGCAATTTTACATTATGAGGCTGTTTAGAACATTTTTTGACTAATTTTCCTTTTTTTCTTAAAGACACAACAAGCCCGTGGGTAATCCAGGGCTGTAATTTAATGAATTTTCTTTTTGGTGGATCTAAAGTTTTAACTACTGTGCTTTCAGAGATCAACTCTTCCATTTTATTTATATAACCATAGGCCGCTTTATTTGCATCAGATTCATTGGTAACAGTTTCCCATTTTTGTTGTTTTAACAAAAATTTCAACTTTTCATTGTCTATCTGTTTATAAGTAACAGGTTCTCTGTTTAATATCTCTTTATAATTGATATGAACATTTCTTTTTGTTTTTAAGCTAAATATTATAGAATAATGGTCCGTAATGCAAGTTTTTAATACTAATGCTTTTATTTGGTTTACCAATGCATCTGATGAAAATAAATGGTCTATGGTGGTACTGCTTTGAGCACTAACTCTGGTGTAATCTTTTATATGAGAAACAAGTTTATTTTCTGACATAATGTCTAAATAAGATTCAACGTCATTAGTTAAATCGTTGTTACAGTTAATATCTAAATTTATGTCGCCTGTGATTATTTTTTGAAATTTCTTTTCTTTTTTAATTAAGTTATTAAATTCATTTACGAAAGTAGTAGTGTTTCCACTTGGTGATCTATATAAGGTAAATATTTGTAGATTTTTTTTCATAATTTTTAATTCAATGCAGTTACAATTTTCTAATGGATGTTCAGTAATAATTACGTCATTGACTAATTCATCTCTTATATAGATCACCAAGCCACTGTTCTGGTTAAAATTATTTTCTGTTGTGATTATTTTATATCCCTTAATTTTAAACATATTAATGTCTATTCTCCTTAACCTCGCTTCCGACAGAATAATCAAATCAAAATTACCATCAAATTCTTTTAGTTTTAGACAAAATTCATCAAAATTTTTATTTAAACTCCTTATATTCATATGGATAAATTTAATAGAATTTTGTTCACTCATGATTTCTTTTGGTTTAAATTTTTGTTCATTAATTATTTCTAGGTTTTCTAATTCATCTAAGTGCTGCATGTTTAAAAGATCTTTGTTAGTTTAATTGTCTTGATTATCTATTTATTTCTATCCTATAAAAGTATTGATTTATGTTATATTATTTGGGTTATGTTATATGTTATGCTATATTATTTGTGTTTTTTTTTTTTTTTTTTTTTTTTTTTTTTTCTTTTCATTTTTTTCCAACATTTTAGTTTAATTCGGTTTAGTTTAGTACAGTTTAGTTTGTTTTTTAATTTAATTATGATTTTTGTCACTATTCATTTATTTAATGTAAATATATTTCTTAATTTATAAATTTCTTTATTAAAATTATAGAGGATCTTATTCTTACATTTAATCTTAATTATTTATTTTAAGTTACTTTTTAATTTAAATTATTTTTCATGTGATTATAAACTAGAAAAATAAATATAGTTTATTATTTTAATATATTATATATTTATTAATTATATATATTATTTAATATATTTAGTTAATAATTAAAATTGTGGTATTTTATAATTTTTTATGGGTAATTATTCGATTAGGTATTGATAAATAATGGTATAATTTAAATTGTTTAGTATTAGGAAAAGAAAAAAGTAAGGAAAAAATAAGAGTTAGTAAAGATTAAGCAGAAAATAATGTTATTAATTATTGGATATGAGAGATTTTAGAACTTAAATATTAAATTATAATAATTTGCTATCAATATCTTCGAGAGATTTAATAGTAATGATTGGAGAATTTTCCTCTTTCCTCACGAGTACCTTATTATTCCACCACACAAATTTATATTTTGCTTTCAGCGCTGCAGTTTTGGTGGTTTTTAGAAGATCTCTGTTAAAAGGTGATAAATCGTGCACAATAGTGATTCTGTCTTCCTTTCCTAGAGAATTATCGATCAGCTGAGCTGATATTCCTATTTTCTCAGAATCTTTACTGGATAGAGTCTTGAACGCTTGTATCCACTTCAATTTATCGGTCCTTCTAACGAATTTCACGACTATAGGGGGAGGATAATTAGTTTGTTTTTTACCTGGAGTTCGGTGTGCGATACTTATATCGTCTTGCTTATAATTAACTCCTAACGCTGTAGCCACGTTCTGAATAATAGCATCAATATTCTCGTTAGGTGTTATTTTTAAGCCGTGGATCACAGCTATATCCCGGCGGCTGTACTGATTAGATTCGTTGTTCTCTTTTCTTAGTTCTCTGTTTTCCTCCTTTAGCTCTTTATTCCCTCTTTGCAGGTCTTCTACTTGGTTTGACAACTCTGAATTACAATCTCCAAGTAGGAGATTTTCTTCTTCTATTTGTTTTATCTTATCAGTTAGTAATGATAATTGATCTGACAATGCTTTCGTCTTGCTGTTATATTCTGCTCTAATTTTATTAAGCTCAGTTTTAAAGATTTTCTCTATAAGAGAAACTATTTTGCAGCTTTCTTCTGAAAGCCCCTTAAGCTCTTCTGCTAAATTTATGGTATCAGATGTGCTTATATTATCGGTATTGACACTTTCAGCATTAGTTGATGGTAAACTACTATTTCCTGATGTTGATCGAGTGCCCCTGCAGGTACTGCACTTCCAAACTTGTTTAACTATAGGCGAGAGTTTTTGTAAGTTTATATTATTACACTTCGCATGATAATCTTTTTTACAGACAGAACACGAAATAAATTCCGAAGCCGAAACCGTAACACTACAAAGTTGACAATGTAAGCTCATATTAAGAATTTTTATAGTTTGAAAAGCTTAGAAGGATCAAAAGCTTAAGTAAAATCTAAAGTAAGAAAAGTAAGAAAAGCTTAAGTAAGGATCTAATTCTTAATTTACTGATAAATCTAAAAACAAGCTCTTAACTGTCATACATACTAACAATCAGATTCATAGACAAATAAAGCAATTGCTGTCGTATGCATCAGACGAGTGGACCAAATTGCGGATTGTAACTTTTAACTTGTAATTTGAACTAACTGCATGATAATAATAATTATACTATCTTGTAAAAAGGAATACAGGGTTGTGTGCGTAGCATCATGACAGGGTGAAGGAAAGCTTGGAGCAACAACCCTGTAGGAAATGTAACAGGCACATGAAGTCCTGTAGTATTATACACGAGTAGATAAAAACAAATAAACCTAAGCACTGGCCGCGCTCCGTCTTCATCATTTTAACTACTAACGTAAATTCATTATTCAGTGAACTAATAGAGACCAACTAAACACTTAATTTGTTATTTATAAGCAAATGTTTCTATTACCATCTACCTATTTTAAACTAAATTTCATTCGGTGGAAAAAAGTCTGTAACAATTGGAAATAGTAAACTGTTATTAGTAAATAAATTTAACGTTAATATAAAACCAAAATAAGCTGTTATTTTAAGAGGTTTATAGAAAGGGTTGTTGCATATTATAGTATGCATTGCCAAGTGCAAAACCAAATTTAAAAAAAAAATCAAGCACAAAATTCTAATACTTTACCAGCGTATGAGTGCAGCTACTGTCCTGCAATCTCTTTCATTTACTTTGAATCTAAAAGGATCAAGCCTGACTCGGAGTATGGCAGTATTTCGACGTTGGAATCGTAGGGTGGCAGTCTCAAGTCGACCTTAGCCCATCCTCAAACGATTCCTGCTATCTTCGACTGTCATTTTATGCGACTTCTAAGCTTCGACTATACACCTCACACAAGACCCAAACTTCTCCCAAAAAAGCCAAATAAAAACAATTGTTTTACGAAAACCGATAGTTGGAGCCTGCTTGTCTCTACCCTAAACCCACAGAACTGATTTGGGATTCTCTGATTGTTTTAAGGTACGAATTGAGTACTTTATAATCATAAGCGTTAATTCTCAGTCTAGTTCTATTGCCGTGAATATTGGCTTGCTAGACTTGTAGAAAAGATTGAAAGCTTGGATTCGGGACTTGCTTGGTATCGCTAACGACAGAGAAAAATCATTCTCCAGTATAGCTCAGTTGGTAAGAGCGCCTGAAACGGATATAGGAGGCCCGTGGTTTAAGTCCCGGTGCTGGGGTCTAGTTTTCTCTGTATGTCTCCCGTAGTTAATGATAATTATAATTTTATTTAAAATAATCATTAGTTAAAGGTAGTCATTAGTTAAAATATTTTAAACTAAATATTAGTTGGGATAGTCATTAGTTAAAATATTTGAGGCTCTATTGGATGTGAAATAATTTTGTACTTACAATGTGAGATCAATTATTTTAAAAAAGTGGGAAAATTAAATAAATTTGGAAAATAAAAGGTTGTAAAAGCATAAAATAATTAAATTTTACGAAACAGGACGTGAGGAAGCTATGTGCAACTAATTGGTTAACTATTTATTTATTTTCCTTGTAAAATTTATTGGAATGATTAATTTAGCTAAAACATATTAATGTATTAATAATTAACATTTGCATGTAACTACACTGATTTATAGCTTGTTATTTATGTTTATACTAGCTGACCCGGCGGACTTAATAACTTAAGACATTAATAACTTAAGAAATGTATAGCTGCCACCTTTGAAGAACTTCATAAATAGTTTATTTAGTTATATAATGTTGCCTTATATGAAAAATGTATATTGAAATTTGAAATATATATATATACTTGTAAAATATACAATATTGGCAAAAGAGACGTACAGATAAAGTAACATTTCATATAGAATATTAACTTAACAATATCTTTAAAAGAAAAGTTTACAGTCAATACTGAGGTCATTTATTTAAGTAAGATACTGTCTCTGAGGTGTACTAGCCGGCTTACGCCACCTTTTTTAACATTTGCCCCTTCGACTACTTAAAGAGCTTTTCAATGATATGCATCTTTAAAGGATTGTTATCATTAATTCGACATTTGTACCCCGTACTCCTGTGTACCAAAATTTAAACATATAGTTTTATTAATTCAGAAACCTTCCCGGGCGTGTGTCTAACCGTTACTGTACTCTTAAAGAGCTTTTCAACGTTATGCATCATGAAGGGTTTTTATTACTTTGACATTTGTACCCCGTACCCTTGTGTACTAAAATCGGAACATATTTTTACTAACTCAGAAACCTTCCCGATCATGCGTCCAACCATTCCCCAAAGTTTCATCGCAATCGGATGAATGGTTTAGGCAGGCATAAGAGACAGACAGACAAACGTTCGTTTTTTATTTATATTAGATTTACATGCAGAGTAGATTTAATTATTACTCAGAAGGCCTATGCTGACAGACTCTAACTGACGGTAAATTGGCCAAAGCTTATGTATGCTGAAAACACAATGCGCATCAATGCTTTTATTTTAACTCATAAAGCAGTTTTATTATTATATTATCTCTACGTAGATGTTGGGACCTGTGTGGTTACACATTAAAAAATATTATATAAGATTAAAATCGAACAATGGTATCGTGCAGACCCAACATTTATAAATAAGTACATTAAACGTAATTAAATAGAATAATGAAGATAAAAACATTTAATACATCATAATCAACTCCCAGGCTTATTTTGAAATCCCAAAAGGAATATTTGATCCAACTGCCTTTTGTTATTTATATTATACATGGCATTAAGCTAACTTTTTAATTAGTTTTAGTATAAATTATATTTATTAATGAATAAATACATTAAGTTAATTCTTCCTCTTATTCCAAGAATTTTACTATTCATAAATTCAATTTTCTAATATTACTATTTTATGGGTAAATATATATTTATGAAATTAAAAAAAAAGTTGTAAATTAAAGGTGTTCAGAGTTCCAGCAGAGTTTCAATGTGTTATATAGGAATTAAGTTTGGAGTACCGATACAAATTAAGAATCATTTATAAAACAAAGAACATCGATTCTATTAGATGATAACATTGACCTATATTTTATTTAATACATGTATTGAGTAATTATCAATGAAATAATAAACTCTTATAAATAACTAGACAGGTAATAGAAGGTAACACGATAAGTTATTACCTGAGAGTTGTGTGACCAGTGCATGAGTGGAGGGGGCTCAGGCGCGAATTTCACCAAACACGTTAAGTTTATCGTGCTGCCCTTCTGTATGAACATGTCCGGACCACCGATAATCTCCGTCACAGGCTCTGTAAAACAAATATACCAAAAATTATTAATAATTTGATCCAATAAATAAAGAATAAAAAAGTTTTATAACTGAAAACTACGTTTTGATGATCGATCCGGAAGACTCTTAAATGTTATTGTTAAAGCAGAGGTGTTTCTACCCTTGTCTAAGTGTTTCTCCAGTAGAATGCTGCTGAACTAAGAACTAAGCGAACATCAAGTATTTCTATAATGATAGATGCACAACAGTAGCTGCGACGGAAGTCCATGAACAGAGTAGTGTATTTTGCATGGCCCAAACATGGATTTTATCATTAATAGGTTAGATCTCGCGGTGCTTCTTTAGATTGTTATTCCACTATGTTTTTTTTAGAATATAAATGACTGTCTAAATAACTATTTTGACAAGGGTATGTTTAGTCCAATTTTGTGACAAAGGAATATCACACTACTATTTTGTTAAGGGGAGTAACAGTGTAAATAAGAACATTCCGTACACCTTCTTTAGATTGTTACTCCTCTCTGTTTTATTTATTAAGGGAGTAACAATCTAAAGAAGTGCCGATCTTGCTAGCAATTTTCTTGAAAAAGCGTAGCGTACTGTAAATCCATGCAAGTAGGTTTACCAATAACTGCCATTTTTGGAATACCCGTTGACAAACATTTTATGAATAAAGAAAACAAGTCGCGAATAAGAAAGTTTGAAAGTGAATTATGATTAATACCACCAAATAATATATTATTTTTAACTGCATCATAATGTATATTGAAATCGAATATTGTTTTAGTTGCCACACTGCAGGTGAAATGGAGTCTTAGATTCTCAAATTAGTGATAGTTTGTTAATGCTGGCACGAACCACTTGATCCAACCAAGCAATCAGTCCCTTATTGGTCCCAAACTTACTAGCCCCGAGGTGGTGAGTTACAGCCCCTACCCATATCATCCCACTGTACATTGTACCGCCAAAAATAGTACGGTGCGGTGGTTAGTAGCCATGTAAATCAGAGCATCGTGGCACGGGATCGAACCCACGATCTCGCACTGCCCTCGATTCATTGATGACCGAGCAGACATGACAAGTGGCTTGAGCCAAACGCTGGCAAGATTCTCAACTTAATAATCGAGATTGCCGCATTGAACCGAGTTTATCTTCCACCCCGAGATGCTGATAATTCTCATCCAATGCATTGTTTACAAAGCTTTTTGTAAAAAATTAGTGGTTATTATTATATTTAGAAGGAGTTAAGATCAATAGAAGACTATATGAACAATAAATACGGCGTCTACGGTTACGCTACTAAGTCGCGTGCACGTTCACTTATGAAATGTGGTTGCAGCCGTTTCACAACCAATATGAACAAGTTGATTGATGGTTTTATTTGATATAATGTTGAATAACACGCACCATTAATATACCATCTCTTTAATAATGTATTTTCTGGTTTTCTACAAAATACAATGTATTTCTGGTGAATATCTCGTGATATTTGCTATTGGGGGGCTGGGTAAAAGAACGCTTGCCCAGGGTGCAAGGTACCTGAATGTGGAACCTGGTAATACAACATATTTATTAATAAGGTCTTTAACATTGTAATTAACTGTAATTCATTTTATGTACGCTTTGATGGCAAGCCTCAACACTAATTGTAATTTTAAAAGTTAAAATTCTTAGTTTTCACACTAATAATTTAGCCGTGAGATAACAGCACTTGGAGGGCTTTAGGCTGCTAAATCTCTTATACGATTATAAATATTTAATAGACAACACGGGGTTATCATGCCGCTCCATTAGTTGTAAAAACAGAATATACGTCATTCAGAACCAGATTTACTCTTTACTTAAGTAGCTATCCATCTATATGGTAATACTGGGTGAGCTCCGAGCGTGGGGATCCTTGTTTAACCTGGATCTTCTGCTTTCAAAGTGTCGATGACAGCAATTAACTTTCACGGAGCCCTCCTTTCCACAATAGATTAGTCACTATGTTAATGTCCCCACCACCACCTTATCCATTATACTTGATAGTACGATATCCTGATCGGCGATACCTTATTCCAACTTTGATTTTACACAAATATTTATTTCAATTTTTTTCTTGAAATACATAGATCTGGTAAGCTGGAATCTAAGGAACACATTTCCTCCTCAAAACACGCAGGATACACAACCTAACATCTCAACACTTAGTCTCCGTTAAGTTTATAAAAAAATATATTAATTTGTAATAAATATTAAATAATTATACCCCACACATCTTCAAGTATTAAATTATTAATAAATGGTAAATTATATCAGTCCTTCTGAAATGCCGAGTTTAAAAGGCAATTAAGGCAAATAGACAATTTAATATCTCTGAGAGGGAACCGAAATTAAGAACAATGGAAAGACAAGGATGGATGAACAAAAGTGTTTTACGAGATATCAGATCGCAGAACAAGAGAGAACTGTCAGGGCCCATGTGTAGACCTAATAACAATGAAATAAGTGCGTCATGTTATTTCTACAGCAGAAGAGATACAGATAACATCCAGTATAAAATAAATTAACAAGGATTCAAGAAAATAGCAATAAATATCCTGAGAAATAATAGTTAATTATTTGAAAATATTTACAAATTATTACGATTAAAAGAGATTATGAGCATCTTCCAAGAGAAAAATCGCTGCAATAGACTTTACATGTCAGATTCTTAAAAGTGGTTCTCGGTGGTTTTACTAACGTCTAATGGAAGAATATCGAAGAATAAAGTTCAATCGGGAAAATTCGGATACATAGAAACTCTCATCCTCACAATATCAAATCCCATCAGAGCCGACTTTCCTGTTAACACCGAAACATACAAGGGTTCTAATATCGACGAGTTCACAATTCTAACTATATTTCCAGATATTTAAGGTACATCCCGGAGGCATGGACCACGTAGGTGGGTCTATTGACCAAATCCGGAAGGGGGGGAGGGGACTTCTCACAACCACTTGATACGATCGTCAGTGTGGAACATGTTTTACCTGTCTGGGATTCGAACCTATAGGGTATTTATAAGTGTTTGATTCAGGCGAGAGTTAGTGAGAGCGCTACCTGCACCTGTTCCAAAAATATAATTCTCAGATTCCTTTATAAGATTTTGATTGACCAAACAGTGGCCGAGGAAGCAGAAATTGCACTTTAATTGACATCGGAAGGCTCTTTCATGACGCTAGCAATGTCTTCTTCTAAATTTTCAGTAGAATTAAGTTCGGTTCAGTGTGAAATATGTCTCACCACTATAGGATATTAACTCACCAGATAGAGGAGGTACTATATCTGGTGATTACAGAGAGGTAAGTTGCCAACTATGTGGGTGTTTAGTTTGGATCAGCTTGAAACTTGCCCCATTTTTTGTGGGATCCCAACTCACCAGATAAAGTACCCATTCAATCTGGTGTTAAGTTGCCCACTATCACTATGTGGAAGATCAAATACGCTAACCACTTGGCCGATCCCCGTATATCGATAATTCCGAGGAACCCACTTTTTCTGTGTGTCTGCACGTCAACATTTTTGCTGCCATACCAAATTAAATAATTACCTGTCCGATTTTGTCGATACGTCAAACTTCGGTCCTATATTAATTTATACGTCAAAGATAGTCTCCCATATAAATTTGAATCCTTTGCGAAAATTGCTTCCTAGCTGACAAAAGCAAAACCTAGTGGTTTAGTAACAACGATTTTTCGAAAGCAGCCTAATAATACTTTGTTTTATATTCTACTTTACCATCGGTCCGGAGAAGGAAGAGAAGAGTTATAAATAATTAAAACTCGATGTACAGTAATTACAATGTAACACGCGCATAAATATGCTTTTCTAATTAAATTCTTGGTAAACTACATAAAATGTTAAGTTGCAAATAAAATAAAACGTTTTATTTCTGATTAACTCTGAAAACGCATCTTAATCAAAAAGTAAAGAACTTGTTGCTATAACTGAAGAGGCTAAAGGTTATAAACAATGGTTATTAAGTTTAAAGGCGCCGTACGGGATTTAACAACGTTATACAGATAAAATAGCCCAGTAAGTACAACTCGTTTTTATGACGCAAGAGAAATAAATTTTATCACTTGATGTTGCCTGTTTATAGTAAGAGCAGTTAAAGCGTTACAGCCGGAGCCCAGTTTACAACTAATGATGATACTAACCTATAATGTACATAGTAGACTTAGTTAGGTAAATAAACATTCTTAAATTATTCACAATCCATGCCTAACAGTCAAATCATTCATATCTTAATAATAGAGCAAGAGGAAAGTACAGATCAGATCAGAATGCATCCCACCTCGGATGTCCTTATTTCTCTAACTGTGCACCAAGGATGTAGCAATTATGCTTAAAGAGATAATTCCAATAATTAGTAAACTTATCTTACACAATAATTCCGAATGCATAATTGGACATTTATTTTCTTCTTTAAAAAACGTTTTTAGGGCCCGTAGGCAAAACCAAGGACCCTTATATTTTCCTGCGTGTGTCTGTCCATCCGTCCTCTCGCGTGCTCTCACGGCTACACCTTTCGTCCGATCACTTTGAAATTTGGCATGTATGTGTCTTGTACTACCCACATATTTTAAAAATATATCGACTTAAAAAAAATATTTTTCCAAAAAATTAGGGTAAAAAAACTTAAGGGTTAATATTGTTTTATTTTTTTTCGACGCCGTGAGGGGTATCATATGAAAGGGTACGTCGAGCTGATTACAAAAATATATAATTCTTTGGTTATAACTTTGATAGAGCGAGCGTAGGCGAGTTTGAAGCGGGTTTGAAACGTGCCCCCCCCCCCCCCTCTATCTCGCTTATGTGAAGTGCAAAAAATCTGAAAAAATTCCAGAACATTCTTCGACCAAAAGTAAAGATACTACTTTTCGAAATTTCGAAAAAAATATTATTTTATTTTTTATTGACAAAATATTTTTTTTTATAATTATGGTCTTTTCGATGTATTTATATGGTTGTAGTCCGGTTCAGTGGCAAAAAAAACTTTATCAGAGTGTGTTTTGAGAATATCAGACCCTTAGAATGGTTCAAAGTAAGCTTTTTAGCTTTTTAAAAAAACACTGTTTATACACTTTACAGTTAAACACTATATAGTGTGGCCTACGGACCCTCGCTGTGTGCTGACTAGCACACACTTGACCTGTTTATTTCTTTTTTGAAAAGGATAACTGTGATTTTTTTGTTTTTGTTTATTTGTTAAAAAGTCAGGAAGGTTGGTCACAAAAAACGAAATTTCCAGGGACACGTGTTGGTAAAAAATAAAAAACAAATCAAACTTATTATAACTCACGCCGTCTTCCTTGTCCATAACACCCCCACGACGCTTTCCCTTTAAAAATGTGCAACCGCTTTGTGGTGTCGTGAACTAATATCGGAGATACGATGCGTTAACAGCCTCAGACAGAGAAAGGTTTTGCCAACGAACCCTAAAAAGAGCATAATTTAAGTTTATTAAATTCTTATTTCCTCAAGAGAAATATAATAATAAATTAAAAAGGTTTCTGTTTATTGGAGACTTGTAAAGGTAAGACTGGGATGCATTAGTGATTATTGTTTAGTTTCACAATAGAGGACGCTGCTATTTGTTAGTTCGCTAGAGTTGAAACAATTTATCTTTGAGCCGAGATAATACGGTTTGTGTAGACCATATATAAACGACTTGACAAGTACCGTTTACAGTTATGTCTGTTATAAAATGAAACGCCCGATCCCCCGACATGGCCCGGCTCTAAGATCGATTAATATAAGGTGGAATTCCAGACGTAGACAGTCGAGAGCGGCAGAGAAACCCGGAGTGAGGGGGAGAAACAAAGGGCCCCGAAATAAGCGGCATTCCTCGGGGGAGTCGGCGGAACGGTGAACACGCCGCTGCAGGGTAGGAGAAGCTTCTGATTAGTGTGCCGAATTAAAGCTCTCCAGGTTCTAGGCGGTGTTTAGTTGCGACCGTACTGCTCGAGTACAACCCCTTGCTCTCGCCGGAGTGCTGTAATTCAATTTTGAGTAAGGTTGCTGTAAAGTGAAGGTAGCCTCTCAGACGTGAGTTGAATCTACCTCGGAGTGTTCCCAGTTAGTTCAGCAAGCCCCCGGGGAAGTATCTTCTCCTGAGCCGTGTAAAGACCTCGCAGGGATCCGGCCTCGGGCAACTAACCCAAACAAACCGAAAAGGTGAGTCCGAAAGTTCAAGCGGAAAACAATCCTGAACGGACTAAATATAAACATTGACGTAGAATACACAATGACGGACTCGCTAAGCCTAATACTGCATTTACACATTCGCGCTCGTGCCTCGCCTCGTGGTTCGCCGGCACTCGTAATCCAATTTTTCCACTCGTCCCCACAACGCGAATGGCCGTTTATACAGTCGCGCTCGCTACTCGCCTCGTGGTTCGCCAGCACTCGCTAGTAATTGAACTACTAACGCAATCAATGGCAATTAGTACACACAATAAAAACACACTGGTGGATTAGGTTAAATGAAAATGAAAATAGAAGTTTATATTATAAAGTTTTATATACGTTTTATATTAGTTGTATATAAACTTTATATAGTTATATATACATTTTATATTAATTATATATAAACTTTATACAAAGTTGTATATACGTTTTATATTAGTTATATATAAACTTCACAAAATTTTGATATAACTTTATTTATTTATTTTTTGAACAGTGTGATTTTATTTGTGTACTAAATATCACTTCATTATATTTGATTACCACAAAATATCGGTCACTACAACCAATTAATTACAGATGTATTAACCTATATTTTATTTTTGTACTTTCATATTATACTTATATAATTAAAAAATTAAGCTTTGGTCTTTTTCTGATATAGTATAGAAGATATGAATGAAAACATGATTTCTGGAGAGTTCTTTTTTTTACTAACTCTATAATCGGTATATTAAAACAATAATAGCTGGACGATATTCGAACCCATAAATCGGTGAAATTTTTCTTGTTTTTATATAGTGGATATTTTGGGTCCCAAATAGCTGGTTCACCATGGTACATTTCCATAAATTCAAAAACTTGTCCATTCTATTCACCAATTAAAGAGAAAAAAGTAAAAAAAAACAACAAAAAAACACGTGATAAAGAGAAGGACTGGTTGTGAAATGTAAACTCTGAGCCTCCCCACTCGTTGCAACCCTTGATTTCCAGCAACTCCCTTTGACTCGTGCCAGGGAAAACGCTCCTGACACGAGCGCCACGAGTCGCGAGGCGATTGACGAGTGAGTCGTTTACGCATTCGCCTCACGGCTCGCCTCGCGCCTCGCCTCGTCACTCGTGCGAATGTGTAGATGCGGCTTAAGGGTCGAAAACCTCTGACTCGCAAAAGAAGCCTTATCGTACTATGCATTCATAATTTATAGACTAAAAGGCGTCTATGACTTTTTTCTGTCTATAGGGACTGCTGAATCTCTTGAGGCTTATTATGTAATCCAAGTTCAAGTTTATTGCAGCCTGTCCGATCTCAATCCTCTTAAGTAAAGAAGGCAGAGCGGGAGTTTTCTCTTAGTTTTCAAAATATATTGTTTCTAAAAACAAGTATTTTCTTGTTATAAATTTAAAAATGTATTAAAGACAAAGTCTCTCCCACTTAACCGTTTGCTTTTAAAAAGTAAGTAAACATAATATCATGCTTGTATGAAAGAAACATTCAAGTCTAAAATATTTAAATATATTTTCCAGGTAAGGAATGCGATCGTGTAATGGATTTGTTAAGTTGGTAGGATGTTGGCAGTTTCACATAGCGGGATATAGATAAAGTTCAAACAGGACATTGAAGTTCTCATCCAGGTTGAGGTTCGACACATAAAAGGACATTGAAGTTCTCATGAAGTTTGAGGTTCGACACATATAAGGACATTGAAGTTCTCATGCAGGTTGAGGTTCGACACATAAAAGACATTGAAGTTCTCGTGAAGGTTGAGGTTCGACACATAAAAGCACATTGAAGTTCTCGTGAAGATTGAGGTTCGACACATAAAAGACATTGAAGTTCTCGAGAAGGTTGAGGTTCGACACATAATAGAACATTGAAGTTCTCGTGAAGGTTGAGGTTCGACACATAAAAGACATTGAAGTTCTCGTGAAGGTTGAGGTTCGACACATAAAAGAACATTGAAGTTCTCGTGAAGGTTGAGGTTCGACACATAAAAGAACATTGAAGTTCTCGTGAAGGTTGAGGTTCGACACATAAAAGAACATTGAAGTTCTCGTGAAGGTTGAGGTTCGACACATAAAAGACATTGAAGTTCTCGTGAAGGTTGAGGTTTGACACATAAAAGGCTGCATCGGTTATTTTACTAGAGCTATCTTTGACTGAAGAGTGTGTGATTGAAAGACGCACAATAAAGGCGAGTTATGTATTAAAATTCCTTAAAAACTATATTTAGTTTTTTGACGTAGAAAATCAAAGATATTTATTGAAATAGATTTGTGAATGAAAAGAAGGCAACTTTAAAGGACAAATGGAGCAAAGATGATTTGACATTAAAGAAAAACCATAAACCTCTAATTTGTAGTGAGGGTGTTCTGCTCTTTCATTAATCACCCCGCATGACGCACTGCCGTTAATACTATATTATGTTACTAGGCTGTCAAGTGAGTTTTTTCTTTACCGCGGCAATTATATTTACTGTCGAGCGAAGCAAGACAGTAAATATAAATCCTCGTCTTGTCTACCGACCCTAAATATTATTTTAATGTTGAAGCCGCATTTGCCCGTCCCTCTAGCCTGTATCATACTTTTGAGAAATGCATTTAGAACCCAACCACCGAATAAGCCAGGATAAAGAATCGTGGTTCATCTTGACATGGTAATTCTACAAACGTTGTAACAAACTTTGTATTAGCATTTTAATAATATTTCCTTTTAAAATTAAATTTTCGAGGGAATAAAGTCCGTATTTATTTTAAGGAAAAATGTCGTCGAAGTCTGACCCATTATTGTAACGAAAAATTATCTTTATAAAATTTAGAGTATTCAGAGATTCAATTAAATTTTCTATTTACAGACTGAAATGCAATTTGAAATTTCGGCGAATAAATCCTTACATTAATTTTAGTTTTTAATACGTGATCTTTAAAGGAAGTTAAATTAGACGGATTCGAACAAAAACGCGAAGAACTCGACTTGACGTTTTATTTTAGAAATGTAAAGATATTTTTGTGAAATTACAAAATAAGCATTTGAGGGAACGTTTTAAACAGTGCTAGGATTTAATTTGATCACGTACGAGACAGAACGAGATAAGTGAACTCTGATCTATCGTGTCTTTACACACACACACAAACAGAGAAGGTAAATACTGCGTACCTAAGGTTTAATCAAATAACGAAAAATGTTGTTTGTATATGACACTATAAATGTTTCGAGGAGAGGGGGTGCCCGGTAAAAACGGATAGAGAAAAAAAAAATAAACGGGGAAATTACGAGGTAAAAGAGACGAGTTAGTGGGAATAAGGTCGTAACTCGGACCAAAACCTTGTGTAAAGCAGAAAAACTGTTCAGGCCCGATAACACGACGCCACACCACCGAGCCAGTCCAATAATTCATCGCGTAAAAACTAGAGTGAGCTAGCGTCGGGGAGCCTTGCACCGCCCGGCCAATTAAATTATAGTATAGAGTAGCCTGGGGTTTCCTAGCACGAGGCTGTAAAGTACAGAGGTATGTCCTCGCAGTCTCACACCCCACCACCACTCAACTATAAACCATGAATGGCAACGATTAACAGAGCAAAATACAAACCATGTTTTAGACTCCCTTTGAATGGGGGATAATGCCAGTGCCGGAACTAGCCGTGTGCATGGGGTCAGCCGCACACGGGCCTCAGGGTAAGGGGGGCCTCACTTCCGCTCGGCCAGTTATAAAAAAAAATAATAATAATAAAATAAAAGTAAATGAATAAAAAATAAAGAATAATTTTTCTAAAACGGTGAAGTTAGTTTATATTTTATTTATTACCACTGTTAATATTAATATTATTTTTATGTGGTAGGTATCTATATTCTTTTCCACATAATAATAATAATTATTACTATCATTTTTTGAGACAATTGTTGTTTATTGTTAACAATTGTTGTGTGATTGTCATGACGCGATTTTTATTCATTTGGGTATTTTAGACTGTTAATGTTTTGTATTATCCTATTTCATCAAAATCTAACTATCTTTAGTAAGTTTTTAAATTAATTATACATTTTTAACTTGTAAAATATGCCTTCACAGGGGCCACTTAACATGATCCACTCAATATCTCCGGAATCTACTGCAGGAAGAAAGACGCGGTTTGCTGGATTCTATGTGAATTTAAAATGCGCTTACAAAAAAAATGCTAAGCACTTTGAGCGCTAAAATGCTCTGCAGTTGTACTTAAAATATGAAAAAGATAATAGAAGACATATTTTTAAGGCTAAAGTTAGATTCTGTGGCTTAAAATAAGAACTTCTTACTCTTGCCATTTTTTCTCCAAGAATTAAAGTTTCAAAATATGAGTATTCAACTCAAATCTAACAGCTAAAATAATGGATCTAATAAAAAAATTTAAAACAAAGAGTTCTTATTTTGATGGATAAACTCGAAATCCATTCTTTTTTATTAATTACAAGGGCTCTTTTTTACTCTAGCCCCCCCCCCCCCCCCCTTGGTTCTAAACAATAGTCTGCCCTACAAAAGTCAAAAAGGTTTGTGAGTTTGTCTTCCCAAGACATTGAGTTGATTAGAGACTAAGAGATATGATCACAATTATTATAAACACAAGTGTGATTTCCTTTCATTAGAATAAATATCCCTTCGTCTTATCAGTAATTTAGACTAAAGAGTATATTATGCTACTCTGTATAATGTTCCTTTGGCAAAATAACTATTAACACAAAGGGATATATATATAGGGGCATTAGAGTAAAAAAGTACCATTACAGGCAACTTTTTTGTTCATTTTCGTAACTTTTTTGCTCTTTTTACTTTCCATATAAAGAGAAAGTATTGTAATGGCGCGAAAATTCGATTTTGATGGATTTCCACGTTTTGAGGTCCCTTGAGTCCAAAAAAGTAGTTTTTAAAACATGTATGTCGTCTGAGTGTGCAGACACCTGGAGCCTAAACTACTGGGCCGATTTTTACGAAATTCAGCATACCTACATGTTCAGAAAAATCATACCCTGAGGAGAAATTAATTTTACCTTCAAATTTGGGGGCTCTACTCCTTAAAAACTATGAAAATAAGGGAAAAAAGTATTTCTCGAAAACGGTTCCGACGATTTTGATTAAAATATTCTAAAATGTAGTCCATTTAAATACAAATTTAATTTATTTTGTTTTTTATTATTTTATAAAATAATGTTTTTGTTGCAATATATTACAAATCTTATGTGTATCCTGAAAAATGAGGCGACAAAAATATTTGGTTATCTTGGAGGGGGGGGGGGGGGGGGGGGCTCAAAAAAAATCTTGCACACGGGCCTCAGCAGGTCTAGTTCCGTCTCTGGATAATGCTTCGGAAAGAAATACAACTTATTTCTACTTCTTTTAAATTTGTGTATTTTTAATGTTTTTCCTTCTTTATTTTATTTTATTTTTTTTTTTAATGCTGTCCGATATACTTTCTTACATACGAGTACGTAATTAACTGGTGCAGTGTTTTCAATCAATAAGTTTTTCGAGTTTTTATGGTTACATTTAATTATTATTAAACATTAACCATAAAAAAATACTCCTCCCCGTTGTCGAATCGAACCCGTTCTCTCAGCGTCCACGTATAGCTATATTTTCCCAGGAATTGGATTTTTCAGGTAAAACGACTCATATTATTAGATTCGTATTTAAATGTATATAGAAAACATTTTAGAATTATTTAATCAATATAGACGAATCGTTATGAGATTGCAGAAATTAGAAAGCTTGTGAAGGACTATCCCGATGACATGACGGCCACGATCTGAAACCTGTCATACCGGCAGACCGAGGCCTCTCCGCCATCTTTCCTACTGACACACAAACCAGCTCTTCATATCCCGAATCCTAGAATTAAAATGGCCTCAAGTGTGGCTAGCTGTTGACTTGATTTAATGTAAGTTGTTGTGTTTAAAGACCCCACACTGTTTCTACGTGACAATTCATATCGATCACTTGAAGACTTAGTAGACACTTAGGTTTAGCTGACTTTGTTCCTACTACAACTAATAATATTATCAATCTAATCTCTCAAATTATGTCAAGTGTTTTAAGTGTTTATTATAATACATACAGTTAAATAATTACTTTTAAAATAGTGCTTGAAGCATCTATTAAACTAATAAAAGTTCCAGTTAAAAATATGTTTTTATAAAATAACAAATACATACAAAACAATTTCTGTGTTTTGTTGACAGGTAATTTTCAATCATCTATAAAAGTCAAGGTATGTGTATGTGTGTGTATGTTCTTTATACAAAGAATCTACAGTTTTAGTCCGATTTCGATGAACATTTGCACACTTGACCTGCAAAGCAAGGAGAAAATCGCTGTTTACATGAATTTTCGAAATTTAAATGTTGCTACCCAGGGGTACAGGGTACAAGTAATGAACACCCTTCATTACTTTAATATCGTTGAAAAGCTCTTTAAGAGTAAAGTAAATGTTCTTATGTACAGTTTTGTCATATTTTCATTTAGGAGGGGGGTAAAATGGAAAAATATAGCTATATCTTATATAAAAAGAAGAGCGACTGTATGAGGATGTCTTTTATACAAATCTACAGTTTTATCCCAATTTTATGAATATTTACACACGGTTCCTTCAAACCAAGGTGAAGGTCACTGCTTACATGAAATTACGAAATTTAAATTTTGTTACACAAGGGTACGGGACGGGGTACAAGTTATGAATGCCCTTCATGATGCATATCGTTGAAATAGTACATTACGCGTCGAGTGTGGTAAGTAGCATTTTGCATGCGAGTGTGGAGTTTGCACCCGAGCGACAGCGAGGGTAGTAAAACCACACGAGCAATGCAAAATGCCGTTTACGCACGAGTTGAGTACCGTACTTTATCTACGATTGTTAGATTTATATAATAAATACAGAAAAAATAAACTTGCTGTATGTAAGTTCGTATCTCTTCTCTTGATAAAGATGGCATTAATCTTGAGTTGTATTTTTTGCCGAATTAATTATTTCTTGAGGAGTATTATTCTCTAAATTTTCGTCAAAGCCACTTGATTAATTCATTTATTTCACTAAAAACTCGATATAAACAGTTACTTTAATTAAAGAAAACAGCAAATTAGTTTTGTTAAATGTAAACAAAACTCGCTAATCGTGCGTAAAGCTGAAGAATTCCTCTTCTTTACCGCCCTAGGGTGGTAAAGAAGAGGAATTATTCAAAACCATGAGACGCGCATGCGCAATGAATACAAGTACGTAAATAATCATTTTCTACGCATCTAAACAGAGATATAATGTTTATATTTCGTATCAATCGTAGATAAAGATCTTTAAGAGTCCAGTAATTGTTGATATGTACAGTTTTGTCATATTTTCATTTAGGAGGGGAGCAAATTTGGGATATTTGCAAATTATCATATCAAAGAGAAAGAGGAGGGGTATATATAGAAATATGCGGGAGAGATAGAATCTACATATTATCGCATAGTAAAATAATAACGTACCAACTTTATATAACTAGTATAGTAAGTGAGTTTTATATTGTTAATATTTTGTATATTTGATTAGATATTTTTTTTTTTAAATAATGGGAACTTATTTACATAATAATTTGTTAAACTAATCAATCAAGTGCATTAGCAATTATTATAATTCTATATCATTAGCTTAATTTTAATTATGTGTAATATCATTTGTTTAGATAATATATTGACTGAGGACGACTCTGAATTGATTCGAAACGTATCAACATGAAATAACGTTGTCTCATATTTAAGAAAATAATTTTTCCTTAAACCTTTATTATCCGTCAACTCTTCCTACTTGTACATAGTAAAATAATTGAATTGTTTCTTGATGGTAGTTTATAAACTTATCTAATTAAAATAACACTCTGTAGCAAGCGCGGGTATCCAGCTAGTTAATAATAAAATACAAAAACTTAGTAATCTTTGCGTAATAACAAAAATAAAAAAAACATTAAAAATAAATGTTTATATTATAAAATCTATTCAATTAAATTATCAGTAAAACATAAAATGTTAACTGTTCATTTCATAAGAAATTAAATAAAATGTAACGATGTAGCATTAAAACAGCAATGTATTTTTATGTGTGAGTTTCTTAAAATTGGCTTTAGTTATAGGTGTTAGTTTTTTGTATTTATTTATAGCACGAGTGCTTTGAATGTCAACTTCATTCTATTTTAAATGCTCTACCGTATTACGCTAATTATATTTTAATTTCTTTCTATAAAATACGGGCAAAATAATTTATTATACGACCAAATAAATAGTCTAGGGTTTTTATTAAAAGCGGACGGTTCCTATTTTATTTTTATTCTATTAAGAAAAAGATTGTAATTGATACGAAATATAAACATTGAATCTCTCTTTAGATCAGAGGAAAGTGATTCTAAACGTACTTGAATACATTGCGCATGCGCGTTTCATAATTCCTTTTTTCTTCCGCCCTAGTGCAGTAAAAAAAGAATTCTTCACCTTAACGCACGTTTAGCGAGTTTGTTTACATTTAACAAAACTAATTTGCTTTTTGTTTAAGTAAAGTAACTGTTTATATCGAGTTTTTAGTGAAAAACAATTAGTGATTTATATGATTATGACAAAAACGAGAAGAATAATACTCCTCCCGAAATAATTAATTTGGCACAAAATACAACTAATGAATAAATGTCATCTTTATCAAAAGAGAAATACCAACTTACATTTAGGAAGTTTATTAAGTTTATTTTTCTGTATTTATTATTAAAATCCAACAATCGTAGCTCCAGCTCTTGGGAAAACTGCATTTTGCTTTGCTCGTGTGGTTTTACTACCCGCTACTACTATCGCAGGTGCAGACTCCACACTCGCATGCAAAATGCTACTTTCCGCACTAGATGTGTCATGTACTATTACGTCTCAAGTACGTATTCTCTTGTCTCTTGCAACTAAATATAAAAAATAATAGTACATTAAGCTTCGAGTGCGGGAAGTAGCATTTTGTATGCGAGTGTGGAGTTTGCACCCGAGCTACAGCGAGGGTAGTAAAACTACACGAGCAATGCAAAATGCCGTTTTCGCACGAGTTGCGTACCGAACTTTATCTACGATGATTAGATTTAAATAATATATGTAAGTTCGTATCTCTTTCTTGATAAAGTTCTATTAATTAAAGATCATTAAGATAAGATCTATTAATTCTTGAGTTGTATTTTTTGCCGAATTAATTCTTTCTGGAGTAGTATGTTCTCCACATTTTCGTCAAAGTCACTTGATTCACTCATTGTTTTTCACTGAAAACTCGATATAAACAGTTACTTTAACAAACTCGCTAATCGTGCGTAAAGCTGAAGAATTCCTCTTCTTTACCGCCCTAGGGTGGCAAAGAAGAGGAAATCTTCAGAACTATAAGACGCGCATGCACAATGAATACAAGTACGTATAGAATTACTTTCTACGCATCTAAACAGAGATACAGTGTTTATATTTCGTATCAATCGTAGATAAATATATTTTATCCCCACAAAATCTTTTCTGGTTAACGTAACATTGTTATATTGTAAAAGCGATATTAAATTGTAACAAGCTGCAATACAGGTAAACCGTTTACAGATTTGAGTCTGCTTTGTTTTGTTTTTTAATCCCTCGGGTAATTTCTAATTACAATGCTTAGAATGTAATTCATTTGTCGTTGAAAAAAAGAAATTTCATTAAAAATCAGAATTATTTGTGTCGTTGAGTTAAACCGAATTTAAATAATTTACTGTGAAAGTTTCGGTTTCTTTTAATTAATAGAAATAATCTTAACAAATAAGGTTTTAAAAATTGCAGAAAATGTTAAAATGAAAATTTTAATTTTAAAATAAATGTTTAAATAATGCCCGCTGTTTGAAATATTCCAATGAAAAGAGATTTGTTAATTTTTTTTTTTATTCGGCTCTCTTTTGTTATAAAAATGTAATTTCTTTTCAGTTTTTAGTTTGTTTTTATTGCGAAAAGTACAAAAGTTTAAATGGAATTTTAGTCTTTATAACCAAAAGTTTGAGTTTTGCCCTGGATATAAAAAATAAAAATCTGCTATAATTACAATAATATTTTCATTTAGTCTTGGTTGCTTTTTTTGTCAGTTGTGCAAAAAAATCTTTTTCAAAAAAACTTTATGGACAAAAAAAAAATAAAGGAAAAGGAATCCAAGGAAAAAAACGTAATTTACAGAAATATGTTTATTTTTCTTTTGTTAGTATTGAATTAAGTTAATTTAGTTATATTTACATTTTCATGCAGTTTTTCACTTTTCTTTTTAAATTAATTACTTCAACTTTTTTTTTAAAGCTTTTTAAATGTATTAATTTGTAGATTACTATCCGGATACCCGTGATTACCTACGGAATGTGTTTTCTTAATGTAATTAGGTAGGACTTGATAATCACTAAATTCACCACTTCCTAAAAAAAAAAAAAAAATCAAATTCGAAAAAATCTGTAAATTAGTGTGGTTGGTAAATTATAGTAAAAATACATAAACTGAGAATGTTTACGCGGAGTTAAAAAACATAGTTAAAAGTGTGCAGTTAAATGTGTTTATATCGGCCGCGTTCAACGTTCAATCGTTATCTCCAACCCAGAGCTATACCGCCGTTAGTTGAGTCTGGACTACCGCCGTGGCTGGAGGCCAGATCTTCTCACCGCCGCGCCGCCACCCGCTATTCTTACCATAGTAACCTAAGGTACCGCCAAGTAATTATTACATTCTCAGTTACCAAACCATATATGTGTCTTAATTACCACCGCCTTACCGCCAAATACAGTCCACAGAAAAATATACTGGTTGAACCAGCTGCTCCCCTTTTGGTGAGCGTTTACTTCGCTCTAAATTCAGGGTGAAATAGCCACCATAACTTTTGGTCCTAGAGGGCCGCATTAACTTTTTCTTTTTCTTAATCTAAGCATTAACTTTTATTTTTTTAATTATTAATTTGGACTTTAAAATCTTTAATGATTTATTTAATAAAGACAATTAATTAATTTTGATTTTTTCTCGAAGTAAATTTATTTTCTAAAGACTTTTAATTTCACTTAAAGACTATTTTAAATTCTTATAATTTTCATAAGTAACATTTTTCATTTATCATTCAAATTTATTATTTGTCAACAGGTGTATTTGATTTTAACTATTTCTTAAAAATTGATTTTCTAATTATGTTTTTTAATTACAATTCTAATAAACATTCTTTATATTTAATTGGAATAAATTTTGTTTAATTTTTTTTTAGAAATATTTTCCATTTTATTTTATTATTTTGTGTAATAATTTTAGCAGAATTTTAAACTTATTACATATTATATTGTATAGCTTCCGCTTCATTCTTTTATAATTTAATAAGTAGTTTTTGTAGGAAGGTAGATTTTGTCTATAGTGGTCTTAGGGCTTTTCAGTATAGTGAGGTCGTACGGTAGTTACTGCGTCGCCTCCCAGAGCCCTGGGGTCCCGCCGCTACTGAGTGCTCCACTGCCGCTTCGCTTCACACCGCACCACTTCTTTGCTACGCTCGCCCCCCCCCCCCCCGTTACTCGCTCAGTGTCTCACGCTTATAACTTTTGTTCTAATAGCTCGATTTTTATGGGACAAACGTCTTTCTTTCGCAAATAATTTCTTCTTTAATTTCCTGCTACTTTCTTTAAGAATAATTTCAGCAATTATTTTCTTTTCTCTTCGTTTATTATAATCTTAGAAATTATAGTTATAATTTTTCCTCGATATTTCTTATTGATTTTCAAGGTTGTAGATATTATTTTATTTTATTTATTTATTTTTTGTCCTTTTATTTTCTAAAATGGCTTCCAATGAATCCAAACGCGCTCGGTTAAAAATCATTGAAAAGAAAAAAGATGATTATTTTCGTCGTGCACAGTTAACATTCGATCTGATAAAAGATATTCCGAATAATGAAGTGGCAAAAAACCAGTTTATTATTCGGTATCAAACAATAGCAGAGACTCGTGCTCAATTTTATAACTGCATTGACGAAATAAATACGCTAGAAATTGAAATAGACGATCAAAAAGAACCTGATTTTCAGCCACTCATGGCATTCGACGATATTTATGGAGCTGTTTTAATAGCCTATGAAAAATTAAACGTACCTAACCCTGAGCCTATGATGATTAGGTACCCTTCTACTGAAGCTCAGACTCAGTTACCGCGTATTAATATAAAATCGTTTTCTGGAAAACTTAAAGATTGGCCTGAGTTTCGGGATATTTTTAAAGCGGTAATTTTTTCGAATAAAAATATCAGCGATGCTCAGAAGTATCATTACTTAAGAACGTTCCTAGAACCTGACGCGCTTCAAATTATCAGTAGCTTTCCGTTATCAGCTGAACATTTCCCCTCAGCTTGGAAAGCCCTTGAAGAACGGTTTGAAAATAAAAGATTACTTGCAAATCACTTTTTCGACGAACTCTTTTCCATTGAAAAACAGCCTTCATATCCAACTGTTAAATCTTTACAACATTTTTTGACCAAATTCAATGACGCTGTAATAGGTTTAAATAATTTAAGAATAGAAGACAAAGCTGATTTGATACTTTTTAAATTAGCCATGCGTCGTCTAGATCCTGTTACGATAAAGGCATTTGAAAAAGAGAACATCAATTCGGAATTTCCAAAATATGACGATTTAGTCACATTTGTTAAAAGTCAGCTCAGAGTTCTAGAGATAACAGCAGCTGAAACTTCGACTCAACCTGCTCCTAAAACCTTTAACTATGATTCAGCCAAAACAAGAAATTCTAAGCGAGTTTTACTTACAAATTCTCCGCAACAATCAACCACTCCTCCATCTACTGCTTCTACTTCGCCGCATTTAACAGCTTATTCTTCGCAATGTACTTACAATACTGCGACCGCTCCGCAACACTCAACCGCCCCGCATTACTCTACCGCTCCACATTACCTTACCGCTCCGCATTACTCAACCGCTCCACAGTATCCTACCGCTCCGCAATACGCTACAGTTAATCCGCCTGCTCCGCAATACGCAACCGCTTATCCTCCAGCTCCGCATTATTCTACCGCTTATTCTTCGGCACCGCATAATTCAAATTCTCCGCTTACTCCTTCGTATTATTCCCCATGCCCCCTTTGTCAGGCTGCTCATCCTTTATACAAATGTTTTACATTTCAACAAATGACCCCTGAGCAAAGGGTAAAGAAAATTCAAGCATTAAGAGCTTGTGAAAATTGTCTCTCTTTGACGCACTCTGCAAATAAATGTCGATCCACTTCATTATGTTTTCGGTGTAAATCTAGGCACCATACATTAATTCACGTTGATTCGAGTCATCGACGAAGTCAATATGCAGGATCTTCTAATAAGATTCAATCACCACCGCAAAATACCACTTTGTGTTCCACTCCTACGTTACCCCTTGACTCAGACACCAGTTTATCAACTCAAAATAAGACCACAAACTCAACCGTGTTACTTGGGACTGCGTTGATAAGTTTGAAAACGAAGGATGGAACATTTTCTACAATAAGAGCTCTCCTTGATCCAGCTTCGGTTCGCAGCTGTATAACTGAGAGTTGCGCTACCCAACTAGGCTTAGATGTATCTTCAGTCCACCAGCCTTTCACTGGACTTGGAGGAGTACCAGTTGTGGTGGGAAAAGGACTGTCAAGGTGTGAGCTAAAACCGCTACATAAGTCGGAGCCTCGTCTGAAAACCACCGCAGTCGTAATTCCTGAGATTATCGGACCGACACCGCCTATGCATCTTCCTTGGAACTTTACACATAACTACGCCAAATTTAACTTAGCCGATCCATCTTTTGGAAATCCTGGACCTGTAGATTTTCTACTTGGGGCAGATTTATTTTTACTTGTCTTGTCATCGCAGCCGCATAAATATCGTAAGGAGAGTGTTCTTCACACAATTTTCGGAGATGTCATAATGGGACCTATTTCTTTAATTGAGACTTCAAATTGCTTAGTTTCTCTTTGCACCGCAGTTGATCCGCTATCTGATTCTATTACCCGCTTTTGGGAAACCGAGGAAGTCTCAACCGCACCTATAGTTAACCCTGAAGATGACCTGTGTGAAAAACATTTCATTTCTACTCATCAAAGAAATAAAGATGGCCGGTACATTGTACGGTTACCATTCAAACATGAGGAGTTAAAATTTCCCGAGTCAAGAGCTGTTGCCATTAAACGGTTTCTTTCACTGGAACATCGTTTTCTTCGAAATCCAGTACTCAAAGAGAATTGTTCCTCATTTCTTCGAGAGTATGAGAAACTAGGGCATATGGAAACTTCCACCGAATCAGCTGCATATATTTTACCCTATTTCTGCGTTCACAACCCGCATTCTAAAACAACTCCTGTACGCGTGGTGTTCGATGGGAGTGCGAAGATGTCTCACCTCTCTCTAAATGATACATTGTATCCTGGACCCAAGCTTCAAAAGCAAGTTCCAGATATTATAATGAATTTCCGACTCTATCCCTTTGTCTTTTGCTGTGACATTATTAAAATGTTTCGACAAATTCTCCTCCACAACGCTGATCGGAAATTTACACATATCCTGTATAGAGAAAACTCTGACGAACCTTTACAGGAATACCGCTTAAACACAGTCACTTATGGACTTACATCATCACCTTGGCATGCTCAGAGAGTTTTAGTGCAATTAGCTCGTGACGAAGGCGATGCCTTCCCTGCTGCTGCTCGTGTACTACTGCAAGATACCTTCATGGATGATGTAATTACTGGATCAGATTCTTTAGAAGAATTGTTGATTCTTGCTGAGGAGTTAATCCAATTGCTTAGGGCCGGCGGCTTTGAATTAAGCAAGTGGAAAAGCAACTCGCAAGCGTTTCTGTCTCACGTTAATGCTTCTTCTTTTAGTCCTCTAGTTATCTCTGAAGATCAAACTTGCAAAATTTTAGGCATCCGCTGGGAACCAACGACTGATGTGCTCTCGTACAACGTTGTTCTACCCACAAACGCTCGACAGCCTACAAAACGCTCTGTCCTTTCAGTCATAGCAAGCATCTATGATCCGTTAGGATTCCTCTCTCCGCTTACGTTCGCTTATAAAGTTTTTATGCAACAACTCTGGACAGCTGGCCTCGGATGGGATGACCCGCTTTCAGATAACCTTCTTGCTAAATGGCAAACGCTGACAAAGGATCTTTCCTGTCTTTCAAAAATTTGTCTTCCACGATGTATACTTCCGCAAAGCTACACCTCTATTGTAGTTATGGGTTTCTCTGATGCTTCTGAGCGTGGATATGGTTGTGTCATATATTTAAGAGTCTCCTATCACGATTCACCCCCGCAAATATCTTTATTGATGGCCAAATCTAAGGTTGCGCCACTGAAAGGTGCTACTATCCCTCGTTTAGAACTGGCTGGGGCTCTCTTACTAGCTCGTTCGATGAGCTCTTTACAGCTTTTTTTATCTAAACTTAACATCGATGAGATTATTCTTCTTACAGACTCCAGTATAGTACTCTCCTGGTTAAATAAACCAACCCACACATTAAAAATGTATGTGGGCAACAGAGTTTCTTCCATCTTAGAGCTCACTCAATTAAATCAATGGAGACATATTTCTACCGATAAAAATACCGCAGATATTGTATCCAGAGGTTTAGATCCTGTTTCCTTATCGCAATGTTCAGAATGGTTTCGAGGCCCAGGATGGATGCATCAAGCTCGCTCAGAATGGCCTGATCCTGTCTGGTCGCCTGTTCCTAATGATCAATTACCAGAAATAAAAGTCGCTGATAAAGTTCTGCTAACTAAAATTGTAAAACAAGAAGACATTGAGTGGATGACTCATTATTCCTCGTTGCATCGAATTCAGCGAGTTCAAGCTCAAGTGTCACGTTTTCTCTCTAATTGTCGGTTGAATGATCCTAAGCTACGAAGATCATTTGATGACCCTATTACCGTTTCTGAATTACGCTCCGCTTTATTAAACTGTGTTAGACAAGTGCAGATAGCCTATTTCGCTAAAGATATTCTTTTGATTCAATCTAATAAACTTAAATCATCTCCGCTATTACCGCTTTCACCATTTATTGATGCTGACGGATTTCTAAGAGTTGGTGGACGCCTTAAAAACGCTTATTTACCTTATTCCGCACAACACCAGCTACTTCTTCCTAAGCATTGTCATTTGACCCACATGCTGATCGATTATTACCATAAGACCTATCTGCATGCTGGACCGCGAAGTTTAAGAGCCCTCATCCAAAGGAAATTTTGGATTCTTGCGGCCCACTCTGTTATACGCCAACGTATTAGAATATGCCTTTACTGTTCTAAGCACACTTGTGCAACACCTTCACCAATTATGGCTGATCTTCCTCCTAGCCGAGTAACACCGTCACGTACTTTTTCTCGTTGTGGGGTCGATTTAGCTGGACCTTTTCTAATCAAGGAAAGCTTACGCCGAAATTCTCGCTCATATAAAGCCTATTTTGCCCTCTTCGTTTGCATGGTCACCAAGGCCGTTCATCTGGAGGTATTGACCAGTTTAACTTCTGAATCCTTTATCGCTACTTTGCACCGCTTCGTTTCCCGCCGCGGTCTACCTTCAGACATATATTGCGACCAAGCTACAAACTTTCGTGGTGCCGCCAGAGAGTTGAAGGAAATTATTGCATTTTTGAAACAGGGTATTAATCAGCGCTCTATTACAACGGAGTTGAGCAAATTAGAAGTCAATTTCCATTTCACCTGTCCTAAGGCTCCATTTATGGGTGGAGTTTGGGAGAGCAATATTAAGAATACTAAGACCCACCTTCATAAGGTTGTGGGCAATCGAATGCTTACTCTTGAAGAGTTTGTCACAATTCTTGTCCGTGTCGAGGCTGTCCTGAATTCTCGCCCTCTGTGCGATATTTCTTCCAGCCCAAATGAGTTAGAGGCACTTACTCCAGGACATTTCCTTATTGGAGCCCCTCTCGTTGCGACTCCAGAATTATCCGTTACAGACTTACCTTTAAACCGATTATCAAGATGGCAAGATGTGTCTCGAATTACCCAACATTTTTGGCAACGTTGGTCCTCTGAGTACCTCTTGACACTACAACAGAAGGCCAAGTGGTTCTCTAACCCGTCAAGAAATCTTCAGGTCGGTCAGTTGGTTTGGGTAAAAGAGGATGGTTCGACACCTTTAACTTTTCCCTTAGGTAGAATCGAACAAATTTTTCCTAACCAGGATGACGGCGTTGTTCGAATTGTTTCTGTTCGAACGCCTCGTGGCCTCTTCAAAAGGCCAGTGAGAAAACTCGCGCCCTTATTCTTGGATGAATAACGGCGTCTCTCAGTTTTTGCTCAAGTTTTTTTGTTATTTTTTGAAGTGCTTTGTTTTCCTTTTCTGTTTCTGAAGCTATACAATTATAAATTTTTTAACTTAACTTACTTATTGTTAATACACCTGAAGTTTTGTTTTTTTTCAACTTAACTAACTTTATCTAATTTTCAAGTAATATTAATTTTATTTACTTTCCTTTTTTTCTCAATTTCTCCGCTTAACGCATTAAATATAATTATTAAGGATCAATAATCATTCATGATTCTTGGCCGGCGGTTTTGGTTGGTAAATTATAGTAAAAATACATAAACTGAGAATGTTTACGCGGAGTTAAAAAACATAGTTAAAAGTGTGCAGTTAAATGTGTTTATATCGGCCGCGTTCAACGTTCAATCGTTATCTCCAACCCAGAGCTATACCGCCGTTAGTTGAGTCTGGACTACCGCCGTGGCTGGAGGCCAGATCTTCTCACCGCCGCGCCGCCACCCGCTATTCTTACCATAGTAACCTAAGGTACCGCCAAGTAATTATTACATTCTCAGTTACCAAACCATATATGTGTCTTAATTACCACCGCCTTACCGCCAAATACAGTCCACCGAAAAATATACTGGTTGAACCAGCTGCTCCCCTTTTGGTGAGCGTTTACTTCGCTCTAAATTCAGGGTGAAATAGCCACCATAGTGATTGTTTAGGACGAAAGAAAGGCAGGATGATGAATGAAAGTTAGTCATCTGGTGGTGGAGTTAGAGTATTAAACGACCGATGAATTTTCATATTGCAGCAGATGACGGAAGGATTTGAGAACAGCTGTGCGGGATTACGTTTGAATGTGCGACAAGTAAGCTTGGGAAAACTCAGCTGCCTCAATGTGACAACATTCCGAGGCATAAATAGCATCAGCTGCCACAAACAGCCCAGATTTGGAAAAGCTAAAAAGCCTAAAGTTAGAGTTTGGAGAATAACATCCATCGAGATACGATTGACAAGCAGAAATGAAATACACGAAATCTATTAGTTTCTGACATTGTGCGTCCATTTCACTACGTGGGGTACTTCCTGTACTTGACAATATTAGGTTAATACAGGAAGTAGGGGATGTACTACTTCCCATATCCACTAACTATGATCATCAGCGGAAATCTCACAAATCTCACCTCTACGGGATGCAGACCATGTGTCGGTTTGACCTTGGATCCTGGCCCAAGTACTCACAACTCGAAATTTTCCACCATTGGAAGTATAATTATAAATTTGTGAAGATGTAGTCTTTTTGATGCAAATTCAAATTAAAAACATATGTAGTTTTGAACATGACCATTTTTTTTACATCGTGATGATAAAACGTTTAATGCCTCGTTTTCATTCAACCACTTTCACTGCTCCTCGCGCTGCTGTTTTTATTACTAACAATACTTTTGTAGCAGCATCAAGGGCAGTGAGTGTTCACATCCCCCCTGACTTGTTTTCCATTCTACCTCGAACAGTAGTAGAGGACGTTGAACAAAATGCAGCTTCAGTGACTTAAAGTATGTTATCACTAGAGAGGTTAAAAAAAATAACACAACAATATTGTCAGCACAATTTGTTTTTATAATTAACTAGACGCGTTTTAACTTACAATATCATCTTGAGTGTGCGTGTGAACTTAGTAAGTTTAACTTTTACTATGTTAACACGCACACTGAAGAAGACATTGTAAGTCGAAACGTTGTAAGTACAAAAAATAAAATAATTGTGGTGACAATATTGTTGTGTTACTTTCTACCAACCTCTCTAGTAATAATTATGAAGTGTTGCCACAAAATCTCAGTCAAAACAACCAACTATTTGTTAAAGTATGTTGCCGAAGCATATAATATTTATGTTAAAGCATTACTTTATTTTGTGGATACTGCAGTAATAATTACGAAATTATATTGAAAAAATAAAATATAAAACGAAATTCACTGGGAATGTTTTTGTTATAAAGAAGAACAATCCAGCAAATTAAAAACTAGCGCAATCGGAACATTTTTATATATTTTAAGAGTTTGTGAAATATTTGGTAACAAAGCAAATATTTCACAAACTCTTAAAATATATAATAAGGTTCCGATTGCGCTGGAATTTGACATCGCTGCAAAATGGTTTTAGGTAAGTAAGTAGAAGAGCAGAGTGTAAACACTCGCGCTGCCTGCCCTTCGACTTCCGCATGAAAAACCGCCAACGAGGGGAGCAATGGGTCCCTATTTACCTACTCGCGCTCCTCTATTTCTCGGCCACTTCCCTGCTCACATCCGCGGAAGCAGATGGAACGTAAACGAGACAAAAGAAACTTGTCGTAACGAAGGTCCCTGTATAAGCTCATTAATATCATATGTGCATCGCATGCAGGAGTTACTGTCGCAAGGGGCCCTGGTGTTCACCCAGTATCGCCATATAAATGACTGTCTACCTAAGTCAATATAATTTTAGTTTGTAGCAATAAAAACAAAATGACAGATTAACATCCTTTAAGAATTTCTTCACTGGAAAACCTAGATAGTAATCATCGTTATAGCCACACAAGCCTGCCAACAAGAGAAGCCAGAATGAAGATTCTGCAGCAAAGTGCATTCCAATGTTAGAACACTAATTTAACCCAAAAATATAGAATTTGTTACGGAATTAAGAAGGTTATGCTTAATCAATTTGTTACTGAATTAAGAAGGTTATGCTTAATCAATTTGTTACTGAATTAGGTAGGTCATGCATGATCAATTTGTAACTGAATTAGGTAGGTCATGCATGATCGATTTGTTACTGAATTAGGTAGGTCATGCATGATCAATTTGTTACTGAATTAGGTAGGTTATGCATGGTCAATTTGTTACTGAATTAGGTAGGTTATACATAATTAATTTGTTACTGAATTAGATAGGTCATGCATGATGAATTTGTTACTGAATTAGGTAGGTTATGCATGGTCAATTTGTTACTGAATTAGGTAGGTCATGCATGATCAATTTGTTCCTGAATTAGGTAGGTTATACATAATTAATTTGTTACTGAATTAGGTAGGTCATGCATGATCAATTTGTTCCTGAATTAGGTAGGTTATACATAATTAATTTGTTACTGAATTAGATAGGTCATGCATGATGAATTTGTTACTGAATTAGGTAGGTTATGCATGGTCAATTTGTTACTGAATTAGGTAGGTCATGCATGATCAATTTGTTCCTGAATTAGGTAGGTTATACATAATTAATTTGTTACTGAATTAGGTAGGTCATGCATGATCAATTTGTTACTGAATTAGGTAGGTTATACATAATTAATTTGTTACTGAATTAGATAGGTCATGCATGATGAATTTGTTACTGAATTAGGTAGGTTATGCATGGTCAATTTGTTACTGAATTAGGTAGGTCATGCATGATCAATTTGTTCCTGAATTAGGTAGGTCATGCATGATCAATTTGTTCCTGAATTAGGTAGGTTATACATAATTAATTTGTTACTGAATTAGATAGGTCATGCATGATCAATTTGTTTCTGAATTAGGTAGGTCATGCATAAATAAGTAAATAAATATATTCTTTATTACATTGCCAATTTCCATCGGATATAACAGGTCACTATAAAGTTATATAATGATATAATTTGAAATTAATTATTTTTAAACTAACAGCACTTATACAACAATTTTAGAGCAACAATTGTAATTACATCAATAGTAAAACTAATAAATAAAACAGTAAAACAGTAAAACTCTAACTTCATTACTTATCAGATAAATATTTTGAGGCTGAATAGTAAGCTTTATCTTTACCTTTATCATAATCAATTTGTTACTGAATTAAGGAAGTCATGCATAATCAATTTGACACGATAGTTTTGGCATTCACAAATAACGTTTGAACCAATACTATCCTATATTTGTATAATGCTTTAATTTCTTTGTTTCTTATATTGTAATAAGTTATGGTTGATACCTTTTTTAGGGTAAGATAAAAACTAGGTGTGCAATGCAGTTGTCTGCTTGCAATATTGAGCTGAGCGTGCATTTTAATCTTAACCAATATAATATAAACAGCTGAAATCGGATCAAAAATAGAAAAATCTCTATTTTTAATTAAAATGCTTTTTTTCCAGTTTTTCTATGTTACCCCCTCTTCCAGCTTTCCAGCGACAAGCATATACTATTTCCACTTTTGTACCCCGTACCCCTGTGTACAAATTTGGACCATTTCAGATTTATACCTTCCTGTGGTTGGTCACTATGACCGTGCCGAATTTCGTGCCAATCGGTTCAGCCGTTCAGGAGGAAACTTTTGTACCCCGTACCCCGTACCCCTGTGTACCAATTTGGACCATTTCAGATTTATACCTTCCTGTGGTTAGTCACTATGACCATGCCAAATTTTGTGCAGATCGGTTCAGCCGTTCAGGAGAAGTATGCGTCAGAAAAAATGCAAAGTGTAGTCTAAGAGCTTCGCTTCGCTCAGCTCAAAAATAGAAACAAATAATTTAAAGAAATAAGTTTTTTCGATCTAAAATCATTAGCGTAACCTTGTTAATTGACACTTGCTGGAGAATTCTTTGAACTCAAAGCTATTCTCTTCTTGTTAATATAGTAAACATAGTTCTGAGTCCATTGTCTCCAAGCCATCTCATTAGCCGCTATTTCTAGTCCAAGAAGGAAAAATCCGGTATATTTTTCCTCCGATTTAAACCCCGGTATTGGGTTACTTAATCAAGGAAAATCGACGACCATTACGATATTCTCTGTATAATGTGGATGAATTCTTTTTTCTCCAATATAAAACCCCGGCACTAGTTAAGGAAGTGGTGGTTGAATAAAAAGAGGAGAAATAAAAATGTCTCTGCCCTATTTCCTCTTAGTTTTAATCAGAAAGAGTTGGTGGGAGGGGTGAGGGGGGGGGGGCTGGAGGGTTAAAAAAGAAAAGCATTGGGGTTGAAAAATGCCTCCTGCGGTACACCTCCTTTCTTTTTTTACTTTTCTGATTTCTCGTTTCCGATTCTATTGTGACCGCTAACTTCTCTTTTTCCCACCCACCGACTTCTTTTCCCTATTTACTTTTCTTACAATTTCTTTTCTTTTTTTAGTGGAGAGGTGAGAAAGTTTTGAGTTGGTACTTTCATTCTCGTTCTCTTTCCCCTTTCTTAGTCTCGTACTCTCATAAACTTGGTTTTCACTTTTTCGAATACCTTTCCGGTTCACACCTCAAAGCTTCGCACTCTGTTTCCGAACCCGAGAAGAAAGTAATGTGGAAATCCATTCGTGTAAAAAGCTGCCGGCCTTGAAAAGAAAGGGAATAAGTAAGAAAGGCTGGCGTTAACATTGACTCTGGGCTCTGAATCTCACGCCTTGCTTCTTTATTTCCTTTTTTGTATATTTTTTACATTACGCAAATACAATATCACTTTCACTACACTCTTGTAAATCTCCTTTTTTTAAAAAATAAAGAAAAGTAATATTTTAGATTTTCTTTCTTCTGCTCCCCTTACTTTGTTGATGTTCGTACTAAATTTTTGTTTGGTAAAAGAGTTTACTGGAAATTTGATTCGACAATAAAAATGATAACCAGTTTTTTTTCTTTATTCTCTCCTCAAATTTACAATTTTTATTTTTTAAAATATCTACGCAGCTATCTTATTAAATTTAAAAAACCAAAGGCGATAAATGATTGGCTTTTTTAAATATGAAGGCTGTGGCCACTATCTTAATGATATTAAGATGATGACGTAGTTCTTAGCAGCACCTAGGGGTTGAGAGGAACCTACATAAACATAGACATATGCACAGTCATGGCTCCAGTATGATCAGAGATAATGCGATGAGTCAGTCAGTGGTAATTTGATTATATAATTGAACGAGCGCAGTGAGTTCTTCATTTCAGAGACTTGGCATTTGAAAAGTTTGTGTGTTTGTTTGTCCAACGATAACTGGCGTAAAAATTGATCGATTTGAACGAAATTTGGTACACAGGTAGTCCAGTCAATAAATGATTATAGAGGGAAATGGAAGGAACACAATTTTTGACTTTGGGACTTAGTTTGGACTAGTTAGGAGGTAAACATACTAAAAGTCCCCACTCCTAGGAGGTGAGCGGGGGGAGGGGGGGGGGCACGTAGAAGGTCCCTATTTTCGCCCTAATTCGCAGCGAGCCTGCAATTACTTTTTATAAGAAATTAATTAATAATGCAGTACAAACATGCGAGCGTAGCGAGCCTCCAATAACTTTATTTAATAAATATTAACTACCAATGCAGTAACAACAGGCGAGCGTAGCGAGCCTGCAATAACCTTATTAAATAAAGATTTGGTACAAAGGCTGTAAAACAGGCGAGCGTAGCGAGCCTGCAATTTTTTTATTCAATAAATATTGCTGCAAACAGGCGAGTGTAGCGAGCCTTTAATAACTTTAATAATTAGTGATTATCTACAAATGCAAGGAAACTTTTTTCCTATCCAGAACTAGCGAGTTAGTACGAAATTCGTTTCACAACATCTGAGTATTTTTGACACTTTAAATTTAAGATTGCGGTCAATATTACAGACGACTTTAAATAATATGATTGTAGTCTGCGACATGTCATACATCGTTTTAAAGGTCTTGAAGAGTAGGAAATAAATATTCAATATGATCAAAAAAGTTTTGCAACAAATATGGCGTTGCAACAAAATAAGGGTGTTAAGAAGTAAGATCAAACTTATATGGCATATTACATAACATAATTTTAAAAGCTATTTTCAGGTTGATTAAGAATATTTAATGTTTTAACCGAAATATTATCCTGGTAGTTATATTGAAAACATAGTACGGCTGATATAAGGACACAATTCTACGCGAGTTCTTTATGCAGCGCATCACTAGTATATTAAAATGGTTAAACCCAGAAAGCGTTGTACTAACAATTCGTGTTATTGACATTTTCATGTCTTGGCTATGGCACATAACTTCGAAAAGCGTCACCAAAAACTAGCGTTACATGAGTAGGGAAGATATAGGAACAGAGAGAATTAGGAAGATATAAGAGGTGTTCAATCGAGTCTGTCCTCTCTAGGTAGGTATAGTGTCTCCCACTTCAGCGCTTGGTAGGGCCTACCCACCCCTCTCCTCCCGATCGCTACCTACCCACGCTCATCTACCACGTACTGTGGCTACCTACCACGTCTCACTCTCTTTGCTTCTCGCTACCACTCCAGTATTCGCTCACGAGCCCCAGTGGCGCCCCACCCCCAACTACAACTTCTGTTCTACTGCTCCGGTTTGCATCGGACAAACGCCATAACCCTTAGGATTTTATTCATAATAAACTTACAGACATAAAATATATGTTTTACATTATTATTTTTTATTTTTGTTAAACTATAATGTTTTGCATTTATTATAAAAATATGGGTGAAGAAGCTAAAAGATTACTTCTTAATAAACTGGAAAAGAAGAAAAGTACTTTCTTTCTTCATGCACGACATATGTTCAATTTAATTCCTAATTTTCAAACGCAAGAATCTGCACGCTCGAATTTTTTGACATTTTCATGTCTTTACTTTGGCACATAAACTCCAAAAAGCGTTACACAAGCGTTACCAGAAAACGACACCAAAAAGCGTTACATGAAAATGTCTCACTGTCTTGAAGACGTATGCAAGCAATTTTTTCTTTTGGTTGTTGCCATTTAATTAATTTATTTGTTTTTGAGGAGTGTTGGCCAGATAGGATATGGCTAAATTGTACATGTGGCATTTCAATACCCAGCGCAAGTGCAGCTGCCATTCTCAATAATAATTGCTTTGAAAAAACCAATGTTTCATTCAAAAATCAAAAATTGGTAAGCAGCATTGATATTTGATTTAAACTCGACCAAACCCTCTTACTATCATCACATACATCACTATCATAGTGTAAATATAATGAGAGAATTGTGATGACACAACAGTTTTGAATTTACGTGTTATAATGTAAATGTTAAAAGTATGGTTTTTAAAAATATATGTCTGTCTTGTGTGCGGAAGCAATATTCAAGTTAATTGAATTAGAGTACGTACACTAGACCTCAATATCAATATAAGTTAATTGGAAATTTGTATTATGTAAAATCAATTTTTGGATTTGTGGTAAATTCTCTCATGTGACGAGTAAGTCATTGCACGTGTTGTTTTATACCTCTAGTTAGTTCATTGAGATAAAACCCACGTATTATTTTCACATTATTTTAACATCAATCATCCAAAAACATTAAATAAGCCAGTAAAAACTTATTATTAACAATAATAGCGTATTATTATATAAAAGTCCTAAATATATAATAATGGTCATTTGGAATTTCAACAAAGCTCATAAATGTGTTTCGAAAGTTTCCAATTTAATAGCAACAAGACTCATCATAAAGTAACATGAATAAACTTGGTTTTATGAACTTAGTTAAGAAAGACATCGAGCTCTTCGTGTCGTAAAACTTGTGTTACATTCCCAAAGTACTTCTCATTCCTCTAATAAATATCATTTATACATAACAATAAACTTAACACTTCAACATTATATTAAATAGAAAACATTTCCACATCTATATGATTAAGTAAGAGCCAATACAATATTACCAAATATACTTCTTAGTTAAGAAAAATTGCAAATATTATACGAGTACATATATTATGATTTAGAAAATAATTGAATGGAAAATTATATTTAATTAATTTTATTAAAAAACATTTTTAAAAACAAGCTTTTATTCGTATTCATATTCTTCTCAGCAAACCCTTCAAATTGATACCAATATCATAGGCTTGCTTGAAAAATAACTAGTCCGCCATCTTGGAGTGTCCACCATATTGGATTTAGAGTGACGTCACTTATCTAACCATGCATTGTCATCCAAACTAAACGTGTGTGCAAAATTTCAATTCAATCGGTTGAGGATAACTGCATTAAAATCCAGTTGCAAGATTTGACCCGAACATACATACATACATTCATTGCAAGTTAAATAAAAGCTTTTAAAATAAATAATAAAATCACGCTTTTATAAAAAAAAAAGAAGAAAAATGCACTAAAAGGAAAAATGTTTTTCAACAGGCACACTATTACGAGAGATCCCAGTAATGCGTGTGTCATGAAACTTAAAAGCGTGGGACGCTTGCAACAGATTTTGTCATTTGATAGAATTCTGAATTTCGAGCATTCACATTTTTAATGTTTTAGAGGTATCCATTATACTCTAGGATTGTTTGAAAGAAGTAGACTAAACTGCAAGAGTTGATTTTGATGTTGTAAAGCAACAGCACCGCACAGACACACTGTCATCACTGTCAAATAACACAGCTTGCCTGTCACTGGGCCTCGTTGTTTTGCTTTACAATGATTTTCAAATGTTATCTGTTAATATGGACGATTTTGTAAAACTAACGACTGATTACATGTCTGTCCAGGACAAACATGTTAAACTAATTAAAGGCGTTTAAAAAAGCTAACATGTTAGAAAAAAATATGTGTGGTGTCGCGGGACACCCGGTAGGAACGAAGTTCCTTACATTTTTCATTAAATATAAATTATAAAATCACACTGCTAAGTACGTATACATTGCTAACTACTTATACATGGCGGAGTTAGAAAAGAGACAAAATTAAAAGTAACGAACTGTTTGTACCTAGCAGAGTTAAGGCAAAATTAAAAGGAAATCATAATTTTATAATTAAAGGAAGCGTCTTACTATAAATATATATTGAATATAAGAAACAAGTTGATCATGATGAGTTTATAGTGAAAGAGTATGTTAGTTTAAGGAGTTTGAATTTAAATAGGGCTGTTTTCTACCTACCCGGCCAACTAATTTAAAATATTATAAAATATATCTCTTCCCTACTCTACAGCTTCTGCTTGTATCAGGGTGAAATTTTACATGATTATATTTTATTTATTTACAAAACAAAGTGGCATTTTTGACATATATAACAAAAATAACCAAAACAAGTCAAGTAACAGGCTTCCTTAATAACACTTTTTCCCGTCTTTTGTAGCTTACGTTTACGCGCTCGTTGCGCGTGAACGCTTAGGCGGATAATGTTTTCCGACCAACTCAGCCTGGGCATTGGTAAAATGAACATGTGTACCAAATTTCATCTACCTCGGTGATCTTTTACTCAAGTTATCGTCATCTGTAGATTTCATGACGAAGATTTTGTGACAGTTATTTTGTGACGGTGATTTTGGTCGTTTTTTTCGGATTCACTCCCGGGCTCCAGAACGTACAGATTTGTTTTTAAATAAATGTAGCGATTAATTGATGGAAATTATCATGGGATTCCTGTGTGGGAGAAATCTATTAATTCGCAGCAATATATTACTCGGTTAACTCAAAGCCATAATTCATCTTAATAACATTCAGAATGGCTTCTCATGTATTTTCGTTTGCAACAAACGATAATAAACATGATCTTCTCCATGCTCAGAGGCGCTCAAATGTATCATTTCAATATAATAACACCATTTACTCTAAAGTGTCGTTTAATTAGGAGTTACAACCTTTTATAAATAATTTAGGAATATTATAAGCTAACTTTGACCAAATTTTATCAAATCGAACAAGTATATTCAATGAAAATACGGGCGTTTGCTATAATGTAACTCAAATATTTATTAATATACATATATATATATTTTCAATTCTTTAATTAGGAGATTTTCTTTATGATAATGCTCTTGATACCTTGGTTAAGCATAAAAGCAAAAATACACTATTCATAGTAAAAACTGCCCTCAATTAACAAGAAAAAAATCCAAACTAATAAAAATTCAAAAAAGATATGCGCTCGAGAATGAATGCGCTCGTAACTCAAACAAACCAAGGATCAAAAAATTGTTAAGAATCAATTCATAAATATATATACTTGAGAAGGAGAAGGTTTTAGACGCAGAATTAGGGAGACAAGTATCCTTCCATTCAAGTCAAAGGGGTTTTATAAAGGGGCTTCCAGGATGCCATGTGAATGCCAGGCTTATGAATGCTGTCCTTCAAGATGCTAAGAAGAAAACGAAGACGGCTGTAGTTGTTTTCCTTGACGTCACCGGAGCCTTTGATAATGTTGGTCACAGTCATGTATAATAACCCCTAAATCTAATGGCGTTTATTCGGACTTAATAAATAGCATAGAAGCTTTACTATGCAACAATACTTCAGGTCTGAACGAAACAGCTTCTATATCTGTTTGCAGAGGAGTACCTCAAGGTAGACCAATATCGAGTAATCTTTTTAACACTTCCATTGACCGTCTCTTCAAAGAATTCTGAGACCCACAAATTGCCAATAGTTTAGGATAAGAACTCTCTGAAGGTAAAGATCACATAGTGCTAACAGGGTTCGCCGATGATCAGGCTATAACAGCGTGTGATATGGAAGCTGCCGAAAGGTTAATTGACGGAATACAGAGAAGGTTAGTGAAATTGGACTGAGCGTTAACCCACAGAAAAGTACTGCTTTTATTGTTATAGACGGTATACTCGATGAACGTATATTAAGACTAGAGTATGGAAGTGAAATCGAGTCAGTAAGTGAGGGTGAAACAATCAAGTACCTTGGTTGCACCTTCTCAGGAGAACTTGTTTGTAATGAGGACTCAATTCGCAAGCTTCATGGAAATCTTAATAAATTAACAACTTGGGACTTATTGAAACCTGACCAGTATATATTTCCTGCATTGACATATCCATTACAAACTACACCTCTCACTAAATTACCTCAATCTCTGCTAGTAAATACCAGCTAGCACTACATATGCAATGCTATACTCGCCTCGCCGTTTTCAGGGGCTTGGTATTTTAAGATGCACCTGGGAAGCTCCTTTGCAACATCTTAGTATAGCTCAAAAGCTAAGCGCAGTTAAAGATACCATCAACTTTGATGAGGAAGTTACGGAGTGTTTGAAAAGATTAAGCCTACAAAATGAGTCTCATGAAAACATCAATGTTAAGAAGCTACGCCAAAATCTGCGTGAAAAAAGGTTTGAAGAGTGAACGAAATGTAAGTGGCAGAGTGTTGGTGTCAAGCATTTTAAAGAATATCCAAATAGTAGCAAATACATTTGGGACCGGAAAGTACTAACGGAATCGGAATGGACCAACTCAATTAAACTTAACGTTAATTAAGCCCCTTTAAGAGCTGTACCTGGTAATCAGTCAACAGGAGTTGTTGGGACCGGACCCTCTGTCGCAAATGTGGCAGAGAGAATGAAACGCCAGCACATGTGCTTGGAAAATGCCCACATAACATGCTTCGTGAGACTAGACGCCACCATAACGTTAAGCGTAAGATTTCGGAAGTCCTCAAGGAGAAAAAGTATATTTGTTATGACGAGGTTTACGCTATCGACACGGAAGGTTCTTCCAGATTTTCCGATATTATAGCATTCCATCCGGACAAGAAGACTGTCCTTATTATCGACCCCACCGTCAGATATGAAACCAATGACATAGACCAAGCCAACAAAGTAAACGAGGAGAAGAAGATCATCTATGAGAAGTGCATCGAATTTTATAAAGATGGGTTTCGAGCTTCTCATGGTGATAGAGATTATAATGTGTATGGATTGTGGTTTGGAACAAGAGGGACTATACCAGCTAGCACTAAAAACTTCCTAAACATTTTTTAAGACTACTTTCGGAAAATATAATTTTGGACTCATTAGGTATCCTTAACCACCATATTTATTCTTAAGTGTTATGATTATATTATTTAGTTTTTAGTTTTATAAGTTGATGATTTACTTGTTTGTTCATTATATCCTTGACAAACTTATATTACTTTTATAGTGCTACTGTGTATGTATTATTGTATCATATTATGATTTATAATTTAGCTATTATTACTTCAAATTATTGTCATTAGATTGATAAGAACGCTGTGTGTGAAAGCAAACATTAATATAAGGCCAGTCTCACTTGTTTATATTGTAAATGAAGTGTTTATATATATGTATTTATGAATATATTTCTACATTCGTAGTTTCGGACCTTTCTTCTACCAAATACATAAAAAACAAAAAAAGTTAATTAAAAGTTAAAAGTTTTGATAAAACACAAAAAAAAAAACAGTCTGCCAATTTGTGTGGCTCATAGCTCTCTCCATCCTATGTTGTATACTCAAATGAGTTCATGCTTTTTTCAACCTATAATTGTAAAATTTATTTTATTTTCTCCCGTTTTTTAAACCTTTGAACATTGTTTTGATTTTTTATCTGAATTAAAGTATCAATTTAGTAAAATTTAAAGAGCGCAGACGGTTGAAATTCATCTGCGGACTACGTTTGACAAACCGTCTAAATTTTATAAAAAACGAGGCAGTTTTTTTGAAGATTTAGATGTAAATAAATGTATGTTCGTGTGCATGTGGTGGAGAAACAAATAGGCTCAGAAGGTTAAAATTTATATGAGACCAACAATGGACTAAATATAACCGACCATCCAAATATAGAAATTGGACGAGTAGTTACGTTGGTTCGCAAATATTAAGCTTCAGTTAAGCTGTGTATTATACAATTTTTAAAAGCCTTCTGATTTTTTTTTTTTTTAATAAAATAATCTTTACTGAAGGTTTCTGTGTTCTATGCGGTACAGGCTGCGCGCTAGTTATTTTTATTTTAACATCTTTTGTTGTATTTTTATTTAAAGTTTTTATGTTTGCTTTTAAATAACAAAATACAACATTTCGGAAAGGGGCTAGTATGATTTTCTTGTATTTATAAATTTCGTTTCTCTCTTAAAAATAAATTGAAAATGTATCCTCGGGGTATTTAAAAATGTAGGAAAATAGCAGCAACTAGTGATCCAAGATAAAACGAATATTCCCGTGTACGTGTAATAGTGTGGAAATATACGTGTTTTCGTGTTTTTAATCTCTTAAAAATAGCAAAATACACCAAATTTAAATGAAGCCTTTTCATCGGAAGCTTCAGAGAGATTGTGGGACAAAGTTTTTAACAAATTACACGTAATAAAGAATTTATAATAAGTACGGATTAAATTTCCATCGTGAAATTAATATTTAATAAAGCAGATTCATTTTTGGTTTAATTATATAATATACTTTATCTACGATTGATACGAAATATAAACATTATATCTCTGATTAGATGCGTAGAAAGTGGTTATTTACGTACTTGTATTCATTGCGCATGCGCGTCTCATAGTTCTGAACAATTCCTCATCTTTACCACGCTAGCGCGGTAAAGAAGAGGAATTCTTCAGCTTTACGCACAATTAGCGAGTTAGTTTACATTTAACAAAACTAATTTGCTATTCATTTATTAAAGTAACTGTTTATGTCGAGTTTTTAGTGAAAATCAATGAATGAATCAAGTGGCTTTGACGAAAATGTAGAGAATAATACTCCTCCAGAAATAATTAATTCGCCAAAAAATACAACTCAAGATTAATGCCATCTTTATCAAGAGAAGAGATACGAACTTACATACAGCAAGTTAATTTTTTTCTGTATTTATTATTTAAATCTAACAATCGTAGATAAAGTACGGTACGCAACTTGTGCGAAAACGGCATTTTGCATTGCTCGTGTGGTTTTACTACCCTCGCTGTCGCTCGGGTGCAAACTCCACACTCGCATGCAAAATGCTACTTTCCGCACTCGACGCGTAATGTACTATTATGAAGAATTAGTAATTTTTCAATAGCTTCTTGCGTTATCGGAAAAAAATATTGGCAATTCCATCGTAAGTAACAAGAGTCAGATGATTAGAATATAGAAGTATTTCAGGATAACACCAGTTTTCTGGTTTTCAGAAGAAGGACATTTTATAAGCAGACATCACATTAACAAATGTAAATAAAGGGTTCACTCTAGGGATAGACTAGGTCAGAGCTGTGAGCTTGGCAAACTATTAGTTTTAATTACTCAGCAACATCTCATGCTCAGATAACAGATGCACGGCGGATCATCAAAAGTCCCTCATCATAATTTATCAATAAAAAAAAAAAAACAAAAAAAAAAAAAAAAACACGTGTGGGGTCGCGGGACACCCGGTAGGAACCAGGTTCCTTGCATTTTTCATAAAATATCAATTATATAATCACACTGCTAAGTAGGTATACATTGCTAACTACTTATACATGGCGGAGTTAGAGAAGAGACGAAATTTAAAGTAACAAACTGTTTGTACCTAGCGGAGTTAAGGCAAAATTAAAAGAAAAGCATTATTTTTATCATTAAAGCAAGCGTCTTACAGTAAATATGTATTAAATATTGAGAAAAAAGTTAATCATGATGAGTTTATAGTTAAAGAGTATGTTTGTAGTATATAGCCTGAGGGAAAATAACTGTTTTCTACCTACCTGGCCTACTAATTTAAAATAATAAAAAATATATCTCTTCCCTACTCAAAAACGACAGCTTGTATTGTATATTAATAAATTGTTTTTTTGTTAATACGAGTCCTCTACAAATTGGTTGTTTATCAGGTTTCTTTGCTATTCTATACTCTGCTTTTGCACTTACACGAGTACAAATAAAACCAGTCACTCTTGCTTTTCTTTCGATAAAAATCTACATTTCCATTTAAGTTTAGGATTTCGCAAACACGGTTTTTCCGATTAAAGTAATTTTACAAAAATGCACTTGCTGCTGATTTTTTCTTATCTTCAGTGGTGGCACGGGTGCGGTACATTGGAAACACCTAAGACGTTGGCAAACTCTTTTCGTTGTTATTTAGTTGGGGATCTTGGGCTCAAGGTATTTGGAGCCCTCATCCCGAGCTATCTGTCCTAGACCCTCGTTTACTGTGCATCGGTATTTCATAGCCCACACGTTGCTGCCGATGCAACACATTTAAGTCAGAGTTCTCTAGCTGTAATTTAACCTTAGAGAAGAACGTAAACGACCGAAGCTCTTCGCCAGAAAGTCAAGTCGTTTCCACTTTCCACTGGACTATTGCCAAAATTTGGAATATCCCTATAATTTTACCTTTCGACAATCCACTTTCACTGTTGCACGCTAAGCGATCCCCAGGTAAAATCAGCACCTTTCTTAGATAACCTATTTATACATAACAACTTGGCCATTTGAATTTATCTATCTTAACTACACCCCTTCACCTGTAATGTCGTTTTCAATCCAAAAAATTCATTACTTCGTCGAATATTAACAAACTAAAAAAATCTAATTTATTAAAAAATATACAATTAATAAAAACCTTTTTTCGAATGTTAAAAGAAATGGAAACGATCAATTAAATTGAAAATAAATTGGATACTAAAATAAACAAGTTACAATAAAGAGATATTTTTACATAATAATTTTAGTATTTTATATATTCTTATTTTGCAGGTTAGATACAACATTTTATTTAAGATTTTTAATGATAATAATATGGATTGCTAGGATCACACGCGGGGCTCGTGCTAGGAATTAGTGGTTAGGTGTCCTATTATCGTGTAGCCCAAGAAATTAAATAAAACGCCTTAATGGTTTCATTTCTAATGTTATCATAGTAAAGAATCTGGACTATATTTTTGTACATCATTCATTCCATTATTAAGAATAAAATACCCTGTGAGTTGCAGTTTTGAGGCTATTTATTAAATGAAAAAAAAAAATGCTCCATTTCATTTTTAGTCCTTGAGAAATAACCAATAAAACTACAAACATTCTTGAACTACGCTTCAAGAGTTTTCATGTAATAAGAGTAAAAAAATCACAATAGTTAATGCAATCAAATTATTTCAGAATTAAATATTTCTAAAGAAAAACCTATTATCCCGGTCAAATTAGACAAAACAAAGTCGATCGAGAGAAAAAAAAAACTCGAAAAATTGTTGAATAACAATGAAGGCTAACAAAATTTTCTACAAACATATTGCTTTACATTTTTTACGTTGGCCCAATAGTTTTTCAGTTTTTCATATTTACCGGACAGTTACTGTGTATAAGTAACTTGTGAATGCTTGTAATGGAAAGTTGCTCCCTTTTAAATAATATATATATTATATAAGTAGAGTAAAAGTGCAGTTAGGATATGACCAAACACTTTATGCTCAGATATACTACGATTATAAATTTTCTGTTGGATCATATTAACCTGACCATTCTATGTATTAATAAATACTGTTTTGTGGGTAAACACAAACATTAGACAAAGGACAAAATGAGTAAACCATGGACAGTTTACTCACACAAAAATTCACTGCTAAAATGAAAACAAGTTATCAATCATATATTTTATATATATATATATATATATATATATATATATATATATATATATATATATATATATATATATATATATATGTATATGTATATAGCATAGACTATATCATATTACATAGACGGAAAAGTTAAGTCTGGATTTGGTTTTCGGAATGCATTAAATGAAAATATTTTCCATTTTGTTTAATGTACAGACGACATTCTAATTTTATTTGCATATGAATATTTATTTACATATCAATACGATCGAAATTTGTTTTATTGTTGACGGTAAGAAACGGAACCGGTAGAAGACTTTCCGTGGATTTCGACAAACATAGAGTTACTGTGGACTGCATTCCACTTCTCTTGCGTTTCCCAACGTGAATTTAAAGATATTCCATGAATAAACATACATCTATAAGAATGTTACCTTCAGAAATATGCATTCCTTAATTCCCCACACCATCTTTTCTACGGTCTAGAGAGAACATAGCTTTATCCCTTTTCTAAATTGTCTAGTTTAGTTCAAAATACACGATGAGCAATTCAGAAAATTCCTGTCGAATTTTCCGGGAGGATACAATTCTTTGTTGTAGGAGTTTGGATGTAGTTTTGTTCCCTGGAGGTAGGACGGTACATTTTACCTCTCAACACAGTACGAGTATAAACCGGAAGCCGCGTGGAGGATTTCCGTCTCCAGATCTTAACCAAGATGCCCGTTCCGTTTCCTACGTTGTATAAACCTATCTCTCCGACCTACATATCTCTCTCAAGCTAAGCAAACCTAGCGCAACTAGCGACTCCAAATATTTAAACCAAATATTGATACAGAATCCCACAACGGGAGAATCCGGCATATAAACCTTTTTCGGGAGGGGGGAGGGTGAAATAAATGTCTTATTCCAGTGTTTTCTTTACTTGCAGTTCGTTAAACATTCCTTGTTTTGAATTCCTATTGCTTTTAGTAACAATATTGTTTCGGAATATCTTTATACCACAGAGAAGTCTCCAATATGGACTGAAAAACAACGACGTATCCAATAAAATTCCACAAATAACACTTTTCCTTACAAATTGAATATCTTGGGTTTTAAAATATATATATATTTTTTTTCTTTTTTTCAAAACATACTTTAAATCTAGAGTTCCAGTTACAAATTGTGGAAAAATTCATCTACGGAGAAATATATTTTGTCGAAAAACACCCACAGAGATAAAAGCATCCAAGAATGAAAATTGTCGAGTTTTGTAAGTAACATAAACCATCCTTGCCAGAACAATTCCGAGACTATAAACCAGAGGCAACACTCAGCTTAAGTCTTCAAAATATTGTTAGTACTATTACATTTGTTGCCATATATATCAGACTTGTGACTGTGCGGTACACACTGAAGCATGCGAGGTCGGGCTCGCTCACTCATAATAAAGACCAACGCATCTTAAATATGAATTTACTGCACAACAAATTAGTAAGTCGGTTTGACAAGAATAAACAATTTTGTTGATACTTTGCTTCTTATATAATATATAATATATAATATATAATACATATAGATTATTATAGTGGTCAGTGGCGTAGGAACGGGGGGGGGGGGGGGGGGGCTATCGGGCTCGAGCCCCCCCCGTCAGATTTGAAGGGGCAAAAAAATTACAAATAAAACAAAAATCAGTACATGCTTAAAATTTTGTTGAATGATTTGGAAAATAATACTTTTATATTTTATTTCAAATAAATGTTTTTAACATTAACAAAATGGTATATATTATAAACATTTAATTTATTTGAAGTGCCGACGGGTGGGTTTAAATAGAAAGATAAGGGCGGCTAGTAAAGCCAACAAGTCGGCAGTCGGCACATCACAAAGAGTTATCGTGACTTCTATTTCTCACCAACACTAAACTAAATAAAATCTTAATGACTTGATGAACTGAGTCAATCAAAATAAATAGCACCTGCTCTGTCGTTGAGGACAAGAAAGTTTCGTTCTATTTATCAGACTGATTTTTGTCAACTTGCTATCAGTAGTTTCAGAAGCGCGGCTCAAACCCCGTTTATCAAAAAACAACCACGGTCATAGTAGGGGGTTGAACCACCCTTATTCTTCTAGACATTATCAACTATGAATTTTAGCTAGATAAGGAGACATCTCATCTCTTTCCTCTTTACTCGGCCTTTTTTGATTCTTTAGTCAGTAGTCAGGTCCTAGCTCTCTCGCGAATCGTGTCAAACTGAGAATGCTAAATTGTTTTTGACTCCATTCACTTTACCTCAATCTCAATTTATTTATTTTCATATTTTTAAATAGTGCATAAAATCTAATTGTTACGTTTTAAACAGTGTATACAATTTATTCTTATACATTTATTAAATTTTGATAGACATCATGAGAAAAAGACGAAATACTTATTTAAATTTGTTCTCTAAAAAGCCGAAACCTACGAATATTAGAACTGCTCTAAAATATGTCTACAACTGCTTAAAATGCTGTTTTTGAACCTTTATTTTCCAAAATTTTCCCGGGGGAGGACCCCCGGACCCCCCTCTATAGGGGGGGGGGGGGGGGTAGAGAGAGGATAGGTTGCAGTCTGATAAAGAGTATCTACCCCCCCCCCCCCCCCCCTTAGCGGAGGAGGAGCCACCCCCGTCAAAAATGAATTCCTACGCCACTGATAGTGGTGCGATAATTTGATTTAATGTTTAAGGCACCGCCGCACATAGAAAGCAGTGCGCCGCGGTGACCAGCGTCCTCTGCCCAAGGAGGTCTGGTGGTTTGGTTGTAATGAGCAGGATCGCATCCTCTCCTCCACACACAGAGTGGTTCGTCGTGGCGGGAAGGTGTATATCACGCCGACGAACGCTCTAGTTGTACAAAATTTCAAGATAAAAAGAACTTTTTATACACTACGTTTTTAAATTTTCTGTTGAATCCTATGTAATGTTGATAATATCAATGTTATTGTTATATAATATAATATAATGTTAGTGAAAAAAAAAATAGTTCCAAATTTATTTACTTCACATAAATGACAACCATCTAGAGAGCTAATCTTATACCTATAAAAGGACAAATCTTTGTACAACGGATCTCCCCAACACCAAATCTAAAATCGATCCGTGCCATCGATATATTTGAAATAATATAATCGATAAATAATATAGTCGATAAATAATATAATCGATATTTCCTGTTTTGCTGTCATTCAATGTTTATCTATCACAAATATGAGACCCGTCAAAATGAAGGTTGCAAATACTATGGGGATATGTCAAAACAAATTAAATAACTTGCGGATTTTTTCCGAACTAACTTTTCGTACAGAAAAATTTGCTGAAAACCAATTAAATTCTGCTGAAAGATGGCTAAAAGTATTAAAATAATGCATTGTCATCGTGTTCTGAGCTATGCTAAAAGTTTCAAATGTCTAGCTATTTGGGAAGTTAGTAAGAAATCGATCGCCAGATTTGTACCGGACAAACAAACAAAAACGCAAGCTAATAAAAACGTAGTAAAATTAAATATTTCCCGCGAGACACGATGGATGTCCTGACCACCAAGTGATCCGTCACACCGCTCGCACATAGATGTCGCTTCCTACGTGACTTACCCATTCCTCAGGCAACTGACGACCAGTAATGCAAACGAACGACAGATGGCTTTCTGTGTGGGATTCTGTTTTTCGATGACTGCGCTGGATGCAAGTGCAAAAGAGTCTTTCTGTCGTCTGAGTAGATAACCAGAGCCACGACATCTAAACCGGTTTCCAGCAGCTGAAGTCTGAGATTGACACGCAGGAGGATCTGTTCGAAAATTAGGCCTCAACGGGAAACCCATGGTCCAACTGTTCCATCGCATGATGTCGCCTCACCGGGGTGGGGAACAAAGCTTTAGAACAATGCCTCCCGAATATGACCACTCCCGCTTCGCCGAGACATCTACAGCCTGAATCCCAAGCATTTTAGAAAAGAAAATTATGTTGCCGCTCCCTGTGTAGTGCCAAAATCGGACCAGTGATCTTCAATCCAGCAAGTATCGACAGTAAGTATTTTGTCACAGTATCAGAGAAATTACTATTTAAAAAAATTGTTCCAGTCGTATCAGACCGCTTTGTTTTCTTGTCTTTACTTTTTTGTTTTGCGGTTAACAGAGAACTGTAAAATTCAGCAGGGTCCTAGTCAGGTGATGGTTTACTGCTGCTAGCTCCATATTGAGATTAGACTCTTCCACTTTGTTTGCCTTAATCTCATTGCTCTATTTATTTCTATCAACAACTCTATTCTATTTGTGATGCAATGACTGAAAACAACAACTATTTAATCATTTCTCGTAATATCCACTGTTTTTTTTTTTTTTTTTTTTTTTTTTTTAATAAATCAGTGACCACAAATACAAATGCAACTTTAAGCTAAAAACGCACTAAACACTATGTAAACACGTTTGGATATTCTTTTACTTACTCGTACATATAATATTCCAGCACTAACTATATACTGCATAATATGCACTAACTTATTACCGCTAATCACTTGGATTTAATCATCTAACTCGGATGTGAGGTGTAGGTAAAAGGTAAGCGATGTGAAATATTCTTGAATTTGTAAATATCTTGAAATATTTATAAATCGTCATAGCTTCCATATAACAAATTATACAGTGGGTTGTGTGTAAACTACATTATAGTATCATTATTGATTGTGCGGTGTTCGGAAAGCAATCAATCTTTAAAAAAAGCATAAAACAAGGTATACATAATACATAAGTATAGCAAATCTATATTACATCACGTCGCACATCATAGACGGAATGCTGTAATAGATTATGCGTATTTTAATCACCACGGTTATTAATTTATTTTAACAATATATTAACGTAAAATGCAGACAACCAAGAACAACCCGGTTTTATAATAAAATCCGCCTTAAAATTACTGATGTAATTATAAGGCGAATACATTTTTATTAGTTTTAACATAAACAGTGTTTATGTTCGACCTAGACGATTATTACTATATTTCAAAACATTAAAAAAATCTCATTTCCTTTTACGCTGTTCAAAAAAAAGAAACCGTCTCCCAAAAAAATAAAATAAATCCATTAAAAGTTTCAAAAGTAAAAAAAAGGTTGAATTCAAAGGGAATTACTAATGGTGTTAATGTCGGAACGGGCGTCGGACTACGGGATAAGGGCGCACGAGGATTACAGTTCGGACTAATGATGGCGGTTTAGGGCGTCTCTCTCGCTCACCGGGCGCCTAATTTACGGCACCCCCCCCCCCCCCCCTCCAGTAAAACCACAAAGCGGGGATATTCCTAGAGAGAAAGGACCGGTACCGAAATGCGCAGAGTTGATGACGTCATAGTTTTGAAACCTGTGACGTCGGCATTTGTGTCCCGACCCCTTTTGTCATAAGTACACTTTAGTGTGTGATTTCGTAGCTGTATTGTCTCCGGACTTGGAATACCTTAACTACACAACTATAATGTAATACGCACGAGGTATTCTAATGCTAATAAGATTGTGTGTGCGGTGGAGTATTATATAAAGTATATTTATTAATACGTTGAAGAAATGATTACTCGATACATAAAATGAGTCCTTAACACAACAACTAGTAAGAAATTTCATTTTCAAAAAAGCAAAGGATATAACTAAAATGCAATAACCAGTATCAATATATCTAGTTAATAATTATTGTTGGATTGACATGAAACTTGTTAATTTCGTGTACTAGGCAGTTTCTATTTCAGTAAGTTAAACTTACAACCCGTTTCCACCATTTTGCTTCTGAGCTTACCGAAGGTAACGGAAGCTATGTGATCGTTCTGAAGAGCAAAACATTTTTAGGTCTCTTATTTCAAAAATTCCAAGACAGAAATCCATTTCAAACATCAGGGAACAGTTTTGGTTCCGTGTCTGCCTGTCGCTCAATTTTTGCGAACCAACATCTTAAAATCTATGTCCAATTTTGATAAAATTTGGATAGATAATTAATGTACACTTTGGCCATTGTTGGTCCCATATAAGTTCCAACCTTCTGCGCTCATTTGTTTCTCTTTCACATGCGCAAAAACATACATTTATTTACACCTATAGCATCAAAAGTACTTATCTGATTTGTATGAAACTTTCACAGTTTATCTAAATCTAAAGTAACCTGCAGATAGCCCCAGATTAATATGAACCGTCTGCGCTCTTTAACTATTGCTCAATTGATACTTTAATTAATGTAAAAAATCAAAACAGATTAAAAAAAGGGACAAACAATTAAGACAAATTAGACAATAATGGCTTGTAAAACCATCAAATCAATGAAGTACGTGACAAGAAATGATGCAAGGAAGCTATGTGACATACCAATTGGCAGTATATTTTCAAAAGTACTAATCTGATTTTTATGAAATTTTGAGGCTTCGTTGAAAGTAGGCTACTTTCGACTGTCTGCGCTCTTAAAATTTTGCTAAATTGAGACTTTACACATGTGATGATTTAAATAAACGGGGGAAAAATTAAATAAATTGGATAATAATAGGTTTTAAAAGCATAAAATCATTCAATTTTAGGAAATAGGATGCGAGGAAGCTATGTGCCACACTAATTAGTAAAATATTTTTTTTCATTGAAACAGATTTGATGTACTACAAAATGTAGGAAAAATCATGTGAATGAAGACATACTGGTTTCAATTTAGTGCTGACACAATACTTTCTATATTATCTTGGTCTCAGTATCTTTGTTCATGCTCTAACGTATCTAATGAAAATATATTATACATTTTTTGAACTTACAATCTTGTCTTTTAAGTAATCTAGTATTCTACAGAGTCTATAGAATATAGAGTCTATAACTATGTTATAGTCTCTGTAGTATTAAGACTATGCGTTATGAGGCAAACAATAGTTTCTTTAATGTGAGTTTTATCGTACAAATAGGAAAATTGAGATAAAATAAAATAGTCATGCATCAACAATAGCTTACATAGAAAACCACACGCATATATTCTTAATTAAATAATAAAAAATATCCAATTAATTTGCTGAATTAAATACCATAAAAAAAGTCAATTGTAAGTAAATTTTTAATTAAAATAAAATGAACATTGTCAAGTTGTTTAAAGAGAATTTCAGTCTAAGAGTGACGTGCTACCCGGTACTCAGGATGATCTATCAAATGAACCATGTCACGTGCTACCCGGTACTCAGGATGATCTATCAAATGAACCATGTCACGTGCTACCCGGTACTCAGGATGATCTATCAAATGAACCATGTCACGTGCTACCCGGTACTCAGGATGATCTATCAAATGAACCATGTCACGTGCTACCCGGTACTCAGGATGATCTATCAAATGAACCATGTCACGTGCTACCCGGTACTCAGGATGATCTATCAAATGAACCATGTCACGTGCTACCCGGTACTCAGGATGATCTATCAAATGAACCATGTCACGGTCACGTGCCAATAAATCATTGTCAAATTACTCTCCTGTATAATCCCATAACTTTTAAAATTAATTCAGTTAAAATCGGGACTTGGTGTTAGTTTAATTAAAGTTTTGCAAGTTGGTAAAGTAAAACATTATTAACTCGGTTTGCAGAGTTCAGCATTCCAAACCTCTGTAGCGACTTACGTTCGCTAATAAGCCACCACGTGCAGCTCAATCTATGTCTGCTCCAGGATAACAGTCAACTAGCAACTAATTACCTCATCATCATCAGTTCGCTAATTAGACCTCTTCATAGACCATTAATTAATTGTCTCTTAATTTTCACGATCTAGACTTGAGAATGTCAATGCTACATTCTCATTCGACTTCTGGAAATTTAACAAACTTTTGTAGTAATCCACCACCGTAGTTGGTAATTTATTCATATTTGTCGCAATTTAAACAAATCAAATCCAACTTCATCATGTTCAGTAAGGAATCCCACTTTTGTAAAAGGCCAGTAGCCATAAACATCGAATTCGGAAATTGTTCCTTCAAAATAAAAGGTTATTAGGGTCCGTAGGCAAAACCAAGGACCCTTATTCTCCTGCGTGTCTGTCCGTCCGTCCGGTCGCCTGCTCTCACGGCTATACCTTTCGTCCGATCACTTTGAAATTTGGCATATATGTGTCTTGTACCTACCCACAATACCCACATATTTTAAAAATATAGCGACTTAATAAAGATATTTTTCAAAAAAATTAGGATAAAAAAACTTAAGGGTTAACATTTTCTCGCTATCCTTAATGTTTACTTTTGATTGATCCTCGCTATCCTGAATGTTTACTTTTTACTGGTCCTCGCTGTCCTGAATGTTTACTTTTGATTGATCCTCGCTATCCTGAATGTTTACTTTTGATTGATCCTCGCTATCCTGAATGTTTACTTTTGATTGATCCTCGCTATCCTGAATGTTTACTTTCGATTGATCCTCGCTATCCTGATTGTTTACTTTCGATTGATCCTCGCTATCCTGAATGTTTACTTTTGATTGATCCTCGCTATCCTGAATGTTTACTTTTGATTGATCCTCGCTATCCTGAATGTTTACTTTTGATTGATCCTCGCTATCCTGAATGTTTACTTTTGATTGATCCTCGCTATCCTGAATGTTTACTTTCGATTGATCCTCGCTATCCTGAATGTTTACTTTCGATTGATCCTCGATATCCTGAATGTTTACTTTTGATTGATCCTCGCTATCCTGAATGTTTACTTTTGATTGATCCTCGCTATCCTGAATGTTTACTTTTGATTGATCCTCGCTATCCTGAATGTTTACTTTTGATTGATCCTCGCTATCCTGAATGTTTACTTTTGATTGATCCTCGCTATCCTGAATGTTTACTTTCGATTGATCCTCGCTATCCTGAATGTTTACTTTCGATTGATCCTCGATATCCTGAATGCTTACTTTTTACTGATCCTCGCTATCCCCAACTTCCATTTAATTGACCGGCGACATCTGTACAGTTGCTGGACACACTGATCAGGCAACATACAAGTTTTGATATGATTAGACATCTAGGGTCTTCCCGACTTTTCATTTTATAGATAAATGTATTTACGTTGTTATATTTATCTATTTCTTTATATTGTAATTACAAAACGATGATACTGATTTCAAAACTACACGATTCTTTAAATAAAGTTTATTTAAGTTCTTGCTTTCTTGAATACTTAAAAAAAAAATAAAACCGTAGCATTCCGAACCGCTGCCCACTTATTTACCGGCTATTAAATAAATATAATTCTCAGAGAAAAAGCTTTATTTTCTTTGCAAACAAAACTTGAGTTGTTTTATTCTTTATTCTTTTTGAAAGCTAATAAACAGAAGAGCCTTTATAGCCACGAGGAGTTGAAGTGGCTTAAAGGGCTCTTATATAAACATTTACTTAAATCCGAGGGGGTAAGCGGAACACTGTTGAATCTACGTACGAGGAACCGACAATCCGGATATTATGTCACAGTGCAGTTTTTATTCTTAAATGTTACGCTATGTCGGCATATATAAAACTATGTCGGGGAAAGAGTCATTCCATGTTATGTCGGCTTAAACTTACTCTAAAAATGTAAAAGAGGGAGGGGGAAAATTACTTGTGTGTGTACAGATGGAAATAAGCTTTCAGCTTGTTTTATTACGAAATACGGATATGTTATATCCGAGAGCGGAATACAAGCGCACTCACTCACACAGAGAGAACCCACAACATACTGATGTTATCTATGTATATTACTTACAACATATACACATATATATGTTTTGCAGTTTAGATATACAGTGCCTAAATAGTAAAAAGGAGAGGGGGGGGGGGGTCATACGTAGAGAAATATATTCTCTTGTTCGTAAATATTACAGCAACGATATTAGAGACAAAGCGATACGAGCAAAGATAACGTACGAGTCAACATGGCCATGTAGCTTATAACATATTGAACAACAGACACAATGTTATTGGCTTTGTAACATACAACATTCTATGCTCAAGTTTTCAACTTGAACAAAACCCGCCACTTGTATTTTATGTGCACATTTTATTACTCGATACTTCTAGATATTTAAAAAAAAAAAATGTATATTCGTATTTTTTTATAAGTAAATCTTTCTGTTTTTTTATAAAATACTTGCCTTTACAAAAATGAAAAATAAATAAATAAAATAATAATAATAACTTCTCTCTGTTTGATACGCTTTTAAAATAGTTGTATGTTAGTATTCTTAACATACAAATACATATTTATTGGCTTTTTTTGTAAAAAAAATATATTTCAATACTCTTGGTTTTCATTTACTCTCTCAATTTAGAATAACAGTATTGCTACATTTAAAAAATCGGTGCGAGACAACTCAGACTAACTTTCTCATATAATCTCAGCCCCAGATCCCAGAAAATGTTTGTTGTTTTCGATTTTCAACTAAATCTGATTTTTTTTCACAAAACTCTGGAAAACTAGATTTTTATCATTTTTAGTATGATGTACCCTTTAATTTAACTATGATATTTGCTGTGTTAGTCTTCCAGGGTATTAAACAAAATAAAAAGCTATTCCATTTGCTTTGCTATTTTATTTATTTTCTTTTGGTGATATTTCGTCTACATTTTAAGACATTTTCAAACCTTCATCAGTCATTAAATTACTATACAGTAACACGTCACATTTTAAATTTCAAAAATAATTTAATTTAAATTAAACTATGAGTCATGATCCTACAGTGATGTCTGATTCATGACTCATGAGTCATGAATCAGACATCACTGTAGGATCATGACTCATAGTTTAATTTAAATTAAATTATTTTTGAAATTTAAAATGTGACGTGTTACTGTATAGTAATTTAATGACTGATGAAGGTTTGAAAATGTCTTAAAATGTAGACGAAATATCACCAAAAGAAAATAAATAAAATAGCAAAGCAAATGGAATAGCTTTTTATTTTGTTTAATACCCTGGAAGACTAACACAGCAAATATCATAGATTTTTATCGAGTAAGCGGCTTACATCGTTAGATTCGTATATAAATGGACTACATTTTAGAATTTTTTAATCAAACTTGTCGGAACCGTTTTAATATATAAATTCCCGTTGTAATTGTTAAACAATTGTTTTATTGTAGCCAGACTTTATTTTGTTACAGTTGTGTTATGATCGCGAGTGAAGAGATTCATTTTTGTTTTGAAAAAATGTACTGACGAAGAAACGATCTTGTTCCAATTATAATTTGATATCTATTTTTCACATCATATATATCGATCCTCACAAAATCGAATTAAAACGGGCTTGAAAATGACTGGTCGGGCCGAAACGCGGCCACATAAACAAGAATTTAATTTCCCTTAAAGTTTCCAACACTACACTTAGTTGTATAAGTGTATTCCAGCATGAATAGAAGCATTCCTCGTCTTCAGCTCATAAAACAATAAGAAATCATACAACTAAGTCTTGAAAAGCATCATTTTAAAATCTAGAATTCTGAACAAGTTTAAAATTTGTCTGACCATAGCCTGTATATTTTTAAAACGGGCTAAGTTAGTAACACGATTCAATTTTCGCAAAGATAAAAGCCGGGAAGTCTCAAGTTAATGAAGACGAAACCCAGGTTCGACTTCATTTAAAAAGTTTTGCGGTGATAACGAGGTAGCGTCCTCCTTCCTTTCGACGTCTTTAACAAAGAGCTCCTTTTTATAAATGGTCAGGCAAGATGTAGACCCGAGTCGTTAAAATAAAACCTGTAATTCCCGTCCCATTTAAAATCCCGGATGAGGGATAAGGCAAGAATACACGACGCCGAGAGAAAAAAAAAAAAGTTAAAACTTTTTGCACGAGCGATTTTAATCCTTCTTGAAAAAGGAAATGGGATGAATCCTGGAGAGAGAAAAATTACGGTTGTCAGGGCTGTAAGAGTACCTCTCTCTTTTGTCCTCGATCGAGATAACAAGGAGAAAAGAATGAAAGGGGGGCTTTTCCAGTCCTAAGAAGGTAAAGAAGCGCCAAGGATCAAGATAAGTATAAAACGCAGGACAAAAATAAGTGCACAGACGAGAAGCGACGAAAAAGAACAAAAATAAAGTCGTACAGTCGAAATGAGAAAATCTATTTTCTCGGTTTTGCACGCCCCGCTAACAAGGTTCTGGAGAAGGTGTAAGTGAGGCAAAGTATAGAGTGGGAGGCGATGAAACAGTAGCTGACGCCGTGCCAGGACACGTCGTCTATAGTTATTTGGCAGCCATATCTTCCCGGGAGAAGGTTGATTCGTTCACTCAGGTGCTACATCTTCGGCAGAATACATCCTACTTGTACTACTTCTTTTCTTTTCTTTCTACTAGGAAATGTTTAAGACATGTTTAAATCTTAAGTCTTCTACTTGTTGGAAAGCGTCCAGAGAACATTGGATGCGGACGAACAATAAGCAACCTACATTGTTTCGCTTTGTTTTAGAAAAGCCCTTTCTCTTCCTTTTCTCAGTATAAGAAATAGTAATCGGTTTCTCTCTACAAGTAATGAATTACACCCCAAAATAATTAAACACTTTTAGTCCAATTAACCAAGCACTGATTTGAGTCCATATATTGAGAAATTTCAAGAATTAGATTAGACGCATTGTTCTAATATTGGTGCCAATCAGCGACCGAGTAATTTACCAACTTGTGGGAAAAATGAAGAGGTAGAGCGCACGGCCGAGAGCTGGGTCACAGGGGGCAATTATAATAATTGAAGCGAGCGTAGCGAGCTTCCTACATTCAACGAAATATGCTCCGTGTCTGTCTGTCTGTCTGTCTGTCTGTCTGTCTGTCTGTCAGTAACGTTTACGCGTGTGACGATAACTTGAGTAAAAGTTGACCGATTTAGTTGAAATTTGGTATACATGTTCCTCTTACTAATACTCAGGCTAAGTTCGTTGGACAGCGTGATCCGTCCATGAGTTCGCGCGCAACGCTCGCGTAAACGAGAGGTACAAAAATTAAATTGGAATTTCAGGACGGGAAAAGATTCTATCATCATCTACTCGATGAGACGAACATTTTTTTCAAATAACATTTTTTACTAAAACCAACAGCGCAACCGCTATGACTTAATAAAGATCGCTAAAACTATTAAAGCGGACCTAAACGTTTATAATAGAGAAAACAACCTTTTTACCGATATCTTACGTTCTAACGAAACGATTTTAATAAAACTTCATATACACCATCTAATGCACAATTGAAACAGGTACGCAAAATTTCAACTTGATACAAGTAAAATTCTTTGCGTAGTGACGAGATACATTTATAATAATTGTTTAAAAGCTACCGCGGGTGGTGAAGATTGTTATAGTCGTATAGTGTATGGTTTGTTTAGGAAGTAAAGCTTCGTACCGAGTACCCCCACTCTTCCCTACACTACCCTCTTCCAGTTATCTTCAACTATGACATTCATCATGATTAATAAATTTCAATATTCAGTATTTCATTGCAATACGCTCGCTTCAATGATAGAGCCACGCGATGCCTAGTAAATATAGACTGACGGGAGGAGTTGTAAGGTGCATTACCTGTTACCTTGGAGTGGAGATTAGAGCATCAAGTGGACCAGATACCGGGTGAGGTGATGTAGGTATGCCTAATCATCAACTACTAGCCCTTGCTTAGTGATCCTGATAATGATAATGGAATGATAATTATTGCACTTAAACAACACTTAGGTAATAACACTTGAGAGGTTTCAAAGAGAGAGAGAGAGAGAGAGAGAGAGAGAGAGAGAGAGAGAGAGAGAGAGAGAGTGAGTATGAAAGTAACACAACAATATTGTACGTCCGATTTTATAAGGAACATCTACAATATAAACCACATTATAAAATTGTAGGCACAATATGTTGTTTTACTTTGTACTAACCTGTTTAAATCATAATGATGAGGTGGTACCACAAACACTCTGTCAAAGCAACCCATCATTTGGAGTAGTTTGCTATTGGCTGGGCCGTCCCAGGGACCGACGGAATCAAGACACACCAGTTTTTGATTATTTCTCATCGGCACAGAAAATTAACACTTTTTGTCGAAATCCGACATATATATGACATTAGAATCACTTTGGAGAGAAGAAATGATAAAATAACAATTGTGGGACAAAGAAATACTATTATTTTTATGCAGCTTTGTTACATCTCGGCCCATATAACAATAAGTTATCATCAGCACAAAGTAAATATTATAGATTTCTAATTTTTTCATGTTGATTTTATTTTTTACTAAAATAAAAATTGTTTGTTAGATTATATATTTGATTGGTTTTTGTTCCAACTTTTTATTGTGTTTTCTCGTTTCAGGATAAAAAAAAGTAATTATATTGCTGTCGAAGAAATTTTATATTAGTTCTCTAACGCTGTTCCTACACTACACATTCCCAAGCCAATTTTTCCACTGAAATATTTAAGACTCCGTACAACAACAACAACAACAATTAAAGGGCAGAACTTGCATACAACTACTTTTTAGGGTTTCGTAGGTTATTAAGCAAATACGTTATCATATTATGGAAATCTCATTTTTATTTACTTGCCTATCTCAGCCGAAATGAAAGTAGAAGTGTTTACCATTTCATGGGCAAACATTGAGCCGTAGAAATGTTTTTGGGAATTGAGTCCTCATATCGACATTTCCAGGCTTTTCCATTAAGTGGAGAAAACCAGAATACATTTGTCTAATTGATCTAGTAGACGGATCTTAAGGTGCCAAATTATAAAATATACTAATCCATTGTGATTAGTATTTGGTCCACTGGGAAATCTGATGTAATTTTCTATAAATTCTAACGGCGAAATGTGGTACTACAATGAATTCAAGTGAAAACCCGTCTATCTTCAAATGCTAACTTTCTGGCAAGATTTCAAGAGCGTCACGACATGTCGTTTATTGAAACTGCAGCTCGTCTATCGACAACACATGGACCTATAAATGAAAACCTAGTAAGTAAATCCCCTGTAAATCCTAACTTCCTGCCACGAATTTAAAATTTAAATGCACATTTTTTATGTCTTTTTTGCGTGATGAAAATTTCTTCTTCACTCCAAGACTAAAATATATGCATGTTAAAATATAAACAAATTTAGATGGAAGCTACCAAATAACAAATACGCTCAAATATTATTATTGGTGGTAAAAAGCACAATACTCATAAAATAGTATATACCATTGTAATTCTACTCTCTTGTTGCTTTCTTTTGATTTACCACATTTGTGTGAAATGATTATGTGCATATCATATTTTTAACTTCTCTATATTTTCCTATGTGTGGGTCAACAAGTTGCTACAGTGGTTTAAAAGTCATTTGAGCAGTTCGGGAGTTATGAAAGTGCGACGGGCGACGGTGTAGTAGTAGTAGTAATGTTTATTTTCTATAATGTATTTACAAAATTTTTACAGATGCAGTTATTTTACAGATATAACTTTATGTTTGTCTAATTCTACTATAACAAATTAATAAGTTACATACAAGATATTTGAGTAGGAAAAAATATTTTAAAAAAAACCTTCTACACATAAAAAAAACTTAATAATTAAATAATTCTAAGAATTATAATTCGCTAATCGGAAGCCAAGAGTTTTGTGTCGACGTGGGACTACTATAGGGTTTAGATGCGCCTAGAAAGATCGGCTAACCTGGTAAAAAGCTCTGAGCCAACTTTACGATTGTTTCATTTAAACAGCGTATTTCAGCTTGAGCGTGTAGATTAGTTATACGGGTGGACCTAGGAGAATTCGTCGCCAAGCGTAAACGTTTATTTTGTGTAGTATGTAATTTATTTAAGTTTGTACGGCATGTGTTACTCCACGAAGCGCAGGCATATGTTAGTATTGGTCGAATGGCAATTTTGTAAATAAGTAATTTATTCTTTACGTCTAACATTGACTCTCTACAAAGAAGAGGGGAAAGTAGTCTGATTTTTGTTTTACATTTGTTGACCAGGTTATTGATATGATTAGTAAATGTAAGTTTGGAATCCAACTGAACTCCCAAATATTTTGCGGAGTTGCTCCAGGGAATGACGACATTATTTATTTTTAGGTTAGAGGGAATTGAAGGGCGCCTTTTTGAGAAAAGTACCGCCTCAAACTTAGTTAAATTTGGAGACAATCTCCATTTTATAAAGTATGCATGAAGTCTAGCTAGCGCAGTATTTAAGCGTTTAATTATGGTCCCAACTCTCCAAGAAGAGGAGAATAATGCTACGTCATCGGCAAAAATTGTTATTGACACCCTGCTGAGCACAGATAAATCGCTTGTATACAATATATATAATATTAGCCCTAGAATACGGTCGACGGTGTCTGTCAATTTGCTTTGGGACGAAGGAATATCACACTATTATATAAAAAAAAATTGTGATATTCCTTCGTCCCAAAGTGCATTAGATTAATTGTGGAGTTTTAATTTTTAAAGAGCTCTGACTTTACAGCTAAAATTAAACTGATGACTTTTTGAACACTTCCTCTCGTGTCGGTTGATATATCTGGAGTACATCGCCTAATATATCTATTGTACATTTTCACTGATATCATTGATAAATTGATTTTTACGAGTTTATTTAAACTTTACCAATAAAACAATAATTTATAGAGATTTTCGTGTGGTTTTGTGTGTTAATCCAATTCCATGGTTTTTAGCTACCCAGAGTGAATCCCCCAAAATTTCCCATAATGTATGCCTGAGTGGATATTTTATATATATTTTAAAAGGAAACTACCTAATTGACCGAAATAGTGCCAGACCAAAAGTTGTTAAATTGTGAAAATAAAAAGAAGAAAACAAAAAAACAAATAAAATAAAATAATCTAAGTCAATCGAACACTTGGAAATATATGGGGACTGGAGTGCATTTTCACCAAATAAACTTTTATTTTTAGAGCTGTCTCAAAAAATATTTAATTTTTAATTTTCGCACTTATCCTACCATAATGTTTCTATGGTCTTCAGGCATCTAACATCATACGTCTGGAGTATTGTGGTTTTTAGATTCTAAATTATGAGATGACGAATGCTCATCGACTACATTATTATAGATTACTCCAGCAAAAAAGTTTAATATTCCATAAAGCGCGGTTTTTTAGGTATTTTACGACCACGAATCATTTAATAATGAAGAGAGAGTCTAAACAATACAACAAGTAACAAGGAGGAGAAGATTTAGAAGAGCCTCTCAGCATAACGAGAAACCAGAACACACTCTTCACGTTCGTTTCATCAAGAGATGAACATTCTATTCAAAATGCGGTAACTACCAACCCAGACTTAACTATCTTAATCGTTTGCCAAATGAAAGAATAAACATCATAATGAAGTCGAGATTCTGTAGAATTGCACACACAATTAATATAAAACCAAGAGCACTTCTATTAACTTGGTGCGTAGGCTTCCGCGGGTAGACTCGTAATACACAGCTTGTTTTTCCGGTGGAATCCGCGTCACGAAGGGGGTGAAGTCCGACGTTTCGCTTCCTCTGCTGGAAGCATCTTCAGGGGTGTGGTGCATCGTGGTGTTGACTCGAAGCGAACACAGGATGTACTGACGACTGGAGAGAAGAACGGCGTGTTTATACTGGTTTCCTAGACCTTAGATTGTACCTGGGTGTTGCATTACTCGAGGGTGTCCTTTGTCGGGATGATGAAATCATGCAGGTGCTGCCTTTGTCGGTGTTTCTTTGTGGAGATGATGCAATCAGGCAGGTGCTGCCTTCGTCGGTGTTCCTTCGTCGGGCGGGTGATGTAATATGTTGAGAAGTGACCACGGCGCCTCTCCTTGCTTTCTGCTTGGCACAGGTGCTAACCAGAGGTTTCCAGGTCCGGGAGGGAGTGAAACCATCCTCTCTGTTGAAGTTCTCCGGTTGTTTCTCAATTTCAATAGCCTCCCTTACCACCCTGCTGTGATATCTGTTGTCTGAAGCGAGTACTCGTATATCCTCAAATTTTATAAGATGGCCGGTTTCTTCTGAATGTTGAGCTATCGCTTATCTGTGGTCGTTGTTCTTCACTGCTCTCACGTGTTCTTGAAGGCGGGTTGAGATCAGTCGTCCGGTTTGGCCGATGTAGTTCTTGCCGCAACTGCATGGGATCTGGTATACACCGCAAGTCTTGAGATGAAGGTGGTCTTTTGGTGACTTTAGAAGGCTTCTGGTAGTCATGTTTGCGTTGAAGGTGGTCCCGATGCCATGTTTCCGGAGAATCCGGCTAATCTTATCAGTTGTACCTTGGATGTATGGGAGATAAGCCTTCCGCTGGTCTTCCATCCTTTCTGCTGGGGTGCGCTCCTCGGTGCTCTCTTCGCGGCGGATGGTCCGCAGTATGTCATCCTTCTTGAATCCATTCATTCCTAGGGTTGACTTGAGGTACGGCTTCTCTTCTTACCATGAGGTCTCGTCACTGATCCTGAAGCCCCTTGACACTAAGGAGTGGATGACAGCTCTCATCTGCGTCGGGTGGTGATGTGACGCTGCATTCAGGTACCTATCCGTATGCGTGGGCTTCCTGTAGACGGAGTGGCCTAGAGTCCCGTTGGTCTTCTTCGTCACCAGCACATCCAGAAAGGGTAGGCAGTCCTTCTCCTCAATTTCCATAGTAAATTGGATTTTCCTATGAATTGAATTCATATGACGGAGGAAAACATCCAAAGTATCTCTTCCATGTTTCCATAGAAGAAAAACATCGTCGACGTATCTCCACCAGCAAGACGGTTTCAAAGCAGCAGAAGCGAGGGCTCTATCTTCGAAGTCTTCTAAGAACAGGTTAGCAGCTACGGGAGACAAGGGGCTACCCATGGGTGCACCTTCTATCTGCTTGTAGTATTCTCCGTTGAATAAGAAGTATGTGGATTTGAGACAATATTCTATGAGTTGCGATTTGTCTTCACATACCTTACTTCTTATGATGGCGATGGTGTCGTCTATCGGCAGGTTGGTGAAAAGAGACACGATGTCAAAGCTAACCAGAAGATCTGCTTTCTCGACACGAAGCGATGAAAGTTTCTCAACGAAGTGGGTCGAGTTCTTGACGTAGCTCGAAGTTCTTCCTGAAAACGGCTGGAGTTCCTTCGCAAGATGGCGGGCGACTTCGTGTGTAGCAGAACCAATAGCGCTGACGATGGGTCGCATCGGGATACCATCCTTGTGGATTTTCGGCAGTCCGTAGAGAAGAGGCGGCTTTGGGTCTGTGTAGAGAAGTTGCCTCTTTTCTCCGTCTTCCAGGGATGAATCCTTGACGAGTCTGTTGATCTCCGCTTTTACTCGCAGCGTAGGGTTCCGGATCTTACTGTAGGTGCAGTCCTCGAGTAGAGCCTTCATCTTTGACGTGTAGTTCTCCTTGTACATCACAACTGAAGCATTTCCTTTGTCGGCTGGCAGTACCAAGATGTTAGGGTCCTCTCGTAATTTGCGTAGAGCCTCGATCTCCAGTTTCGTGATGTTCCTCGCTGGTGGTTTGCTGCTGCGGATAAGGCAGGATACATCTTGGCGGATTTCCTCGCGGATGCAACACCCAGGTACAATCTAAGGTCTAGGAAACCAGTATAAACACGCCGTTCTTCTCTCCAGTCGTCAGTACATCCTGTGTTCACTTCGAGTCAACACCACGATGCACCACACCCCTGAAGATGCTTCCAGCAGAGGAAGCGAAACGTCGGACTTCACCCCCTTCGTGACGCGGATTCCACCGGAAAACCAAGCTGTGTAGCACTTCTATTAGTTAAATAAAATTAATACTTATTGAAACGATGAAAGCAATCGTAACAATCAGTAGCAACTGCCCGTGTGCAAAGCTTCAATCATAAAGCTTTTTGAAAAATCTCTGCCCCTCAGCAAGGCACATAGCTTCCCGGTCTCTCTTCATTAGTATATTTTTCGTCATTATAAAATACTTTTATCTCCAGTAGAGAGAAAAAGTTGATTTTGAATTAGTTTAGAGGGACTAAAGTAAGTCTTTTCTTCCCTGAACTCAAAAAGTTGATAGAAAAAGTAAAGATTGCAACTTAATTATTTTATAAATAGTAGAAAATGAAAGGCTAATGTAATGAAGTTGTTGAAATCAGGTTGACGACACTGCTTTTTCGACCATGTTTATCTTTGTTTATAAACCTGCATCTAAATAACCTTCTATTTGAGTTTAATTCCAATTCCTATTTGTTTTTAATATTGAATCTCTTATGTCTGCTATTAAAAGTGCTAATAATTATTGTTATTTATTAAAATAATAAATAAAAACTGTGCAATGGACGAAAATGTGTATTTTCTTCCTACGGGAGATAAAATATTGTATGTACCTCGTGAGTAAAGTGCCATTATTCCCCTCGCGATAATTATCTCCCTCGGCTGCTCCTCGGGAGCTAATTAGAGTTATTCCCTCGACTGCGCCTCGGGAATTAAAGAGTCTAATTGCCTCGGCTTCACCTCGGGGTTTAGGGATCATGGCTCCTTCGGCTTCGCCTCAAAACCAACTTTTTCGCCCAGGGAATAATGGCTTACTTTACTCCCTAGGTGCATAAATAACTATAAAACTGCACTTTGAAGGAATATTAAACTTTTTTGCTGGAGTAATCTATAATGTAGCCGATAAGCGTTCGTCATCTCATGATTCAGAATCAAAAACCACAATACTCCAATCTTAAATGATAGATGTCTTAAGATTAAACATTATGGTAGAATAAGTTAGAGAATGGAAAAAAAAAAAAAAAAAAAATTGAGAAATCAAAAATTATTGTTTATTCATGGAGACGAGTATCTCCTTGTCATTGTCTTAAAAAAATATGGACCTATCTCTGGACGAATGACCATGTCCAATCTGGACAAAATAATATGTGCGAGACTCTCACGCAATAGAAGTGGGCCTTGAGCTCTAGAAACAGTTAATTCAATGCATTCCTCTTTTTGCATTTGTTGACGTTTTTATTATTTCAGAATTAAGAAATGGTTATGTGGAATTTAATTGAAAAATAACATATTTTCAAAATACTTAAAATACTATGGTTACTAAAAAATAAGTAAGTGCGTGAAAGAAAGAAATAGACGTTAGGTGACTAACCATAATATACTGACTAAATTTCAATTAAATTAGATGGCTAGATATAAAAATATAGAGTGCATGTGAAGGAGAAAGTAATGTATGCATGCGGGAGAGGAAGCAAGTTTATGAACAAACTTTGACAATACTTTAAAATATCTAAATTTAATCAAAATGAGAATTACGTTGTTATTAAAATTAACTTAATGAAATGAATATAAATTGTTACTTGGTCAATGCCATTGTATTCACTATTTGATGTAGCCTAACATCAGACTGGAGAAAACAAGAGTCTTGGCATCCAGTGAATGAAATTTGCTTTGCAAAGGGCCGAGGACACAGTCAGGAGATTCCCTTTGATCTGTATTTTCATTAAACTCCGAGGAGGGGGGGGGGGCCTCAATAATTCAATCCTCAAAGTCTCATAAATTTATACCCCCCCCCCCCCGCTCCCTTCTTTCTAGGAGCAACTCGTAATAAACTTGAGTGCAGAACACATTTTCAAAATTCAGAAAGAGACTGCGTTATTATATTATTTTCACTCTAAAAAACTTATTCATTTTGTAAGTACGTCTTGTTTGAATCAAGCTCTTTCTAAAAACTTGTCTCACTTGCATCAAGTTTTTATTAGAAATTAGTTTAGTAGGGCACTCAACAATAATCCGGGTAAGCAAAATGTATTAAGCATGTCTAAAGTCCTTAGAAATGCTGTACATAAACATAACTTTCCTTTATACCCTAATCATTTAAGTTATGAAGTACAAATTTTAATTTCTCAATTGCTACAATCTTGTTGAATCTTTTTTTGGGAGGGGTGTGGAACTTTTTTCTTTTTGTTCTAAGTGCTCTCCATGCTATGAGCCACGTAACCACTCTGTGAGTGCACATGACACTGCTGTTTTATACTTTGATCAGAATCTATGTGTTAAGAAATAACAATAAAAGAGCAGAGTTGCACATGAAAGTTCACGTGGGTAAAGAAAGAGCAGACTTGGCCATAATGTAGAGATCACAGATTGGATAGACATCACTTATTTGATAGGGGTCTGGAACTTGGCTCTTTTTTCACGGTTAGGTATTTGCTGAGGAAACCATTTCTTTTTGGAGCATGGCCACTATATTTTACCCACATCTATACAATAAGTCAAGAATATCACGGGTATAGATAGTACTATGAATGATATTATATATCATTGTTATGATGTTCTTATATTATTATTATTATTATTATTATTATTATTATTATTATTATTATTATGGTATTATAACATTATTGTGCATGATATTATGTAAAGATACACTGGCATGCTCGCGGGAATTTGGCCTGGCACACTACCATCCCCCTCATATTATTACTAAAAAAATCTATCTAAAAAGTACATATGCTACATGCAGCAAATTTTGGATGAAAAATGTTGTCAGTTACACGGCTATAGCTATAAGTGTGCCAAATTTCAAGCTTCCGGCTGTTCTGGAAATGACTTATAATTTTGACGAGTGAGTGAGTCAGCAACAAGAATGCAAACTTTAAAACTCTTCAGTTTTTAAAATGCTTAATATTAAGCCAGGTTTTTATTGTGTTGATGAATTTATTTATTAAATTATCATATCAGTATATTTAAGGTCTTATGCAATTATGACAATTACAATTATTGTAGAGTAAAACATTGGGCAGCTTTGTGTGTTTATGTGCTGTTCGGCAAGTCAAAGGTAATATTTGTAACATTAGCTTTGAGTTTATTTATAATTTACTTTAATAATAGTATTTAATCAGTCAGGATGATATTTGATAAACCCGATGAACTTAAAATGAGAAGCAATTTGGTCGAAAAGTTACTGTCATTTAAACGAGAAATTAAAATATATTTTACGGAAACTGACAAAAAATCAAATATGCAGTGCGGCCCATTTTAGGCATTTATATTAAGATATAAAAAACAAAATCGGGTACGGGGTACCTTGGAACTTTTCCTCACTTCAGAGGCCACAAAGTGGCCTCTCCTGCTGCGAAGCAACAGGAGGAAGCAGCATTGGACGTGGTCAGTACTTGGATGGGTGGCCGTTCTAAACATACTGATTTATTATCATTCTTCAAAAAAAAAAAAAAAACCCTTATTTTTAATACGTATATTTTATTTAATTATTTGTAGTTTGGCGGTATTTTGACAGATGTAAACTATCGACGTCATCAAAATTATCGCACTAATAAATAATTATATTCACTTATAACTTTTAAACAAATTAATGGAATTTCATCTTTTTTTTAATATTTGTTCATTTTTGTTAATATTAATTTTTTCCGTTTCCAACAATATCCTATATGACTTATGACAAAAACCTATTTATAATTTCAGTATAACTACTACTGTCAAACTAGTAAGTGTCAAAGTTTCAAAATTCAAAAATTGATTTACTTCAAAATGACGGCCAATATCAAAATGAAATTTGGTGGGCTTGTTTGTCATACAGAGAGGTACATTCGTACCAAATTCAACTCCATCAGAACCATTTTTGATTTGTTACGATTTTTTTAATATTTGCTGACTCAGCAAACTGGGTTCAAGATGGCGGAGAAAGTTGATTTTCCGGGCAGCACCACTACAGGTAAGGACTAATTTTTCTGCCAAGTATTTAATAGGTTAAATACCTTGGGCGCTACGATGATAACACACATACATACATACATACAGACGTTATGCTGAAAACCACTCAGATCTTAAAAACACCTATATATTATAATTCTGTTGAAATCTCAAAAAAATAATGTTTGGTAAAAACAATACTTTTCATACTATAGGTAATCAGCTGGTAGCTGAGTCGTGAACTGAATTGTATTGCCAACTTATCTATATACGTTATACATGAGGATTAGTTTATCTACATTTAGAACTTATGATGTCACCTTTAACTTGTTTGATCGTTTTACTGGTAAATCACTATGAAATCCGTTGTGGAGGTTACATGGCATGTGTGAAGATGACATTATATATTTAGACATTTAACAAAATTTAATAAGCACTTCTTTAGATTGGAGGAAGGAATACGAAATGTTCTTCTTTAGACTGTTACTCCCCTTATCAAAACAAAAGTGTGACATGTTTAGAACTAGATCGAGAATTAACGCTTATAATTATAAAGTACTCGATCTAGTTCTATTGCCGTGAATATTTGGCTTGCTAGATTTGTAGAAAAGATTGAAAGCTTGGATTCGGGGAATTTCTATCGGTAACGACAGAGAAAAATCTTTCTCCCGTATAGCTCAGTTAGTAAGAGCACCTGTAACGGATTAATAGGAGGACCCGTGGTTCAAGTCCCGGTGCGGGGGTGTATTTATCTCTGTATGTCTCCCTTAATTATTGATAATTATAATTTGATTTAAAGTAAAATTTAATCTTTTCGTAGTATGAATACTACCAAAAACTTAAAAATTTGAAAAACTTATCTTATTTTTATAGTGATAGTTTATACATAATTGAAAGCTATCACAGTGTATTAAAACTGAAACCACAATTAATTCAAGTTTTAACTTTTGGTTCCAGATGGTTGAATTTCAGTGAGTGATTCCTTTGTGCTCTTGGATTCCGTAGGTTAATTATAATATGCTCTCTGATGGTTTCTAGACGGTATCTTGTAGACCGGGCTCGGGTGTATTCCTCGCTGCAAACCGCCCTCGTGCTTTCTCTCCGTCCTTAAACCCATTAAGCTTTTTAGATCCTTCCCAGCGACGAGATATATCCTTCGGGACGATTCAACGGAGAAATTTCACTCCATTATAAGCCGAAAGCCTTCCCCGTGAGTTAATACACGTACAAGGAATTGGATCAAGAGGAGGTGGTATTAGAAAAGCAGCCGTCACCTCCCCCCCCCCCCCGGTCTTTATTGGATTTAGACGCGCTTAACGCGTGTAGGAGCGCTGCTTCGACTAGAATTTCATATCGGATTCCAACCGGTCGTTTCCATTCTCGATATTAATACGGACGTTTATTGGATAACAGCCAGGATTAAAAAAGAATTACCCCCGCTCTACCTAGGACAGGATCACGGGGAGTCTAGAAAACCCTCAGACACCTTAATAGAATAATAAAAAATAGAATCTAAAAATAGCTCGAAATTGAAAAAAGGGAGCATAAATTTATTATGGCAATTACAAGTTTTCATTCTTCGGATAATTCAATAAAGGACGAACTTTATTATGACATTAGTTGATGACTCCAGCATATGGAAGTCTAATTCTTAAAAAGAAAAATGAAATGGTTCTTTGCAACACTGCTATTCGAAAGCCTCTTGAAAATGATTAAGATGAAATTAGGATTTACAACATATTGTACAACGAGATGCGGCTGATTCACAAGCGAAATAACTAGTATCGGTTATTCTTCTAAGAATCTGTGATAAAAGGATTTGTAATTAAAGTTAACCAAGGACCAGTGAAGCCTCAAACTTCACACTTGTTGCAAGGAGAATGTTTAGATCTACAATTTAGAATACCAAACAAAAAATCGATAATTATATTGCCTGAAGGATTAGAATTGAAAAACGGTTGCTATATTTTTCGTCGGTCAAAAGCCAATGGTAGATCAGAGATGGTAAAGATAGAACATGTTATCAGACTAGTCTGTAAGAACTTCAAAAGGCGAGCGGACGTTATCGGACTTGGCTGAGAGAACATTTAAAGGCATTATAAACATAAACATATCCTAAATAAGGATAAACAGTTAGTACAATCCCTCGTATTATAGTAAAGATTTGAATGCACCTATATTACATAACACTGACCCAAGTGCTGAAATAAATTGAACTAACAGTTAAGGTACCATATCGTAAGCGGAAGACTACAAGCAATGCCATTATAGCAGGAAAGAAAGCATTTTCGAAGCCAGCTCTTACAACCGCTCCACGGACTATGCGTATCTTCATCTCTAGACTTAATCCTGATGCTACCCCATACCTCCGCTACTTATGATGATCTTCTAAATTATATTAAAAGCGAGGCTGATATAAACTAACCCGAGGACGCTCCTTTAACTAAAATGGAAGCAAAAGAAAAAGTTATTCATTATTCAGATTTGAAATTCCGATAAACGTGCTTACCCTCTTACTAAATCCTGAAATATAAGCTCAAGGACTAATTTGTAAGACTTTCTACGCCAGATTTAAGAGAAATTTTCCCTACGCCTGTGCAGAGGACATCGTTGAGTCAGGCAGACAATGATGCTCAGTATTTTATACTATTTCGATTTCTTCTACTTGCTGCAACGTTAGAAGATCTTCAACCTTTCGATATTGAATGCATATTGATTGAAACGCGTCGTCTTGGTTTTTCTTTTACCTTGGTAGGACTTTACAGCCTATCTGATACATTGTCTAATCACTCATTAAATGTTTAATTTCATTCTCCTATCTAAACGGAAGTGAAAGAATAGTATTGGATGGCAATTTTAACGCTCCTAAAATCGATTGGACTAACTTTACTATGAGTGGTCTGAGCCAAATAAAGAACTTCAAGCTGAAGCTATTTGTAATCTCTGTAATACCATGTCTCTAGAGTTGTGTAATAAAGTTGTTGAGCACAAAAAGGTCATTTTAGATTTCATTATGACTTTCGTTACGATACATGGATGTGACCGGGCATTGTGAACTGCTAGGTACTGAAAGTCATCATCACCCAACACTTAATGCCAAGCAAACTTTTCGCAGACAGCAGCGTCTTTTTTTTTTTTTTTTTTTTTCTTCTACTTATACCTTTTGACATTATTTCAACGACAATTACAAAGGAATCTACAAATGCCTTAATAGTACATTACACCGTCGAGTGCGGAAAGTAGCATTTTGCATGCGAGTGTGGAGTTTGCACCCGAGCGACAGCGAGGGTTGTAAAACCACACGAGCAATGCAAAATGCTGTTTTCGCACGAGTCGCGTACCGTACTTTATCTACGATTGTTAGATTTAAATAATAAATACAGAAAAAAATAAACTTGCTGTATGTAAGTTCGTATCTCTTCTCTTGATAAAGATGGCATTAATCTTGAGTTGTATTTTTTGCCGATTTAATTATTTCTGGAGGAGTATTATTCTCCACATTTTCGTCAAAGCCACTTGATTCATTCATTGTTTTTCACTAAAAACTTGATATAAACTCTTAATTTAATAAAAGAATAGCAAATTAATTTTGTTAAATGTAAACAAACTCGCAAATCGTGCGTAAAGCTGAAGAATTCCTCTTCTTTACCGTGCTAGCGTGGTATAAACGATACCTAAAATAATCCCGCTTAGTTCTCGAGATACAGTTGTTTAAGTGTAAAAAAATAAGCTTAGCTCAAAATTTTTAAAAATGGCGCTAGTCAGTAAACGAAGCCCGATAGGACATAGGTTAATATAACATTTTTGACTCCTTTTAGGGTCCCCTATATGCCCCTTCTTTTTGGCAGACTTAAGTTGGGACACCCTGTATATATATATATATACACACATACATATACCATCGCATACGAGCGTAAAAGCTTAAGGTTCAAACTGTGCTCGTCGATTCGACTACAATTAGCATTTAAGGTTTAAGCCTTCTAAAGGTTCAGGTTTAGACAACATACCCTACTGATTATTTTGCATTGTAGTAATCTTAGTAGATGTTATTAGTCTATGTTGCTTGTAGTTGACAGAACATTATAACATCTGCTATTTTTCTCTGTTTGGGCTATTAAAGCTGTTGACATTTTTTTAGAAAAAAAAAAAATATAAATGGGAGGGAAACTTTATAGGACTTGAGTGTGAAAACTTCATTTACCTCATGAAAAATTATTGGAAATAAAAAAAATATATACATAAATTCAGTTTCTTATTTACCAGAAGTTCTCAGTTATTTTAGAGATTACCCACTTGCATATTCTATTTAAATGCTTTATGAAATAAATAATATACTCGGGTATTATAAACGAGCAAAAACAGTTAAATTAACTTTCTAAAATACATAAATAAAAAATTGTAAGTAGGTCGTAGAGAGGTTATAGCTATCTTTGAAGGAAAACTTTCGTTTAATTGTATAAAAGTTTGTTCTATTTTCACATTGTGGGTTCTACCTTGTTTTAATATGGCAGACCTTACAAACATTCCTCCCCCCTCCACTCCCTCAGGGCCGGCGTCGTGTTCTCGCTATATTAAACGCACGTGAAAATAAATGCCTCCCGTGATACTTTAACTAGACTCGACATAGCAAAAAATAAATTACTTAATTAACTTGAAAGCATTTTACTTTCATTAATTACTTTTATCATTATATTGGATGTTTATTTTTTTTCTTTGTTTGTTGGAGTTTAAAGAGAAAGTAATGAGATGGCGCAAAAATTCGATTTTAGTAGATTCACACGTTTTGTGGTTCCCTGAGTCCAAAAAGTGGTTACCTCCAACATTTGGGGGCGCTACCCCCCAGCAACTCAAAAAAAAAAGTGAAAAAAGATTATTTCCCGATAATGATTCCGACGATTTTGATAACAAAAAATCTAAAATGTCCATTTAAATACGATCTAACGATATAAGCCATATAAATAGAATTTAATTTTTTTCTTATAATTTGTCTTTATAATGTTGATTTTTGGTATTTGTGAGAATGGTAATGGGTTTTTTGTTTAAGTGTTGGAAAGAGTGGGTAGGTTTATAATTACAAAGAGCAGGAATGTGTGATTATCTTTATTGATGGTAGAATATCCAGCCATCAAAATTTAAATAGACTCCATGTTTATTTCGTTAACATTTTACCTTCAAGGAATTTTAAGTGAACATTCTTACATTACAACTATTTTAATTAAAAACCCATCTTTGATTAACTTTTAAGACTTGTTAATAAAATTCGCAAGAATTAAGCTCGCTTCTAATTAAAGCCAATCAGAAAGTAATTTCTAATTTGTTCTCTTATTGAATATAATTCTAGAGAATTTAGAGGGAGAACAAACAGGAAAGGGATGGGAATTTAAAAGACTGCGGGTAGAGACCAGCCCTATTCATTTGGATCTCTTCTCCTTTCATTTGCCTAATGGGCCTTGAACCGACCGAGGCTCACTCAAGCTAAATTAAATGGGCCTCAGATTTGTATCAACCCGCGAAAATATTTCCTTTCAGTCCCAACTCTCACTCCCCAATGTGCCTCGGTCTATTTTAGGCTTCTTAAGACCGTTTCACCCCCCTTTTCACCACAGTCTCAACCCATTATTTAATTGATATACGAGGGCAGTTGGGAAAGTAAGCTCCGATTGGCTACTGTGCGGGAAGTAGTGGGACTTGCGACGCCATTGTTGCACTGGCGTCCACGGTAGGACAGTCTGCATCAAGCCGCGGCCAAATGAATGTCGCTCGAGCACTAGTTTGGTTTTTGTAGCATCTTAAAATGTGCGCTCCAAAAAAACTTCCGTCCAAATGCGAAGTGCGAGCTGTTACAAGGTTTTATTAACGGAAAAAAAATATTGGGCAGCAGGTATTCATGGAGAAATTCGTGACGTGTATGGACCAAGTGATATAAGTGAAGGAGTTGAACGTAAATGGGTTTGTTTATTTAAAAGTGGACCAAAAAACATTCATGATGAAGAGAGAAGTGGTAGGCCGCATCATTAGTCACACAGATCAACTCGTTAAGAAAATTGATGGAAAAGTTCGTGAAAATTTACAATTTCAGAGCTGTCTAATGAATTTCCACAGATTTCTAGGACTGTGTTATACGAGGTAGTGACAGAGAGGTTAGGTTACCGGAAGTTCTGTGCTTGATTGGTGCCAAAATTGGAGGTATGTGTATGTAACAATCTGACTAACACCCCACAGACAAAACGAATAAATAAGATATATATATTAATGACACAAATTTATGAGGCCAAACTTTTCTAAAACAGAGGTAAAACAGTCTGGCGGATTTTGGGGTGCATGGCTCGCGCGCGTCCCTACCGCGCGAGTTCGTTCAGGGTGTTATGGTTTGACGTCCAATTATTGTGTAATCTATTTGTTTTAATCTTTTCCTTAAATCTGTCCATTTTTCAATAAATAAAGTACAGCAAATACAATAACAAGTGAATCAATTTAACAGTAGTTAATGGGTCCAGAGTGTTGAAATCTATATAAAACCATCTGTGGTATACTTATTTCAATCCATATCCAAGTTCTTCTTTAAAATTAAAATGAAGATATAGGTGTAAATAAATGAATGTTTGTGCGCATATAGAATAGAAACCAATGGTAAAGTAAATGAGACCAACAATGGGCTAATTATGATTTACTATTTAAATTTTTATTAAAATGGGGCAGAAAGTTTTACAAATTTTGTTGGTTCGTAAAAATGTTGAATGACAGACAGACCAACAACGTTTCCTTATATCTGAAATGGATTTGTCTTGGAATTTTATGTTTGGCTGTGCTACATAACTCGAAAAGCGTTACTAAAAACGTTACCCGGTGTATCAAGGAGTTAGAAAGGTGTAGGAGGTGTGCACAGTCTGTCTCCAGCTGTTGGGCCTCCCTCCACCGCACGTCATACGGCCGAAGAGTCGAAAATATTTATTCGTGTGACAGGGAGTTAGGAAAGTACAGGAGGTTGCCATCAACTCTCAGCCCTCTAGGCCTACCTAGTATGAAGGCATATTAACAATTCGTAGAAGGCGGGCCGGGGCCTTTGAATTCAGTCGTTTGTGATCAAGCCGCGGCAGTGATAAAAATAGATAAGAATAAAAATTATCTTCCATTTGCTTTTATCAATTACTTGAATAAATTACCGATTTAATTTCGGTAGTTTACGCAGAGCGAAAACATAAAAATGTCTCACTGTCTTGCGGACTCGTATGCAAGAAGTATTATATAGATTTAATTCGAAGACATAAAAAATGTTTGTTCTTGAGAATCACATAGCTTTCGTTACCTTCTGTAAACTCGGAAGCAAATATCTTGTTCAAAATGCATCGTGTTTAGCAATCCTTTCCTTTAACTTGGGAATCTAATAATGTAGTAAGGTTGAGACCTAGCCTATTTCACAGTTTCACTGATTTTTAGAGATCTCCTTTTATTTTATTCTCACACACACAATATACGTATATATATATATATATATATATATATATATATATATATATATATATATATATATATATATATATATATATATATATATAATAGTTTTTTTTGTTAATATATAAGGGTAGGTCCAATTTCACGGGCTCTGCTTACTTCATTATTTACTGGACCTGTTCTGATCCCCTCCTAACCATTTCTTTTTTTAAACCTGAACAGCAGTTTCTTTTCTTCTTATAATTTTGCTATTTTTCATGCTCTCTGCTTTGAATTTTTGTTCTTATTCTAGGTTGGAGACGGTTAAAGTTAAGACTTATTTTATTTTCTAGCTAACCAAGAAAGTCCTCCAGGCTATAATCTACAATTTTTACATAATTTAATTTAATTTAAATATATATATATATATATATATATATATATATATATATATATATATATATATATATATATATATATATATATATAATTTAAAAGTTGCTAAGAAAATGGTTTCATATTGATTTACGTTTGATATGGAAGACTTAAAAAATATTCATGTAAGTTAAAAGTAAAATAGAATAAGGTAGATATCAAAATACGAGTTTCACTACATAATCAGGCTGACGCAATGGAAGCAGCAACCGTGCACATGCATCTGCAGCGACTCGAATTAATAAAATGAATCGATGTTCGACAATACATCAGAATTTTCAGACCCACTAATTTTACGAATTTGTATTACGACTATAAAACCAGAACCTAATGAGACTGCTTCTAAACGACGACCTACAATTCTACAGCAAAAACTATTTCAAAGTGAAGCAGGGATAAGAAAAGCTTTCTATTTATCGATGTTAAAAATTACATTTCACTGAATCTTTAACCACATCAAATATTTAACTTATAAATAAGTAGACACATTTTTCCCCTTGTTTTTCTCTCGAAATCAAACAAAAATAAGTTTTAATATGCAGATGCCGGTCTATTTACACAACAAGAAAGTTTTCGGTGTGGGGGGGGGACTAGTTAATAATGTATATTTAAGTTAGTGGGACTGAAGTTGTTTATTTTTTATTTAGCGGTTATGTTAGTCGAGTTAGGACCCGGAGGGAGGCTATCTATCAAATAGTTTGGCTTCAGGGCAAACAGTAATCCATCTAGCGGCAACAAAATAAACTAAACAGAAAGGTTTTTCACAAGGTTTCCCACAACTTGTTCGGCTTTATATGGCTTAATATAACCTCTATTTATTACTTTTTAACAATCAGATTTATGGTAAACAAATACTCTTTAACATAGTATGGACCGACGTAGTACTTAACATAGTATGGACAAACGTAGTACTTAACATAGTATGGACCGACGTAGTACTTAACATAGTATGGACAAACGTAGTACTTAACATAGTATGGACAAACGTAGTACTTAACATAGTATGGACAAACGTAGTACTTAACATAGTATGGACCGACGTAGTACTTAACATAGTATGGACAAACGTAGTACTTAACATAGTATGGACCGACGTAGTACTTAACATAGTATGGACAAACGTAGTACTTAACATAGTATGGACAAACGTAGTACTTAACATAGTATGGACAAACGTAGTACTTAACATAGTATGGACCGACGTAGTACTTAACATAGTATGGACAAACGTAGTACTTAACATAGTATGGACCGACGTAGTACTTAACATAGTATGGACAAACGTAGTACTTAACATAGTATGGACAAACGTAGTACTTAACATAGTATGGACAAACGTAGTACTTAACATAGTATGGACCGACGTAGTACTTAACATAGTATGGACAAACGTAGTACTTAACATAGTATGGACAAACGTAGTACTTATCATAGTATGGACCGATGTAGTACTTAACATAGTATGGACCGACGTAGTACTTAACATAGTATGGACCGACGTAGTACTTAACATAGTATGGACCGACGTAGTACTTAACATAGTATGGACCGACGTAGTACTTAACATAGTATGGACCGACGTAGTACTTAACATAGTATGGACAAACGTAGTACTTATCATAGTATGGACCGATGTAGTACTTAACATAGTATGGACCGACGTAGTACTTAACATAGTATGGACAAACGTAGTACTTAACATAGTATGGACAAACGTAGTACTTATCATAGTATGGACCGATGTAGTACTTAACATAGTATGGACCGACGTAGTACTTAACATAGTATGGACAAACGTAGTACTTAACATAGTATGGACAAACGTAGTACTTAACATAATATGGACAAACGTAGTACTTATCATAGTATGGACCGATGTAGTACTTAACATAGTATGGACAAACGTAGCACTTAACATAGTATGGACAATCGTAGTACTTAACATAGTATGGACAAACGTAGTACTTAACATAGTATGGACCGACGTAGTATTTAACATAGTATGGACAAACGTAGTACTTAACATAGTATGGACAAACGTAGTACTTAACATAGTATGGATAAACGTAGTATTTAACATAGTATGGACAAACGTAGTACTTAACATAGTATGGACAAACGTAGTACTTAACATAGTATGGACAAACATAGTATGGATCAATATAACTGCAATCCATAAAACATCTATAAAAATGTTCAACATTTTTCAGGAAACAACAAGTAAATATATATTGATGTTAATTAATTTTAAATTATATTAGATATTAAATGGATTTGTTTTAATAAAATTAAATTGTATGTCGATGAAATAGGAAAAGTAAGTAAGTACGTTATATCGTCTATTCCGGTATTAATGGTTTATTGAGAAGTATATATTTATTCTAATGACGTGAGACATGCCTGGCACTTCAACTTACAGTGTCCGTAGCCGAACAAACCTCGTAAAGATAAATTACATCATACAATTGTCAAGTCAAATCTATTTTAGTTTTAATAATTACGATTAACACTTAAACGATTACACCCATCTAAATTTTAAATTCACTCCAAATAAACTTAATTATATATAAGTTCTATGATATCTAAACCGATACTTTCAAAAATTATAAAGTCGGTGTCGATTAAAATAAATTGCATTTTAAAAATGTCATAAAACTGTTCAGATATCATTTAAATGTTTGGTCAACGCCTGTTTTCAAATTAGTTCTGGTTCCGGCCCTAGTGACAATGCTCGCAAACATCACGAAACATTTCGTTTGGTATTTGTGCGCATGCTTGTACGATAACCGCTCTCAACTCGGCCACTGTTGCAGATTTAATAACGTACACTTTATCTTTTAACTATCACTACCATAAAAATTCTGGTGGTGAGAGGTCTGGTGAACGTGCGGGGAATTCTACGAAACCCCATCGGCCAATCTCTGGTTGCCAAGCTCTAGTCAAGGTAGGCTCCAACATCGGCATGGACTGCGGGACCTGCAGTCACAACCTGCTATTATTTTGAACTTATATTATGTAATTAAGAGGGAATTTTTAGATAATTATGACTCAGTTTGTCACGTGTCAGCTATTACTCATTCTAAGTTTCAACTTGTAATATACGCTTAATATTACAATATTATTCGTAGTACGAACAAATTTTAAAATACCATTATCGCCATTGACTTCATTAAATAGTAAAAAAACAACAATGAACCTAAAGGCTATGAACTATTTGAGCTCTATTCTATGAAGTATTTGAGACAAATATTGTTTTTTCCGATTTTATACTTTTGTTTTTACAATTTTACCATTAGACTATATTAAATGCATTAAGTAGTTTTAAGATGTTTTCCGGTCAGCCCCTTCTAAAATCCCATCTACAAGCATATATTATATTAATAGCATTATATATATATTATTATCATTATTCACACTGAAACATTAAGCTTATTAACGTCTAGAATAAGAAATTTCCTAAACCACATTCTAGCTAATGCTTTTCTGTGATAACAAAACAAAATGATTATGGTAATTTTGTAGATAGCCGTGTCCATTTTAAGATAAACCCTAGAAGCGTGAATGTGTTGGGTTCATGTTAATTCCTTGGCTGTAAGTCTTTCCGAGAGGTTGAACACGGTCGGTTTCCGGTTTTAAGGTGAGATTACCGAGTTTAATATTATTTTCCAGGTCACTTCTAAGTTCTAAGATGGGGGAAATGCTAGTGAAGCTCGGGGATTTCTAACAACATGTAAAGTTCAATTAGTGTTGGCGATAACTTAGGGCAGAAGAAGAAATTTTAACCTTTTAACCTATCTAGCACACCTAAATAACTAACCTTTTCTCCTAAAAGGTTATATTAACCTGTCCCTTCTCCTAATATCACGTTATGTGTGTTAAAACCCTCCTCTTGAGTTTGCGACGTGATACTCGGAGGGCCGGTGTTAGTTTAGCGCCGTGCCCTTTTACCTTTTTCCTACACGATTTCAGTGTAAATTCACTCCGCTATGTAATTGGAATATTAAGGAGGGTTAACTGAAAGTATACGACTGACCTCACCGGGACAGAATGCCACCTTCAAAACAGAAAATAAAGGACTCGACCTAACCCCACTCTGCTTCTCCGTGCTTCAGTGTGTGAAAGTTAAAACTCTTCAGTGTTAAAGTCCTGCTTTGTTTAAATCGCAATTAAAACTGTGGCAACAAGATGATCAAAAATCAATAATTTTACAAACAATACATATCGCAACTCCCACATACACGAGTGAAAATACAACACTACGTACCATTCCTCTTAAAAATGTATCATATAATCAATTAAAACAACTCTAACAACATTTTATACTAAAACAAATGGATTTTATATATAAATGAAATAATATAATATTGGACTAAATTTAATTAATTCTTAAAATATACCTACCTCATTTACTCTAATAAGAGAGGAAATAAAAATCGAAATTGTTAAATACATAACCTGTAACGCAAAATATTTGATACTGTACAATTGTATCGAGATAATAATTATATAATATCGATATGGACCTGTAGGTCTGTAGGTACTTGTTAACGAAGGGGTTGTACATGGGCCACAAATGATTTTACGAAACTCCTTGGTCCAATTTTCCTGTTTAACAAGAACCCACCAAGGTAGGATCTGACATCGTGTTGATCAGTTATTTTCAGCAAAATGAGACACGCAGAAGTGTACAGGTAGATTCACACCTACGGTCTCAGTCCATGTGGTCTCGGCCCAACCTATTTCAATTTCGATTTCGAGATTTTGATGGATTAACACGTTTTTGAGGTCCCCTTAGTCTAAAAAAGTGGTTTTTAAAAAATGTCTGTCTGTCGTCTGTGCAGACACGAGGAGCCAAAACTACTGGGCCAATTTAACGAAATTTGGCATACATGCTCAAAAAAACGTAACCCGAGGCGAAATCGAGAAATGAATTTCAGCTCCAAATATGGGGGCGCTACCCCTAAAACATTTTTTCGAAAACTGTTCCAACGATTTTGATTAAAAAAATCTAAAATGTAGTCCATTTAAATACGAGTCTAAAGATATCGTTTTCAAGGGAAAATCTAGTTCCTAGAAAATAGCTTTGAATGCGGACGGAGAGAGGCCGGGTTCGATTCCTCGCCGAGTAAAAGTAATTTTTATGATAAAATTTTCTATAAGAATTAAATGTACCAAGAAAAACTCGAAAAAATAATAAATAGAAAACACTGGGCTAAGTTATTATGAACTCTTATATGAGTAAGTTTGTCTGAGTTGTCTCGGACCAATTTCTTTCCCGCCTTGAGGCCGAATCGCAGAACGGAATTATGGAGTCAGATGCGGCGTCAAAATAAATTGACGACAGTTGGTCTTGAGCATTTTTGAAGATTTAAGTGGTAAAGGTGAGGGTCGGTAGAGGAAATCCCGGAGGCTATTTCAGGAGGAAATCCTCAAGGAAATCCCGGAGGTGTTTGGTTTGAGGATTTCTTCGTCGTGTATGGCCACCTTAAGAGAAGTGAGACTTGGTCAGCTGGCCTACACTTCACTAATATGTCAAGAATTTTGTTTCACATCCTGGTTTTCTTCAATCGACCCATCATTGTCTTATTTCATCGAGCGTAATGTCTTCCCCCCTTCAAAAAAAAAATATAGATAATTTCATTTCCGCATTCTAATGTAACGCAAAAAACTTGGACCTATGTAAGAACGAATTATTATGTTATATATCATATAAAATATTTCGGATGAAGATAGAACTTAAGTTGAACTCAAGAAATGTATGCTCAAGAAGTGGAGTAGGAGCAGTTATGACTCAGGATGCATTATAACAAGAACTAAGAATACTGATAGCAGGAACCATGGCTGAATCATATTCCCACGCTTCCATCCTAAATCTATAACTATCATATAAATATTAACAGGAAGCGAGCATAGCTCAATAAATATTAAGAAAATAGTAAATCATTCAATTGTACTTTAGTCAATTTATATGAAGTTTTAACTAACCGTTAGAATAGTACCTATAGTAATAGTATAGAACTATTCTAATACATAGTCAAGTATCTGAACATTAGAACATAAGATATTTGTAAAATCCTTGTTTTCTCTTTTTGATACGATTAGATCCATTTTAAAGACAGGTCATTATAACTTGATAGCGGCGCGGAGTCGCTGTAGGTTCTAATAAAAAAACCCTATTCCAAGTAATGTTTGTCCCGTCGAAGTGATGAATAAACTTTTTCTAAGAAACTTAGCCCGAGCATTAGTAAAAGGAACAAGTTTAAACAAATTTAAACTAAATCAGTCAACTTTTACTCAAGTCATCGTCGGACACGTTAACGTTACTGACAAAAAAACAGACTGGCAGACAAGGTGCATATTTTGTAGAATATAAGAAACTTGCAATGCTCGCATCCATGAACTTTGGAAGACTTAGTTCTTCCAGCTTATTTCCAATGTACGTTGATCTATGATAAAAGAGATGATACTTACGACTTTCCCATACCGAGTTTATACACCAATTTTATAAAGACAAAGTTTCCTTGTTCCACAACCTCCACTATTTCCCGTCATCTCAATCCTTTAATCCACAATGTAACTTCACCAAAATCCTGCTCGGCGCGTAACAAGGCAGTGGTGCAATTTATTAAACAATGAACACATGCAATGATTTATGTCTAATTGGATAATCCTTATTATGAGAATTATATATGTATTGTGCGCATTTTCCCGCCGTAGAGAACCGGGGATATTTATCAATGTGTTTTAATAATATTAATTATTCCGTTTATAATTATATGTTATTACTATAAACTTTATACTGTGCGAGGACATAGCAACCCGGCGGTAAATGTTTTTGCGCCGGTGGAAGTTTTTCTTTAGTCTTCCTGTAACATCCAAACGGTTCCTACTGAAAAAACAACCTCAAGACTCAAAACCAAGCAAAGAACATCTGAGCCAGGGCCCAGGACTGCCATCTCTCATCTCTACTCCTCTCCCAAGGTAAATGCGTCGGCTTTAAATAACCTTTGTGTGTAGTTCTCATTATTATTTATCTGGCCGTGTTTGTCTTCCCTTCACTTGAGCCTACTCAAACGGGAATTTGCCACTAATATTGTGAGTACCGTCATCGGACAGTTTCTCACTTTATATTTATGCAGGTGCAATATTCAAATAACATGTTCAAACAAACTCCTACTTACAGATAATGGTCCTGGAAATAAAAAAAAAAGTGTATTCAAATCAATAACTAAATATTAACTAAATTAACTTATTAGAAAGTTCTACATGTGTTAAAACAGCAGTAAAGCTTAAAAGAAGGGTTTTTATGTACTCAGCACAATATAATTTTAAGGATGTAGAAACTTCAAATTAAACAGCTCTTTACTTTTAGAGGCAATTCTGTTTAATAGTAAGTAAACGGGCAAATAATGATATTGCACTGAGAAACAACATTACCTTAACTTGCTCTTACCCAAACTATCCGTGCACTTACAGCTTAAAAAAGTTAATTCAGTTTAGATTTACTACTAAAAAAAAGAATGATATTGAAATTTTAGTTGGAGAAAAAAACTTAAAAATGCACTCTATATGCAACCTGTTGCAAATTTGTTCGGTGCACAAAAGGATGCTCGAGTGTCAAGTCAAGACAATATAGTCTCGAGCAAAGGAGCTTAATTTCACGGACACTAGCGACCTCCCCTCGGCCGGCCCGAGAGCTCTCCTGTAATTTACATACAGATGGAGGTCTCCTCGGGCCAGTTAAACCTTCCCTTATCTAGGGCCTGTGACGAAGGTCAACTCCCCGTTTGCTTACATTATAAATGATTATCAAACAGCCCAGAGATAAACGGTAAATTTCGGAGGGTCTGCAACGCGAGCACGAGCTCCTACTTACAGTAATTCTCTGATTACAAGAGTCCTCTCTTGTTTATAGTTGTTATGTTTCTTGAAAAAGAGAAAGAAAAGTTTCAGTTTTTGTTTGCCAATTGTTTTTCACAAACCTTGCTGTGCATTAATTCCGTTTTTTTTTTAATGATAAGCAGGGATTCGGAACTGCCAACAAAAGACCCGTGTTTTGGTATTTACCTACTATCTTAAAGAAATTAAGGTTAGCCTTAATGCTACTATCTTGAAGTAAATGGGTAGCTATATACTAGAAGTTTGACGTCTACCGGTGACGGTAACTTATTATTTGGCTTGTGAGAGTCGACACACCTTATCACTTATCACTACAATAGTAGTAAAAATCCCAAACCACCGGGCTACTTTGCAACAGATTACTCGATAATTTTCAGCAGTTAATTCTTACATTTAACAAAATTTAGTTGAAATTTGGTATACATGTCCTTTTTACTAATACTCAGGCTAAGTTCGTTGGACAGCGTGATCCGTCCAAGAGTTCGCGCGCAATGCTCGCGTAATCGAGAGGTTCAAATGTAAAATTGGAATTTCAGGACGGGAAAATATTCTATTATCACCTGTTCGACGAGACGAACATTTTTTTCAAATAACATTTTCAGTAAAACCAACAGCAACACCGCTATGAATTAATAAAGATCGCTAAAACTATTAAAGCGGACCTAAACGTTTAAAATAGAGAAAATATCCTTTTGACTGATATCTTATGTTCTAACGTAACGATTTTAATCAAACTTCATATACATCGTCTAAAGTACAATTGAAACAAGCATGTAAAATTTCAACTTGATACAAGCAGAAGTTTTTGCATAGTGAAGTGATATATTTTATAATAGTTGAAAAGGAGATGTGAGATTAGTAGAATAATAAGACTGCAGGATGGCTCCCTTACTTAGTCATTATACTACTATCATACCCTTTAATATCAACTCATCGTGATCCATGGTTATCTATTTTTTCAATATTCAATACATATTTTTTACTATACGCACGCTTCAATGATAGAGCCACGCGATGCCTAGTTAACCTATTTGTAGAAAATAGAAAGACGGATGAATTAATAAGAAGGACACATTTTTCAACTGTACAATCTAAACAAGAAAAATTTGCTAATGGTTATTCTAATCTCAAAAGTCAACTGAAGTAAATATCAGATAAATGGCTATGGAAACTAAACGAACTATGAGAGCTACCTATGGAAGGGTCTACGGCAGCTCGTATCCGAGAACAGCTGGTTCTCCAACCAAGTAAGGAAAACAGCACCGGGGTGTGGTCACAACTTTGACCTCGTCTGGTGTGGTGTGCACCCAGCATCGCTCTATAATGTAGCTGCTAATGAGAAGTGTTGATAGAATGGTCATGAGTGACATTTGCAAGAATTACACGGCTGCCTCACACGTCCATTACATGTATATTTGTATAAGCTCTTTGTCCAGGCCTAGACTCTCTAAGCGCTGTTGCGTCACTGAGAGTTAGTTCGATAGTTAAACAAACAAGCAACATACCCAGTCGCTGTGCGATAGAATGAAAGGAATGTCTAGCAATTGCTTAAGAGGAAATATACAGACGTCATGTAGTCATTCTAACAAGGGAATTTACGGAATTGGAGGAGAAAAAGGAGATTCCGTGCCAAAGAAGTTTACTCTAATTTATATCATCGTAGATTATAAGACACAAATAATTGGGAGCCGAGTTATTTAGCCGCCATTGTCTTTATTTGGCCCGATATATTATTTGTCCCATTTCGATTGGAGGGCTTTGTGTTGAGAAATTGTTTGAGTCTGTGTAATGAATGGTCTTTATATTGGAGCCCAATATGCTACGTGAGAGAACCCTTAAACACTAGCACGTGTCCACACTAACTTACACACCTCCACCCACTATCATTATCGTCTTATCATAACTCCTAATATTATATATATATATAGTTCAGTTTTATTGAACTTATATATATATATATATATATATATATATTATATATAATATATATATATATATATATATGTATATATATATATTATATATATATATATATATATATATATATATATATATATATATATATATATATATATATATATAAGTTCAATAAAACTGCAGCTACGTTAAAATGGTTGGTCTTACCTTGAAATTGTTTATTGCCTCTGAAAACTTTTCAAATTGTCGTTGCTACGTTCTAAATTGTTACACCTGGTTTTAAGCTTTCCAGGAAAGAAATAATTATACTTCACATAAAACCACTAATTCCTAAATATATGAACAAATATAAATTGGATTTTAAATTAAATTTAATTTGCTTATTTTAATCATATTGAAAATAAGAAATCTAGTTTAATTTTGCTTCCGAGCTTACCGAAGGTAACGGAAGATATGTGATCGTATTGAAGAACGAAATATTTTTATGTCTCCGATTTCAAAAATTCCAAGACAGAAATCCGTTTCAGACATCAGGGATAATTTATGGTTCCGTGTCTGTCGCTCATTTTTGCGAACCAACATATCTTATAAACAACAAGTCCGATGAAATTTATATGGTAGGTCATAATTAGCTCATTGTTGGTCCCATATAAGTTTCAACTTTCTACGCTCATTTGTTTCTCTTCCACGTGCGCACTAACATACATTTATTTACACCAATAGCTTCAAAATTACTTATCTGATTTGTATGAAACTTTTATACTTTGTCGAAAGTAACCCGCAGATAGCCTCAGACTAATTTGAACCGTCTACTCTCTTTGCTAAATTGATACTTAATTCATCTAAAAATCAAACCAATAACAGATTTAGAAAACGAGGGAAAATTACATAAATTTGATAATAATAGGTTCTAAGTGGATAAAATCATTAAAGAATACGATAGGACGTGAGGAAGCTATGTGCCCCACTAATTGGCAGACTATTTCATTGAAGAAATGGCGGAAATATTACGATGTGACCTTTGAAGGGTAAAGTTTGGCAACAAGAAACCTCTAGAGGAGGTGGACGGGTAACATCACATCAACCCAGAGGGATCTGGCATCATTGACTTTGCACCAAACTTAATACCTCCAAGCACAGCAATAGATTAGATGATTCAATAAAGTATGTAATAAACATAACATTGCATTACTCTTAAAATAATGCTTCTCTAAAATCAAGTGACATTGGTTTTACTTCGTTTCAATTGTTATAAACGTTAACATCCAATTTCTGTCTCTCGTATGACTGTCGGGGGGATTTCCCTATAACGCCACTGACGATGACCCAGAGGCCGAAACCTGATTTTAGAAATTAAAATTAATTTTGTTGAGAGGCTTTGGTTTTTATTTTTTAAAGTCTCAAACTCGTTTCAGCAGAATCTTAATCAGGCTATCAACTCATACTTAGCTATTGTTTCTTACTTTTTAATAAATGGTGGCGGGCTTCGTGTGAACCGAGGTCACCAGTTCAACACAAAGATTAATATAAATTATAATTTAAAATTAAACTCACCTATTAAAATGTTTTATTAGAATGTAGGTGATATGATATGCACTCACCTGAAACAAAACAAAAACAAATCATTAATTTTCTAATAAACACTAGGACGAGTGATAACACGATAGTGATATTTATAATATGTAAGGGTTTCTAATGATTACATGATGTAAGTGCAGAAAGGGCCTCAGGAGCTCGTGTAGATGAGTCGGCTCTCCTATCATTAAAGTTAAACCACATCGGGGTGGGGTCACAACCTGGGTGGTCACAACTTGGATGGTCATGACCTGAATGTTCACAACCTGAGGAGTCACAACCTGGACCGTAACCACAGGTCTGGGTTCAATCCCCGGACCGGGCCCCATCACTCGGTGTTCACTCAATATCCTCAAATAATTTTGTAGATGTGAACTGACGGCTGAGTGGTAGTGTATGTCAATGGTAAGGTTTACAGCCGATGATGCGATGCACTAATCTCATCCATTACATTATCCCCAGAGCAAGTTCACCCTCCAAGGGTTCTTGCGCCCTTAGTGATAGTTACATAAGTCTAGAGAATATCTTGGCTCTTTCTTATTAGTAGGCTTTTATTATAAGCCAGATATTTCTAGTTGGTTTTAAAAAAATTGTACTTTTAGTAAATCGATACCAGAAAATGTTAAAAATGTCGTAGGTAATAGATTTACAGGTTTAAAGGTCTTCTAAGTATATTCTTGCAATGTTCAGTCAATCATATTAAACAAATTTAATAATAAAAGTCCTGAGAGAGTTATGTCATGTTAGGTATTAAGTATTTAAAGTTATATAGTTACAAATAATCTGCTACTTAGTGTCTACAAGATAATAAAACTATGTGATCCCCCTGAGAATTGATAGTACGCTTGTTTGGACCTGTTTCGATTCCCTGTATGATTCACATTTAATTTTATTCAATATTAAATTTGGATAGATGGAAATAAAATTTGGGTAAAATGAATGTAGGACCATCTGTGATGCTTTCGACAAACCATTCAAATTGCTTCAAAATCAATAATGTAGTCTGACAACGAGTAAGTCTACAACTATCATATGGGAAATTCCGCGCCATCTCATTTGGTCAGTCATACAGAGGATAAGTAACGAGCAACACACACATTCCCTCGCCATCTTGAATACTAAATCTAACACTTACTCAGTACACAGACGTACGACCGGATGGTAAAACAAAACTATTTTCTCTTCCCATAGATTCTCTTTTTAAAACTACTTACTGGTAATCAAGTGCATGCACTCTAATAAGGAATCATTATACAGGGTGGTCCAAAAGTCTCTCCCCCCCCCCTTAACTTTTGAACGGTTTGAGATAAATTAATGAAACTTGGGGGATCTTTACCATGCAAAGGGAAGTCTGTTTTCATACAATCGCCCACTAGGAGCAACCCCAGGCCACCAAACTTTAAAATTTCAAATTGGAGTGTTTATTTTTAATAGCATATTTAGATTCTACGGTGAAAAATAATAAACTTTTACTTGTAACTTTTTTCTATTTCCAATATTTTGCCCCCTATAGGGGGGCAAAGATAGCAAAATAACCCTTCTGATAATACGTTGTAAAATCTAAACGGTTAAAGATAAATTAATGAAACTTAGGGGATCCGTACCATGTAAAGGCAAGTTTGTTTTCATGCAATCGCGCAGTAGGGGAAACCACCCATTTATCCCCCAGGCCACCAAACTTCAAAATTTTAACCTAGAGTGTATATTTTTGATAGATACAGATTTAGATTCTGCGGCGAAAAATATAAATATTTTACTTCAGATTTTTTTTTTCTCTCTCCAATATTTTGCCCCCTATAGGGGGGCAAAGGTATAAAAAATGGTAGATTTCAGCGTCTGGGGGGTAAATTGTGGTTGCCCAAGTACGCGGGTGGATGAATACACACTTCCTTTTACATGATATAGATCCCCCAAGTTTCATTACTTTATTTCTAACCGTTTAGATTTTATAACGATCTTAGTGTTATTTTTTTACTATTTCGGAAGGGTTATTTTGCTATCTTTGCCCCCCTGTAGGAGGAAAAATATTGAAGATAGAAAAAAATAGTTACAAGTAAAAGTTTATTCTTTTTTACCGTAGATTCCAAATATGCTACCAAAAATATACATTCCATTTTTAAATTTTGAAGTTGGGTGGCCTGGGGGCAAAGTGGATGGTTATCGAGCGATTGCATGAAAACAAACTTCCCTGTGCATGGTAGAGATTCCCCAAGTTTCATTAATTTATCTCAAAATGTACTATTACCATAAGGCAAGTTTTCATAAGTAGGTGATAAAAGTAATAATGTATTTTATTATGATAATAATAAATAGATAATAATGTTATAGATTTAAATGTTGGGCTATACAAGCTTTAACAATAATTTAGCTGTGGTGAAAGCATTAAATTATTGTAATATTCATTTCGGAAAGTTTGGGTCCTGTTTCCATAACTAAATGCCACCAAACAAAAAAAACCTGGAGTGAATATTCAATTCAAGGAGTAAAAGAAACTAAACGAATTCACAGACGAGCAACAGTTTTACTAACTGTGTTGTTTCATATTCGGTCGGGCTTTAAATAAGGGTATGTTATGTTCGCACATTGCTTCCCGTAATTCTCTGAAAATTCATTTCCAAATGTAGAAGAAACAAGTTTGAAAAAACAACGATTTACAATCTGACGATACGGTTATAGTGGCGATGAAGTGGTTGCATAACCGGAAGAAAAGTGCGCTCAAAAACTTTTCTAATTTGACTGAGATAAATATAACAGAATCGAAGAAAAGGGACAGTAAAGGGTGTATCGCAGCCGTCGCGACGCCAGCCAATACCACCTTTCATATCCTTCCAAGTTATAAATCACAGAAATTTTACGCGTCCAATATAAAAAAAAGATCGTTCGTGAGAACCAACAAAGTCCTTTCTCGCTTTCGTTGAACGAAAAGTTGAATTCGGTAAATTTATCACCTTAGTTATCACAAGCTGAAAAACCAACATCCAAAGTGAATACTGAATTGTAATCTAAGTCAATGGTGCCGGTTAAATCCAAGAATAAATGCTTTATTAATCCAAAGTCTTTCAAATACTCCAGCTAAAACAACAAATAGACCGTTTATTTTACTACGTTGAAACAATAAGGTGAAAAAAAAACCTATTTGAAAAAGAAATCAATAAAAAGAAACAGTATTTTATTATAATGAAGTGCAGCATCATGATGATCCCTGATTTTAAATCACCACTAAAACATTTACAGTAGAGATTGTTTTAATTCAAACTTGTTTTCACGTAGATCTGAGAAATAAACTATTTTAGCTGTCACAACTTGACAGCCTTATTAACAACTATTATTCTCCAGCTCAATAAAGTAAGACCATACTGGATATGTGTAGTACGTACTATTAAAATTAGATCTCAAAATAAAACGTTTTGTCGCAACAGTATTGTAATATCATCGTGTATATAATATAATTTAGCTAGATTTAAATCCTAAATTAATCCGTCGGAATGTTAAAACGGAAAATAAATTAATAAAAATTTAAATGTATTTATAATTATATTTACTTTAATTATAATTCAATACGTCTGAAACCAGAATAGAATTTGATTTGCATATAATTACATAATATACAATGTATTTGTAATCGACTAAATTAAATTACAACAGTGAATTATACTAAGTGCGTTCTAACTCACGAGTGTTTATAAGTGAATAACAACTATTTACAATTTAAATTTTCTAAACTGTTTTAGTTAAATTATTTTATTAAAAGTAAATTAAAGTGAATAAGTAATTTAGTGCATAAATTAAATAATTTAAAGTCATGTTTGACAGATTTAAAAAACGGGGGAGGGGGGGGGGGGGGGCGATTGAATGAATTTGACAATAATAGGTTGTAATAGCATATTATCATTAAAGTATACGAGATATGACACGAGAATGAAGCTATGTGCCACACTAATTGGCACATTTTTATTTTAAATAATTTGTTTAACACTTATTATATCTCGATTTACACGAAACATATTCACATATTTATTAAGAAGTATGTTTGAAATGTGTATTTTCGCGTTTTAACGCCAAAATTTCTCCACATTAACGTGAAAATGTATTGATTTATCGGCTAAACGATTTTGTTAAACTAATGACTCGCTATTGTATTTTCATGGTGAACACATAATCTGCGCAAGATTATCCTTTTTAGGTAGTCGGCAAGTGGCGCAAATTTACCTTACAAGATTTAGAGAGAAGTCAATGTTAGATGAAAGAAGAAGGCTTTTAATTTTAATCTAGTTCTTTTTTGCATGACTTCACAATTATTATTGAAGAAGGCGGTGAATTATTTTAATTCATTTGAGATGTGCGGATGTGATACTTAAGGCGGACCTGTAGACTACAAAGGAACGAAGGCGCATGTCCGTCCAGATAGGAAGAGAAGTGGAGTTTGATTAGCCACACTTAGTGAAAGACATACGAAGCTGTAAAAAGCCGCATATTGAAAAGATTCGTCTTGAATGCAATCCGCAAAGATAAAGCCAAAGGAGCGCCCCCAACAAGAGTTGTAAAAGGACGGTCCAACCGGAAATAAAAAAAAGCTTAAAAATCTCGAGCGAAACTAACAGATAATCATCATACCCAAATAACTTCTGACACTTACTTAAAAAAAAAACCTTGAATTAAGTAAATGAAACTTGAGATAAGTCTATTAAGTCACATTTTGGTGCACACCTCGTCTTGATCCCCCAAAGTGCAACTTTTTATACATATTTCAGTAAAAATAATACCAGCCCATAAAAACCAAGTTTTTATTATAAATCCTTTATATTTTTGCCTTTTTGTTGTGAGAGGGAAGTATTGGTAATAATTAATTATAAATAATTATTTAAAAATTAAATAATTATTAAAATTAATAATTAATTAATTTGTTAGAATGTTTTTGTATTGGTAGTGAGTCACTATGCCAAGTTTCTGCTCGCTTGGATAACGGTGGATGCTCGATAGATGAGAGTTAACTCGCACTCCAAAGATTTTGTATACCCAAAAATTAATTTATTAAATTTTATTTTTATTACTTTTTTAAATTTCATTATTCCATTCATTTTCAACAAGAAATTAACAAAATTTAAAAATTAATTAATTAATTAATTTGTTAAAATATTTTTGTATTGCTAGAGAGTCTATGTACCAAGTTTAATCTCGATTGGATGACTGGAAGAGGGTTAACTCACCCTCCAAATATTTTATATACCTACAAATTAATTAATTAATTAAATTTTTATTTTATCTTTATTACTTATTTTTTTGAATTTAATTAATCCATTCATTTTTAAAAAAATAATTATTTTAATTAATTAATTAATTAATTAATTAATTAATTAAATTTAATTAACTAATTAATTTGTTAAAATGTTTTTGTATTGGTAGAGAGTCTATATGCCAAGTTTCAGCTCGATTGGACGACTGGAAGAGGGTTAACTAGTCAAAGATTTTATATACCTACCAATTAATTAATTAATTAATTAAATTTGTATTACTTAATTTCTTTAATATTTAATTAATCTATACATTTTTAAAAAGATAATTAATTGAGAAATGAATTAATTAATTAATTAATTAAATTTAATTAACTAATTAATTTGTTAAAATGTTTTTGTCTTGGTAGAGAGTCTATGTGCCAAGTTCCAGCTGGATTGGATAATTGGATGTGGGTTAACTAGCCTTCCAAAGATTTTGACGTCAGGCACCCAGGCACCCACCCAGCCACAAAAGTGAAGTTAATATAGAGGATTTAAAAAGAACAAAATAAACAGGTCAAGTGTGGGCTAGTCAGCACACAGCGAGGGTCCGTAGGCCACACTGTATAGTTTAAGTAGTACCCTATTGATGGTGTTTTTGAAAATGCTAAAAAGCTTACTTTGAACTATCCTATGGGTCTGATATTCTCCAAACACATAAATAAACTTCTGATAAAGTATTTTTTTGCCACTAAACCGGACTACAACCATATAAATACATCGAAAAGACCATAGTTATAAAAAAACGACCATAGAATATTTACATTTATAACCAAAGAATTATATATTTTTGTAATCAACTCGACGTACCCTTTCATATGATACCCCTCACGGTGACGAAAAAAATAAAAACATTTTAACCCTTAGGTTTTTTTATCCTAATTTTTTTGAAAAATATTTTTCTTAAGTCGCTATATTTTTAAAATATGTGGGAAGGTTCAAGCCACATACATGCCAAATTTCAAAGTAATCGGACGAAAGGTGTAGCCGTGAGAACAGGCGACCGGACGGACGAACAGACACACGCAGGAAAATATAAGGGTCCTTGGTTTTGCCTACGGACCCTAATAAAGGAGGAAATATGATTTGTAATGACCAAAGAAACCCTTCTTGCAGCTTACTGGTAAGTCATTTATATTCAGTTATTATATGCTTAATATTTTTTTTAGCTATCATTCTCCTTTGTTCGTATTTATTGTTCAATTTAGTTTGTTAGCTTTTTAGCAGGTAATAACCCTTCCCTTGAATTTGTGTTAATCTATTTGCAGTCTTTAGCTTAGCACTCTTTTTAAAACATTTCTCTCACTTGTACTTTCCAAGTCAATCCAGACCTCAAGGTATTTTGCATTCCATTCGTTTCACCTTGTTTTGTCACCTATTTTTAATTATTGTTTCGTTTTTTTTACAATCTAATGTTTGCTTATTTTATACCTTAAGTTTAAGTCTGTTACTTTGTTTGTAGATTATCTGAAGAAGGCTGCTTTAGAACAACCGAAACTGGTCAATTGATACAAATACAATTATTTTGTGTGAAGATGTTGCTTTGGTTACTGAACTAGAGCTCTTAGATAATGAGTCGCTATCACACATTGCAGAAAAGTAACTTTGAAAGGGTGCTAAGAAACAATAATCCAATATAATTATAATGAGAACTGTAAAAAGTTGCCTCGGTTATTTTAGTCAATAGTACGCTCCATTTGACAAGAGATACGCACAATATTATCTTTGATGTTAAAACACAACATGAATATTAACCTGATATTTTCATTTTAACAAACCTACAAGTAGGCATTCTCAAAATAGAATTGAACAATAATAATAATTAAAGCAACCGGTTTCATTGTTCAGCTTACAATACGGCCGAGCGCACCTTATTCTTCCTTGAATTTAAAATTCGATTTAAAATAATTCTGTACAATATGACTTCTTTGCCGGTTCATTCATTAACTGATTGTTTTTGGCTAAAACAACTTGATAAATGAAATAACTTTACAATAATCATGCTCATTATTCGTTGAAAGCCCTTTCATGGAAACAGCTTTTCATATTTTATACATCAGACATTATGTTGAGTCACTTTGGTATTGGATTCTGCGGAATCTCGACTTTGATTCCAAGGGTCTTTTTCAAGTTTATTACTTAATAATTGCCGTGAAAGAAAAGTCAGAGATAAGGAAACAAGTATTGTTATCATATCAGCATTTTGAATTCATTGTTGATACGATGAATTCTATCTGTTAATTCAGGGTCGTTCCTTTGGTAATTGATTTTAAGTGGTAGAATAATGCTTAAACATCATTTTATGCGTTTAGAGTCAGAACGAAATTCTTATAGAAATTTAAACAATAAAATGCTTTTAAAAGAGATTTAGACACACACACTAACCTTTATGTGTGAACCCCACTTTGCAAAACTTTTAATGCAGTCAATGAGACATTTAAATCGACTGCTCATTTATTGGAATCAGGCAAATTCGACTTTTTATAAATGACGGGGTGGGGATATTATGGAAATTAAATTTTTGACATTTTTTTGTGATAAAGAAATGTGGAATACTACCTAAAGGAAATTATAAAAAATGTTTTTTTCTTATATAGTCGAAATTTGGTCCGGAAGATTTTGTAAAATTGTACTTTTTGGGTTCAGGGTACTTTTTTGAAGGATAATACTTGATATTAAATATTCATTTAAGATCAAGCAAAAGATTTTATGTGTTCTTTGAAAATTGAATTTTTGTAGAATTTACACGTATAGGATAGGCAACTCCATCCGTGACTAGACATAGAGTATATCGCACTACCGCGCGAAGACTGTTACATCTCAAATAATTGAGTTTTGAGAAATTCGAGTTTAAAGTTTTTACGTTTTTTAAAACTAACCATTTCAGTCATAGTTTGAGTTATTTTAATTTATTTTCTAAATTAATTATCTATACATATGCAACTTTATTGCCTGCTAGTCCGTATAATTTTATTTAATTCAATACTACTTAAAATTTATTGAAATATAAATTTAGTCAACGATGTAACCATCTTCGAGTAACTTAATGCGAAATAAAGTAGATGTTACCATTATATTGTTTATTGCTTTAACATATTTTTGTAATTTAAAGTAATATTACGCAGCTATTCTACACAGATCCCACACCCTACAGTGCATGGGTCGGGTCTGTCAGACCCAGGGCGTCACACTCATTAGCAAAACACTGATAAGGGAGGTTCGTATAACTCCATCCCTTCTTATACCTTCAAGTCAAACTAACCTTCCTCAGTTCAGTACCATATTTTGAACAATTCACATAATTTCTTCCTGTCTATTTTTTTTTTTTTTTTTTTTTTTTTTTTTTTTTACCTTAAAATTACCTCTGGGTCAAAATTAAAAATTACAATTTTTTTTTGTGTGTGTGTTTTTATTTTATTTTTTTTTATTCATTTTATTACTGATAAATGAAGATTTTTTTTTCTAAAAAAAAAAAAATTTTAAATAATAAACCATCTTAATTTTTTTGTTGAAAAAATGGGTCTGACAGACCCTATCCGTGTACAGGTGCAATTTTTTTCACCCAAGAACTGCAGGGTTTAGTAAGTTCAGAGATAGATGAAAGTATTAACTTAGTAAATGTGAGGGAATAATATTATAAAAAAATCAACATGAACAAGAGTATAATTATATTTTTTTCATAATAAAAAAACAACACTTTTTAACAGTAAAAGTAATAAGCACATTATTTATGTAGTAGTAATATCAAAATAAAATCATTCATTTTTTCTTAATACAAAGTTTTAACCCAAATTATATACTTTATACATCACAACCTCAGTTGATCTTAGTGTTAATGACTTACATGCAATATTATAATTACTAAAATTTACTTCTTAACCTATGACAAGAGTTTTTATCATTTTTTAGCGCTTGTTCTAATATGGTAAGACTCCTACCAGCAAAAGCCATCTAAAAAATAGAGAATTCATTAAAACAATGATGAATCATACGCAATCATTTTTTATAATAAAATGCAATTCATGGTTTATTCTCTCTCTACCTGGAAACTTTCATTTTCTGAGTATAATAAATAAAAGTAATATAAGTATTATTAGTAAGTATTATAGTATTATAAATAAATAAAGTGGCTAAGTATTAATAAATTCATTACTGTGTAATTCCGTTTACAGACTATAGCCTGGTTTAAATTATTTGAAATTATCTGAACAAAAACAAAAAGATCGAAAAAAAATGAACCTATTCTTAACTTATACAAAAATATTGGTATTTAATTATTTGTTATGACAATTAGAGGAATTAATAAAATTGACTCAGTTGAATAACGTGATATCTATTCCATTAGAGAGTTATAAATCAAATATTGAGTAAAAAATTACAAACGAAGAACGTTATAAATAAAGATAAAACAATAATATTTTTAGATTTTGACATACCTTTCAGTCGATGATAGTTATATCTCAGGATATAACTATATTCGACGTGAGTCAACCTTGACTGTCCGGTTATAACTAAGAGTCTCGAGATGTCACCTTCTTCGTATGTTACTACTGTCCCTACTACCCCACTCGAAGAGCGCAACTTGCTCTCTCAAGCGGCTAATATTTGAGTTATTGATATAACGGTCTTACTACCAGATAGAGCTCGTTTTTCTGCGTCTGACTGTGGACATAACTCAAAACCGATAAAAATTGAGATGTAACAGTCTTCGCGCGGTAGTGCGATATAATCGTAACCTTCATATGATCAGCTTTCATTTGACACCCCCCTCGAAAAGTAAAAAAATAAAAATACGTGTGGTGTCGTAAGGAACTTCGTTCCTACGGGGTGTCCCGTAGGAACGAAGTTCCTTACGCTTTTCATTAAATATAAATTATAAAATCGCTGTAATAACTACGTATACATGGTGGAGTTAGAAAAGAGACAAAATTAAAAGTAACTAACTATTTGTAATAGCGGAGTTAAGGCAAAATTAAACGAAAATCTTTTTATTATCTTTGAAGCGAGCGTCTTTCAATAAATAATGTATTGCATATTGAGAAAAAAGTTAATGATAAATTTATAGTTAAAGGAGATGGTTGTAGAACGAAAAAGAACTGTCCTCCCAGGCCCCGTCGGCATATTACTCCAATTAAATATTAAAATAAAAAATATAAATCATTAACTCACAAAAACTTCTGCTTGTATCAGGTTGAAATGTTACATGCTTGTTTCAATTGTAGGTGATGTATACAAAGTTTCATTTAAATCTTTACGTTAGAACGTAAGATATCGGTAAAAACGTTGTTTTCTTTATTTTAATCGGTTTGGTCCGCTTTAATAAATTTAGCGATCTTTATCACTTCATAGTAGTGTCGGTGTTCGTTTTACTAAAAAAAATTATTTAAAAAAGTTGTTTGTCTCATTAAATAGATAAAGTTAGAATTTTTTCCCGTCCAAAAATTCCAATTTTAAATTCGAAGCTTACGTTTACGCGAGCGTTGCTCGTGAACGCTTGGGCGGATAACGTTGTCCAACGATCTTGTCCAGGACATTGGTAATATTAACATGTGTACTAAATTTCAACTAAGTCGGTAAACTTTTACTCCAGTTATCGCCATCGGTAGATTTCGTGACGGATTTTGCGGAACGGTAATTTTGTGACGGTTATTTTGTGACGGTGATTTTGTGACGGTGATTTTGGTCGTTTTTTTTTTCGGATTCACTCCCGGGCTTCAGAACGTCCCATAAGGAACTTCGTTCCAAAAACATATTTGTGTTTACCACATTTTTAAAAATTGCACATGCACATGAGCATATTATTTTTGTCTTTTCTGTATTTTTCCTTTGGGTAGGTCAAAAAATTGCGCCAGTGATGTAAATTTCAACTTTTTACCCTAAACGGTTCGGGAGATAAAAACCAAAGAGCGACCGACAGACAAACATACATTACCCTCGGCATAAGGGTTTCGAGAAGTATTTTCGAAACCCTAACTAGAAATCTGTCGTAATAGTATGCTACATAATTAGAAGCGTGGTTCGTCCACCAAATCGTTGAATGGTAATTATGAAATTACAGGTATATTAGCGGGTAAATATATTGCTAGACAAGTGAATCGTCTGCTTACGTAAGCAAGAAGAGGAAATAACCCATAGGGATATTATAACATAAACAGTGCTTTAGGCAGTGGCGAAACATTCTCCGTGTGAATCTGGAGCGGACTTTATAATGGCTTAACATAACAAGCAAATGATTGCAGTTTGCAGTGCCTTCACGATAATTTGTATTTATTGGCATCCCATGTTATTTGCTTTTTACTGTTAATAGAAGTATAAGACTCAACAATTAAATAGTTTATAAACATTAAGACTTCAATGTTGGTTAAATATTACCATTTTAAAATAAAATAGATATTTATCCAACAAGTTGAAACATTTACAGTATCGAATTTATTTTACAGCATTATACAATAGATATAAAATGAAATAAATATTGCATGGTAAACTGTAAGGGTAAAGCTAAGAAATGGATGAGCACTGTTAAACTGTTGATATACGTGAAAAATTCCCTAAAATAGACGTTAAGATAAAAAAAAGGGTCAAATTGTTTTCTATTAGTTCTCGATGGAAGGGCTTACCGCTCTTCTAACTAGAGTTAAAAAGGGCAATGAATCGGTCGGGTCGTAGGAAATCAGCTGATCTGATTAACGTTCCGATCCGATTTAGGGCCCGAAACCCTGCTGTAAGGGCCCGAGGTCCTTCTTCAAATAAAATCAATGATGCCCTTCGGAATCTTTGTCTTATCCCTAATCCAAAGGAAACGTTTGCCTTATCCCTTTACCCCCGGTCTGAGTATTAAATTCTACCTTGTCCTGATCTCCACGAGGAGCGGCCCTTTCCCTTCTGTTTGAGCACTTTAACCTCCTTATCTTGAATTATTTAAGGATTTTATTTCTGCTCGTACATTTTCTTTTTATCTCTTTCTCCCTGTGTCTTCTCCTTCCCACGGACCTAACTGCGAGGAAAATGCATTTTTATTTCCAGGACCGTTTTGATTTTCGAGTGGAAGAAATTCTTTAAAAAGAAAACTCGAAATCCAGGAAATTTAACTGTTATCGTTCTTTTTATATTTATTTTTAATATTTCATCTTATCTCACAATAAAACATTTTAATATATTCAGAATTTATCCTTAAAAAAAGAACTTCTTAATTACAAAATTTGGATATACAGTAAAACCTGCTAAAGTGACCACCCGTGTATATTGACCACCTGGTCAATGTGACCACTTTTTCATGGTCCCTTCAGAAATTCAATACTTTATGTACATTTTGTTCTGCTTATTGTGACCATCTGCCTATTTTGACCAGTGACCACTTTCCTCTGGTCCCTTGAAGGAAATTTATTTCGGTTAAAGTGACCAAAGTAAAAAAACGATAAGAAAAAAAAATATATATTTTAGAGTACCTATAATAATTTAAAAACATTTGGTTTTAATTTAATTTCTTAGAACTCATATACTAGTTGTTGCAATATGAATAAACCCCACTTTACTTTCTTCCTGCTTTATAAGAACTATTTAGAAGGATTTTAATTCAAAGAAATTAGTAAAATGAAATAATTCTTGTTGGTTCTTAGAGTTAACTATAAATAGTAGAACATTTCTCTGTATTTTTTATTTATTTATTTTATTTTTTTCACTTCATCCTCATTTCTTTGGAATAGCTTCTTTTTGTCTGTTTGCTGATTTTATTTCTTGTTCAGTTGTTAGTTTGATTTAATAGAAGAAAGGTGCAACTATTATTAATGTTATTGCGTGCATTGTGTATTTTGAGCTGAAATTACCTCGAAAAATGTTTAGATTTTACAATTGCACGTAAGTACATTCAATACATGTTACTACACATGTTTTTTTTCATCTTTTTATAAAGAAAAGTCTCACCTCGTTTTGGCATAAATTGTAAAAAATTAGCTAATCATACTTCAGAAAGGTTTTATATTTTACTCTAATGACAAATTTTTTTACTCTTTTCTATAAACTTATCTGTGTAACATTTTAGAAAAACCAAGAACGAGCGCATTTTTTTAAACTTATTTTGGATATGTTGACCACCTGCCTAAGGTGACCACTTTTGGTCGGTCCCTTCGGTGGTCACCTTATCCAGGTTTTACTGTATATTTTTTTAAGATATTTAATTAAAACTATACATGGGGCATCTAAAGATCTCAAAAAATGTGTATTAACAATAATTCAAAGACAAAGAGGCTGATGTTTAACACAAAGTATTTTCATTACTAAAAGTTATGATTTTGATTAGCAGAACAATTACATCCATCACAACAATACACTCACTACAATACTCTTTACAGCGAGATAGAGTAATAAGTCGCTCGGACAACATGAAAAATCATTTGGTAAATGTAATTAATTAAGCAATGTATTGGGCCATAGTTTTTATCTCTCTTTCTCTTCTGATAAGTGATATTATAATGTGTATTATAGCTAAGTTAACATATTAACATTATAATTAACTTTGACATAAAATGCATAATAGTATTTTATTAACTTAAAAATTTAATACTGTTAGATTTAGTGGCTGGTGTTTAACTAAGTGACATCTTCCAAGTTTAAAAAAATAAAAAATAAATAAATAAAATAGACTGCCAATTGGTGTGGCACATAGCTTCCTCGCATCCTACCACATACTTTATTGATTTTATGATTTTACATGTCATTATTGTCTAATTTGTTTGTTTCCCCCCGTTTATTTAATCTGTCAAAATTGTTTTGATTTTTTACATGAATTAAAGTATCAATTTAGCAAAAGTTAAGTAGTGCAGATGGTTCAAATTAATCTGCGGGTTACTTTCGATAAACTATAAAAGTTTCATACAAATCAGATAAGTACTTTAGAAGCTATAGGTGTAAATAAATGTATGTTTGTGTGCATGTAATAGAGAAACAAATGAGTGCAAAAGGTTGAAACTTATAAAGGATCAACAGTGGGCTAATCATGATTCTTCATCCAAATTTCATTAAAATTGGACGAGTAGTTCTTAAGATATGTTGGTTTGCAAAAATTGAATGACAGACCGACCGACAGACACGGAACCAAAAATTCCTGATGTCTGAAACGGATTTCTGTCTTGGAATTTTTGAAATCGAAGACCTAAAAATGTTACGTTCTTGAGAACGATCACGTAGCTTCCGTCACCTTGGCTAAGCTCGGAAGGAAAGTGTTTTGTTGCTGTGGTGCCAAAAGGTAAAACTGAGCCGGCGGTTTGTTTATGAGTCGCAACGCAACCTTTTACAATTCAATGCATAATTTAAAACCCCAAACCTCCTCCTTTCTTGCCTCTAATTTTATATTTTATTATTTCTGTCTCCTATTTAAAGTTTTAAACACCCCCAATATTTATTTTTTAAATTTTCTTCGTGACTTTCTTGAATTTATTTACTTTTTATTTTAAAGTTTCAATATTTTTTGAGGAAAACATTTTTTTCGCAACTCTCAAACTTTCATTTATATTTAAATAATTAATTAATATTCGTTCTAATTTCTTTCTGTAGGTGTATTAGCCAACACAAAATGGGGAAAGTCGAGTAAAACAAACTTTATTTTCACTTTTATCACGCTATAACAAAAGCTGAGAGCGCAAAAAATCACAGCTGTGATTTTTTCTATACTTAAAAAATTCCCACAGGGAATGCTGATGTTACAATGACTCTACTCGCCCACAGACGCTCCCAGGAGAAAAAAAAATGAAAAAAGAGATTTTGATTATAAACTAAATTGGTAAAGTTTATGCTTCAATAATGATGTGCAGAGGATGAAGCGAGACCGATTGACTCTTATTCTAAAGTATTATATTCTCAAATTAACTTTATCTACGATTGATACGAAATATAAACATTGTATCTCTGTTTAGATGCGTAGAAAGTGATTCTTTACATATTTGTATTCATTGCGCATGCGCGTCTCATAGTTCTGAAGAATTCCTTTTCTTTACCACCCTAGGGCGGTTATTACAGTAACTGTTTATATCGAGTTTTTAGTGAAAAACAATGAGTGAATCAAGTGACTCACGAAAATCTGGAGAAAAATACTCCTCCAGAAATAATTTATTAAGCAAAAAATACAACTCAAGAATTAATGCCATCTTTATCAAGAGAGAGATACGTAGGGTAGGGCGGGGCTAGTTGAGCAATTTTTTATATAATCTATACTAACTCCTAAACGGTTCATCCGATTTAATTGATTCCTTCAACGTTAGATAAGTAATTTACCCTTTTTTAAATGTATTCGGGAAAAAAAACTTTTTCAGATCTGGTTTAGAAAATATTATCATTAATGCGAGAAACCTCCTACTTGCTCAACCTGCCCCATAGTAGGGGCAAGTTGAGCAAGGGCATGGGGCAAGTTGGGCAATGGAAAGAATAGGTTAATAGCGAAGTTGAAATTGCTCAAAACTACAATAAAACTTCAGTTGATAATCAAATATATATTTTTTAAGTTCCATCTCTATTGTAGGTACAGAAACAACAACAAACAAACAACAAAAAATCTAAAGCAAATATAAAACACTTTTACGACATAACTTATTATTTATCTTTGGATATTATTACACTCTTTGTACTTAGAATTATGCTTTATTATTAATTTTTAAGGATAAAAAAATGTAAATATAAAAGCAATATAAAAATTCGAGGTTAGTAGGAAATTTCGAGGTTAGTAAGGTAAAAATATTAATGCAGGGTTTATTATCAGTCTTGTGAGAGTCATTCGTTTTACGTTAAATTCTTTTGCAGCTGCGTTCATGCTCTTGTACCCGGCCATCACAGATTTTTCAGCTTCACATGACTGTTGACTCGTAACAGAACCCCTTGACGTTTTTCGTTTATATGTCCACATCCTAAAATGAAATGCAAGACATTTAACTTTTTCATTTTTTCTTATTTTTTAATTAATAATTTCAAAATTATAACTACAATTATTATAAAAATTGTTATTAAAAAGTATAAAAAGGCATACCTATTATAGCCGTCTGCCAGAGTCTGCTTAGTATGTGTAAAATAAAAAATAAACATTTAACTGTTTGTAGTAGTATAAGAGTGGGGCAAGTTGAGCAAGCCTGCCCAACTAGCCCCGACTAGACTTATAGATAAAAAGTTAAGTTATGAAAAAAACGGGTAGACTTGGGACTAAATAACTAATTATAATCAAAAGTACAATAAATACATAAAATATAAACACTTACGTGATTGTTGATGGTTGTTTTAGTACGAGTCTAGGAGAAAAATGGCGGTCAACAGTTTTTTTACTTTTTACTAAGAAAATTAAAAAAAGTGTCTGTCATCTTTCTCGATTGTCTTAGGGCAACTGAAGGTCACGCGATGAGTTCTCCTTCTTCGTCCCCATCTTTCCATCATTTGAATTATTTTTGTGACATGCGTAGTTTTAGAGATATTTTAATTGCCCAACTTACCCCTATGCTCAACTAGCCCCGCCCTACCCTACTTACATACAGCAAGTTTATTTTTTTCTGTATATATTATTTAAATCTAACAATCGTAGATAAAGTACGGTACGCAACTCGAGCGAAAATCGCATTTTGCATTGCTCGTGTTGTTTTACTACCCTCGCTTTCACCCGGGTGCAAACTCCACACTCGCATGCAAAATGCTACTTTACGCACTCGACGCGTAATGTACTATTACATAACATTACAATTGTACTTTACATTAGGTTTATTAGTTGTAATATCAAATGTATTTTAACAGCAAAGGATAAAACATAATTTAGTCTTATTTGATGTCATGTAGGTAAAGAAATATGGGAGCACGGTAGTGCCCCGGTCTAGTTGAACACAGCCGTACCATACTTTACTGGGACTCAAGAAAGTGACCTCTTTGATTTGGAGCTATATTTGACTGACTAAACTATTCTAATACTTAGCCGACCACATATTCTTAAAAGGCACCAAAAGATTAACTTGTACTCAAAATTTTATCTTGATGTTAGTCAGACAGTTTTTTGCAAGCTATCTCCTGGACTATCTATATTCCTACGTAAAACCCTTCCAGATTGCAACCCTGAAAACAGTTTCCGAGCATCTGTACCATTTGTTTAAACAATGCTGGGTCAACATTGAGCGGAGGACCGGTCTGGAACTGAACCTAGCGCTGTATGGTCAGATGGACTCCCATCCAACTACTGACCATGGATGATACTGCTTTACTTGACAGATTAAAGCCAACTGCTCTCCACTATGGGCTACCCAGGTCCAAATTTTCCATTCACTCATTCAGTCAAATCTTTCTCCAGAGTCGAGCTAAATCAGCTCCATTCTCTCATTATGTTAATTTTATAAACACTAGAGAATTGAACTAAAAAAATAATCAATTTGTTTACAATGCATAATTTAAGTGGCATTTAAAAGGTTAATTTTTCTACCAACAATCAACGTTATGACAGAATTTCTATCGTTTTCTGACTAGGTATGTGTACTTTTAATATTACTAGGCATCGCGTGGCTCTATTATTGAAGCGAGCGTATTGCAATAAAATACTGAATATTGAAATTTGTTAATCATGCTGAATGTCATAGTTGAAGATAAGTAAAAGAGGGTAGTGAGGGGTAGAGTGGCGGTACTTGGTACAAAGCTTTACTTTCTAAACAAACCTAAAGAATCTTACCCACCCGCAATAGCTTTTAAACAATTATTATAAATGTATCACTTCATTACTCAAATACTACTGCTTGTGTCAAGTTGAAATTTTACATACTTGTTTCAATTGTACTTTAGACGATGTACATGAAGTTTTATTGAAATCGTTACGTTAGAACGTAAGATATCGGTAAAAAGGTTGTTTTCTCTATTTTAAACGTTTAGGTCCGCTTTAATAGTTTTAGCGATCATTATTAATTCATAGCAGTGTCGTTGTTGGTTTTACTAAAAAATGTTATTAAAAAAAAATGTTCGTCTCATCGAATAGATGATGATAGAATATTTTCCCATCCTGAAATTCCAATTTAATTTTGAACCTCTTGTTTACACGAGTGTTGCGCGCGAACTCTTGGACGGATCACGCTGTCCAACGAACTTAGCCTGAGTATTAGTTAAAGGAAGATGTATACCAAATTCCAACCAAAGCGGTCAACTTTTACTCAAGTTATCGTCGGACACGTAAACGTTACACACAGACAGACAGACAGACAAGATGCATATTTCGTTAAATGTAAGAATCTCGCTTACGCTCGCTTCAATTAAAACCGCTTTCTTTTCTTTTTTAAGACAAGAATTAAAGTGTGGCGTCATATTCTTATTGACTCTATCCAATCCAACTATGCGATGGCAAATGCCATTAAAATTTCACATTTAAATATAAACTTATCTAACATGTATTACAGTAAACACTTTTTACATGTTTAAGTATACTGTTAATAATATGAACTAACAAACCTTTGGCATCTAGTATTACAAAAATTATGAATATTATATATCATATTATACTATATTCTATAAAATTCTATATAGAAATCACTATACTTATGCGTTTTTGAAGAAGTAGTTACAATTAACTATATGATAATAGTTAATAAAATAATTGTTAACAACAAAACTCTATTTAACAAATTGTAACAATTATTGAATAAAAATTTTAAAAATATAATTTTTCTATCAGAGCAATTTAGTTTCGTTAAAATATATAAAAAGACAGCAGCTGCTTAAAAACTAATAGATATAAAGCTTTATTTATCTCTCGTAAAATTAATCTGCGAAACATTGAAAATAAATGAAATCAAAGAGACCGAGAGGATTTTGTAAAATATTATTTTCTATTTATTATCCATAATTTATAATAACATTGCAGATATTTCATGGTAGAAGCATGCCCTCAGGCTAGACAAATAGTTGCAGCGCTCAAAAAAAAAAAAAAAAAAAAAAAAAAAAAAAAAAAAAAAAAATATATATATATATATATATATATATATATATATATATATATATATAAATATAAATATATATATATATATATATAAATATATATATATATATATATATATATATATATATATATATATATATATATATATATATATATATATATATATATATATATATATATATATATATATATACACGTATATATTATATATATGAGATATATACATTTCTTTTAAAATAAATTATTTATCAAATTATTGTAAGCATAATAAATGTATAAGATTTTGGGAGGAAACATCTTTTCCTCAGAATTTATGCGACACGCACATTAAAAATTCCTTAACAACTGTTTATATGTATTTGTTACGTTGCTTTCTTAAAGAAATAGGGAAAGGATCTCCAAAAAATGCAATTTTCAAGAACATGGTGGTGCAAATATGGATTGGTACAAAAAAGAAAACCAAATCCTGTATACATATATTTTTACTTGTACTAGATATTGTCACATTCTTTCATTTAACACACCACGTGACGCATTTCCGTTAAAAAAACAAATCTTTTAACTTGGACCCCTTGATATTAAGGGATATTGTTTTGGGCTTTCCCATAATTCCTTTATTTAGGTTATTAAACATTAAATGACTAAAAAACTATTTTAAAAAAATTGCTTGCATTGAGTCTGCAAGAGAGTGAGACATTTTCATGTAACGCTTTTTGGTGTCGTTATTTGGTAACGCTTTTTGGTGTCGTTATTTGGTAACGCTTTTTGGTGTCGTTATTTGGTAACGCTTTTTGGTGTCGTTATTTGGTAACGCTTTTCGAGTTTATGTGCCTAAGTAAAGACATGAAAATGTCAAAAAATTCGAGCTTGCAGATTTTTTCGTTTGTATATTAGGAATTAAATCGAACATAATATTATGTTGTGCACGAAGAAAGAAAGTTCTATTCTTCTTCTCCAGTAAATAAATACAAAAAAAATATAGTATAACAAAAATACAAAATATTAAAATAAAAAATAAATTTTATGTATATAAGTTTATTAGGTTAAAAATTCTATGGGTTATGGCATTTGTCCGGCGCAAATCGGAGCAGTAGAACAGAAGTTGTAGTTGGGGGGGGGGGGGGGGCCGCTGGGGCACGCGAGCGACTGCTTTATCTACAACCCTCTAAGCTAGACAATACTATGCCACAACGAACCTAATCCTGCAACTGCCCATCTTCCTGGTAGCAGTGTAACGCTTTTTGGTGCCTTTTTTTAGTAACGCTTTTCGAATTTATGTGCCAATAAATTTTAGTTTCAAATATTTGTGTTGGTTCTTTCGGAGAGCAGACGCGTTGGAGGCAGGCAGGAGCAGCAATGTTTAAGAGTTTTTGTTTTTGACTTCGGACTTTAAAAATATGATTTGTTTTTATTGAAGCGAGCGTAGCGAGCTTCCTACATTCAACGAAATATGCTCCGTGTCTGTCTGTCTGTCTGTCTGTCTGTCTGTCTGTCTGTCTGTCAGTAACGTTCACGCGTGTGATGATAACTTGAGTAAAAGTTGACCGATTTAGTTGAAATTTGGTATACATGATCCTCTTACTAATACTCAGGCTAAGTTCGTTGGACAGCGTGATCCGTCCAAGAGTTCGCGCGCAACGCTCGCGTAAACGAGAGGTACAAAAATTAAATTGGAATTTCAGGACGGGAAAAGATTTTATTATCATCTATTCGATGAGACGAACATTTTTTACAAATAACATTTTTTACTAAAACCAACAGCGACACCGCTATGACTTAATAAAGATCGCTAAAACTATTAAAGCGGACCTAAACGTTTATAATAGAGAAAACAACCTTTTTACCGATATCTTACGTTCTAACGTAACGATTTTAATAAAACTTCATATACACCATCTAATGCACAATTGAAACAGGTATGCAAAATTTCAACTTGATACAAGCAAAATTCTTTGCGTAGTGACGAGATACATTTATAATAATTGTTTAAAAGCTACCGCGGGTGGTGAAGATTGTTATAGTCGTATAGAGTATAGGCTTGTTTAGGAAGTAAAGCTTTGTACCGAGTACCCCCACTCTTCCCCACACTACCCTCTTCCACTTATCTTCAACTATGACATTCATCATGATTAATAAATTTCAATATTCAGTATTTCATTGCAATACGCTCGCTTCAATGATAGAGCCACGCGATGCCTAGTATAAAATACATTCAATAACTGTTATAGTTTTACTTTCATTAAAAAAAATATATATATATATATATAACCTCTTTATATTCTATTTAATAACTCCAGTTTTACACAATATTTTTCGATGAAGCCTACAACATGCGCCACATGACAGTGCACACCTCTGCATCAACATTAATGGATTTGGTTCAGCCAGTTTTGCTTTTATTAAGTCGGACCTGTGTGGTGACAGACGTACAAACAATAATTGTACGCGCAGGTGAAATGTAAGGACGGTGTTGGTTTTCGTAACGTATTAATGAGAAAGTATTGGAGAAGTTTCCAATTCCAGTCAATGTGCAATGTACAGACGAAACTTTAATTTGATGTAATATAGAAGGGTGTTTTATCGTACAACACTTTGAAGCTTGTGTAAGTTGATGACTCAGGATAAAAGAGGCCGAGTAATTTGGTGATTATTTAGGTGCGTAAGAGATGAGAGTAGGTTGTGTATAGAGGTAGGGTAGTGACCTGACATTATAGCCCTGCCCTTAGCTTCCAGTGGTTTAGGGACAGTGTCGACTAGCGTCGCCCTTTGGAAATGTTATACTGCTATTATATAAGGGTAAGTTTATACGGTGTCCCTAGGCCCTGTACAGAGTAGAGCCACTCATTAACTTGACCTGGTCTAATGGAAACTACTCTCTAGTATTATAATATACTCACTACTCTCTTAATATCGCTGTCAACCATGCTTAAGAAGTTCATTTACCTCGTGAATCCCATTATATCAGAGAGATTATCAACTTCAAAAATTTCTTAGCTATAATGATCCGCCTGATGTAGCAGTGTCTTGTTTTCTGATTTAGACTTCTTTGGTTAATGGTTTAAAACATAGACAATTATCACCGCTAAAATGATTAATGAAATATTAATGCACTTATAGAGCCAATTACACATGTTGTTAATATCAGTTAAAAATCATCTTGTTTTTCTTAAATACTTAAAAGATAAGTTATTTATTACTATTATTGCACCTATATTTAAAAAAAAAAGACAAAACTGATATGACAAATTACCGCGCCATTTCTATTTTGTCCAATATACCTAAAGTAATTGAAAAAACAATAAAAAAAAAAAAAACACTTAAGAATTATCTATAAAAGAATAATATTATACCTAACAATCAATTTGGGTTTAAAAAAGGTATAAGTACCAATGATGCAGTTTCTAAAAGTATTTAAGATATTATATACAAAGCGTTCGACAACAGCGAACATCCGCTAGCAGTATTTCTAGATATAGCCAAAGCGTTTTACTCAGTTCCACACCAAGCTTTAATAGCTGAATTAAATAAAGTAGGTATAATTGGTGATGCTTTAAACTGGTTCAATCTTATCTGTCCAATAGAGAATATTGCAATAAAATATCCGATTCAATTAGAGATGCAGACACTTCTGAATTCTCTATACCACAGGGAACTGTACTAGGTCCAATACTTTTTTCCATTTAAGTAGCTGAATTCTGTCACTTGGAAAGTAACTTTAAAATTTATTATTTCGCTGATGATAAAGTAGCGCTTTTCACTGGTAGGAATTGGACTGATTTGCATGACTCGGCAAATAAAGGCTAACAAACAATATCTAAGTGGTTGACAAGAAATAGTTTATCGATGAATACTACCAAATCACAATATATTACATAACCTTTTCGTTAAATAAAACAGCACAGTCAACAGAATCAGAACTTACAACACACAACGATAATTGTGGAAAAAACAAGCAACACTGCAGGTGTAGGTGTACTCCTCAACAGCATGTTGACCAAACCCGATACCTCGGTGTAACAATCGACTGCAATATGAAATGTACTCTTTGATAGCAAATTAAGAAAAAATATACACGTTTACTAAATTTTAAGGAATATCTGGGATAAAAAAAGTCAAAGTGTTGACTCAAGTTCAATTATTTGTTATTATTCAAGTTTAATTCTGTCTTAGTTTACCCGCATCTACAGTACTGTATAATAGCCTGGGGATAGGTCTTCCTAACAGCGCTATCCTCTCTGCGGGCAACTCAAAATATCCTTATACAAATAATTTGCTACAAAAATAAATTCGATTATGCATCACCTCTCTTCAAAAATTTAAAGTTATTGAATATTCCAGATTTGTTTAAATATTCTACCCTACTTATGGTAAAAAAATGTTATAAGACGTTCGCTCAAATTGAACATAACTACAATAAGAGGCGAAGTCAGACACAGGAACTACTTGCACTACGTAGATCTAGAACGACAACAGCAACAGCTACTAAACACTGGACACAGAGAGCACCTAAACTATTCAACAAACTTTAAAATCAATTCAACAGTATAACTCTTTCAAAACACAACTAAAGTCATATTTTATTAACACATAAACTTCAAAAACCCATCAACAAAATGATATTATATTAAAACGCACAATAAAAATTAAATAAATAAAAATAACTTTCAAGGTAATTTTCATTTTGATTTTTCATTTTCTTAATTTTCCACGAAATGTAAGTTCAAAATAATTAAAGGACTCCTCTACGCATGGGCAACCTACTAGAGGAGTATAACAACAATATCTTTTTAATAGTTAATATTATGCAAATTACAAATATTTTTATTCAGTAATTATGACTTATACAATAATCTATCTTTTATATACATATAACTGACCTAACTAATAAAGTATATATATATATATATATATATATATATATATATATATATATATATATATATATATATATATATATATATATATTATATATGGTGTGTGTATGATGTGTTTGGTCCGTTTGGAGCTGCTACCTAATTGCTGTTAAAGGAAACTTGAAAGCCTAGACCTTGCTTTCACTTGATGAACCAATCTTAACGTATTAATGCAGATTTCCTTGTGAAAAGTGGAGTCAGGGGACCTTAAAATGTCCACCAAAATCAGAAAATACATTTTTTTCCGGCTCCTTTAATACTTGATCTATTTTAATATGAATAAGACAAACTAAGAAACATCAATATTGTAACTAGCACTAGAAATCATTTTTAGGACTGATAAACATGCCATGTTCAGCTAAAACCATAGCATGTTTATCACTCCTAAAGATGTTTATTATATTGATAGTAAAACGACAGAAGTTTCATCCTCTAAGGCATAAAAATAATAATTGAATTAACATAACAATCGATTATTACTTTAATTTGGATCAAAGATGAAAATCTAAAGCCCAGATTAGCACAGATTTACACCTATTATAAACATTATTATTGAACTATTTATTTTTATTGTATTGAATATTTATCAGGAAGGATTTCATGACCCAAAGTCATTGACCATAACTTAATTTGGATACCCTCCATCATCTAATTAATTTCACTCTGTATATTTCAAATTATTTTGAATGAAGTTATATATATATATATATATATATATATATATATATATATATATATATATATATATATATATATATATATATGTATATAAAAAGTTACGATTGCCATAAAACAATATTATACTCAACTTGTATTATAAGATAGTAAAAAAGAATATATAGCACGACATAGATATTACATGAAAAAAGTTGATGAAATTGAATTATTTTTGGGAAGTATAATTTTAAAACTAAATGAAAGACCAAGGAATTTCACTCAAGGACTTTCCACTAAAATCTTTATGAGCATCCTTCCCATCCCCTCGCCCCTCCTCTTTTTACTAAACTTTTAACACCATAATATATATATATATATATATATATATATATATATATATATATATATATATATATATATATATATATATATATATATATATATTAATTTAAAAGTATTCTGTATTCTTACTTAGTTTAAAATATCATTATACCGAAAAGAGGAAAGAAAGACAAGACCAAGTAAGAACTAAGGACAAAGTTTTTGTCCGATGGTTTCCTAATCAAAGTTGCTTCCCTATTAATATAAAAATGCTTAAATAAAATCCTACATAAAGTATATAGACAGGCTATCTTTAGTCACATTAACAACATCATCAATCGATATATTATAATGTTAGAGTGACATTTCAATTTCAATTAGTGAAAGAATAAAGTTTTGCAAACATTTTTTGTACAAAGCTATGGTTTTCAAACACAAATAGTACCGAATGATTGAAATTACCTTTATTGTTCTGAGATAAGAAAGTCAGAATGAAAATACGGACTGATAAAGAAAATCACATTTTCCCTTTTTCTTTAAGATAAAACATATGTGTAGTCCCAGTAGAGTTC